>JAJJXG010000057.1:0-326892 GCA_024516215.1 Geopyxis carbonaria | reverse complement strand
GCCTCTGACTTTGACTCTGACTTTGACTCTGACAAGGGCTCTGACAAGGGATCTGACGAGGGCTCTGACTTTGCCTCTTATGCACACACACATTCAAGCGGTTGAGACCCGAGCTGATCTACGTTGACAGAGACATGTTCCAGAAGGAGCGATGATTGTACCAATCATACTTAGCAGCGACAAAACAGAGTTGTCAGCGGGTAGTGGTGACCAGACAGCTTACCCACTATATTTGACAATAGGAAACTTGGCCAAAGCCCAACGGCGGGCTGTTAGCACTAACAGCATTGTCTTGATAGGCCTACTGCCAAATCCTGCTGGACATGATGCTGGAGATCATTGGACCAAGCGACAATACCATGCCGCAATGACAATAATACTCCGGAGCCTGCAGGAGCCGTCCCACAATGGAACAAACATAGTCTGTGCAGACGGACGCACCCGGCTTGGTTATCCTAGAATAGCTTCATTTGTGTCCGATTTTCCTGAACAGACACTTTTCACCTTGACCGTCTACATGTGGTGCCCACGTTGCGAGCTGGACCCGGAAAAGTTCCCAGGCTTGGACCAAACGGCTATACCTAGAACGACAGAACGATATGCTGGCCTTAGTATAGATCAATGCCACAGAAGAGGGAAATGGAAATTTGAACCGGATTTCAGCTTAGCCGCAGGGCACAAAGGGTTCGAGCCTTACAAGTGCATTCACCCTGACCGGTTACATCAACTTTTAACTGGTACATTCAAACGGCACGCATGGAATTGGGCGATACGATTTCTCAGTGATAAGCTAGGCAAAGAAGAAGCCCTTCGGCAGATCGATGAGAGGTTCCACGCAATACCCCATTTCACAGGTCTGCGTGCCTTTGGTAAAGGCCGCATAACCAAGGTCAAGCAATTCACCGGCGCTGAGTATAAAGATATGTTGAGGGTTTGGATTCCGGCTCTGGCACCACTATTTACAGGATACCCCCAACATATAACCTTCATGCGTCATCTCACGGATTTCATACTTATAAGTGGCTATCATCAGCATACCGAGGATACCTTAGGTTATTTAAAAGAGGCATTGGATGGGATGGCAGCCGGTATGCATCTATGGGCCCCTTATCGCAACAGTACAAATACTGGAGATGACAGCAACGTTAAGGTTCCCACTATGCATGCCATGAGCCACTATATTGAATGTATACAAGATATGGGCTCATGCGACAACACCGACACAGAAGCTTTCGAGGGTGCACACCACTGGATGTGTAAGCTGGCGTATAGAGCCAGCAATAAAGTCAACTATGTCGTACAGATGTTAGCGTGGGAACAGAGACTTTTCTACACCAAATCCCGACTGTCCGTTCTACGACATATTCTGAAAGAGAAACCTACCAGTCGTCATGCGGACTTGTGCTTGCGCATGCTTATCAACGAACCTATGCTCCCTAAAGCCATTGCGGCGACGGCTTTGATTGGAATCAGCCACGGTCGACGTCTCAAAATAAGCACTCTGACATTTCATAAGCTCAGCTTGGACGTATTCACAGAAGGTCTAGCCAATCATTTCAAATATCTGGCTGACAAACATCCGGAACATTTGGGGCCACTGTTACGTCGCAAGGGAGCGGACGCCAGATGGTGGAAGACTCAGAAAGTCCGTCGGGGCACTGGCCTATGTTGTGTGTCGGAGAGTGTCAACGAGGATACTGGAATTCGACAGGAGTTTGCTAGATGCACATCGTCGTGGCGCAATAGCAATAAACGATACGATTATGTGATGTACTCAGGGACGGTAGGCAAGGCAGACTCAAGAATCAGTGCAGAAGGACTCCGATTTGGCCAAATAATATCAGTATTTCGCATTGCTGATCAAGTGTCTGCTATTCATCAAGGTTTTTCCACAAGGATCGTCCATCATGATATTGTTTTCTTAAGACGTCTTGAGTTGGTCAATAGTGGGCATGTCAACAAGGCGCATAGGATGGCATCCGTCCAAAGGGTTGCCAGAATAGACCGTGGAACATCCAAGGAATATATCGTTTTGCCTGTTGCTGTCATACTCCGTCCCGCCCATCTTGTTCCTACTGGCACTCCAGGCAAATATTTTATCAACAACTATATCTCGCTAGAGTTTTACAACACGGTATATTAAGTTTTACCGTGTATGCTCGGCAGGACACGCGGAGACCACGGCCGGCATCGGAGTTGCGGTCAGAGTGGACTTCAGAGTCGTTGCTGGAATAGATGTCACAGGCGTTGGCAGGGTCGACTCTGAATCAGAGTTGTTGTCAGAGTTGCTGTCAGAGTTGCTGTCAGAGTGGGCGTCAGAGTCGTTGCTGGAATAGATGTCACAGGCGTTGGCAGGGTCGACTCTGAATCAGAGTTGTTGTCAGAGTTGCTGTCAGAGTTGCTGTCAGAGTGGGCGTCAGAGTCGTTGCTGGAATAGATGTCACAGGCGTTGGCAGGGTCGACTCTGAATCAGAGTTGCTGTCAGAGTTGCTGTCAGAGTGGGCGTCAGAGTCGCTGCTGGAATAGATGTCACAGGCGTTGGCAGGGTCGACTCTGAATCAGAGTTGCTGTCAGAGTTGCTGTCAGAGTGGGCGTCAGAGTCGCTGCTGGAATAGATGTCACAGGCGTTGGCAGGGTCGACTCTGAATCAGAGTTGCTGTCAGAGTGGGCGTCAGAGCTGATTTTATACAGCAATCCGTCGAATCACTAAGTGCTGTATACAATCCACCAGTCTTTGGCTATATACGTGATATAGCCAAAGACGCGATAATTGATGTTGGATCGAACGCCGTGTACGACGGCGGCGAGGTGGTTTCTGTATATATAGTCTCTAATAGCATAGTTAGCATAATAAACCGCTGAATAAGCGCTCAAGTTACACTGAATCAAAGAATCTGTAAACCATCGCGAGATCGAAAACCATCGCGAGATGCTTCCCAAAACCATCGCGAGATCGAAAACCATCGCGAGATCCAAAACCATCGCGAGATCCAAAACCACCGAAACAGTGCTAAAGAATGCTACGGAACTTTATTATGGAGTGCTATGGAGTGCTAAAGAATGGTATTGCTTCTACGGACTTAATGTAAAAAACCTCAGTCGCTAAGTTGGCCTACGGACCAGTATAGAGTGCTAAGGGCTGCTACGGAACTTTATTATGGAGTGCTATGGAGTGCTAAAGAATGGTATTGCTTCTACGGACTTAATGTAAAAAACCTCAGTCGCTAAGTTGGCCTACGGACCAGTATAGAGTGCTAAGGGCTGCTACGGGACGCTAATGCGGCTACGCGTGCTAATCGGAAAATCGACCTTTTCGTGACGTGCGAATCTTGCCAGTCCGCAGCAGTTCCTCAATATACTCATGTAGGGTCTTTAACTCTACTTCGGAAAGAGCGTATATTGGGCCCCAGAGTGGTTGTTGACCTGGAAGTACATCGATTTTATGGTCGTAGGGGCGATGTGGAGGGAGTTTTTCGGATTGTCGTTCGGTAAACGCCTCTGCGTATTCCCAGTAGATGCTTGGGATCTTAGATTTGACGTCCGACAAAACCGAATCGTTGTTTTCGGGAGTAAACCGAACCGGTCCGCAAGAATACATTTGGTCGCCCCATTCGAGAACCGTCTCATCGTGATCGATTGATGTAGTTTGAGTCGCTTCGTGAGTGCAATTCTGTAAACAATGATCGCTAGTGAATTGGACGTCTCCCAGATACCAGTTGCCTGGTCTGTGTTTGACAATCCACCACCAAGGCAGGATCATGTCGAATTCACTGTCAAGAGTAGCAATCTCAAAGGTCTCCCTCGAAAAATGACTTCCAAAATTGAGTAAACAAGGAAAAGTAAAGGCTTTGCCCACTTCAGGAACAGGATTACCACCGTAATCATAAATCTGGAGTGGAACATCTCGTTGCACCTTAGGGATGTGAAAATCAGAAACAAAAGATTGCGATAACATAGGAACAGAAGCGCCAGAATCTAACAAAACACGCACAAGTACATCTTTTTGGTTTTTTCCGATTTTCATCAACTTCAAAGAAAAAATGGGCCGTGACCCTGAAAAAGGAGAAGAAAACATAACTTTTTTAGTCGGAGGCTGTCCAGCAGCATCCAATCCCGACCTCTTTGTACCAGCAACAGCAATTCTGGCAATAGGCCTTGATTGCTATTCTTCGTCTGGTTCGTACAGAGAAGCAACGTCGTCTCTTTCAGCCACTGCGGCGTAATATGCCGCAGGCCTACGGAAACCGGCAACACGAGGAGTCCCCTCACTCGGTGTCACCGCTTCATGGTACGAAACAGGCATCCGACTGGAGAAGGCAGCAACTTGTGGTCCTTCAGTGACGTTACGAATCTCCGAAGTGATTCGAGTACTGAGTGCGGCCACCTTGTTTTTGCCCTTCCTGAACACCCGTCCAGCTGCAACCTTGGTCTTGTTGGGGCTGCCTCCAGTCGTGTTCTTTTGGCGGTATCAATCAAACCATTTATGGTGGAAGTTGCCGTCGGCAGTCGGCCCATAGTCGCATAGTAGGGTGCAATGTTTGGACTTTTTCCTCTCCGTGATTAAATGGTCAGGAATTCCGATATGGGCCTCCTTCCAAGTTTGTCCTTTGCTGTTTTTAGGGTCTGCATCCCACTACCGGCCGATTGATGCTTCTGTTGTTGAGGTTGGTGTGGTTTGGAGGTGATCCCGTCGGCCAGGGATCGCTCCTGTTTGTTGTTCGATTTACGGACTTCGACATTGACCGACTTGTGCCCGTAGAACCTGTCTCGCCTGGCGTCCTCTTCCACTTCTTTACCAGCCATGACCAAGAGCTCATTGAAGTTGTCGTCATCCTTGGGTGGTTCCTTCGCATGGAACCTCCGACGAACTTCAGACGAAACTTTGTCAAGCATAGTATGACGCCAAGTAATCTCCGTCTGGTTGACCTTAAAATTGATCAGCTTCGCACGCTGCATAAGGTCCGCAATGTCACCCTCATAGCGAAGTTGGTGCAACTTCGCCAGATGATCCTCAGCAGCCAATTTGGAACGGTAGTATTTGTCTGCTCTGTCCATAAAGGACTTCCAGTCATCATACCAACCATTGGCCTGCTGATCCCTACGGTATGCTTCATAACAACGTCGACCAGCGTCGTGGAAGAAAGTACCGGTCCACTGGATCTTGTGCCGCTCCGACTGGAAACTCGCTTCAGTATAACCCATGGCGTTCTTCATGGCATCCTTCCACGTTTCCCAGTCTTCCCCAATCTTGCCGTACCATTTTGGTGGTTCGGCCATCTTGGGTTGTTGGACGTAGACTACAGTCGGGAGAGGGACTGCATCTCGTTTGCGTTTCTCCAACTTTTTTCTGCGGCGTTCCTCACTCTTGCGCTCTTTGGCTCTTTTGTCCTCCCTTGTGGGACAACGGCGCAGTCTGCGTCGTCGTTCTTTGGAAGAATCAGTCGAGTACCCAGAGTTATTTGAGTCGGAACTGGAAGAACTGTGATCAGAATCATCGGGGTCCATGCCATTCATATTGAATGGTGGCGGCGGTGGAGGCGGAAGTGCACCGCGCATCCGTGGTCTCTTTGCGGAGGGAACATCCACCGGAGGCAAACCAAAATTGAAAATGCGGACACTGTCACCGGAGAAATCAGTGCCGTTGTCGTGTGGAAGTGCGGAGTAAATTGCTTGGTCAACCGGCGCAACCTTCTCCCGCAGCTGTTTTTCCACTTGTCGATTATTTTCGATCAAGGCCTCTTGAATCTTCGTCTTCATCCACTCACTGGGACAATAGGCGCCAGATTCCAAGGCCAAGGTCTTAAGTTGGCTTTCGATGTGGTTCCATTTTTCGTTACCGGCGAGTTTGACCTCTCGCAATGACCGTTCAAGGCGCTTCACAGCCTTGGTGTTTTCGTCGTTCTTGCCCGCAAAGGCAGGACCGACATTGGCAATCGTTTCCTTCAGAGCTTGATCAGTTTGAGACTGAAGCTCTGCCTTGATGCCATCGCAGTATTGCTCGATTTGGTGGTTCAAAGTGGATTCTGTGGATAGAATCCTCTGGACCAACTCGCTTTGGTTGGACAACATAAGTTCGTTGTGTGCGTCTTGTCGGGCGAAGCGATCGTTCAAGAGTTGTGCCATGTCAATGGAATTGACCCACAATTCCTGAAGACTGTGTTGCTGCTGTCGGAACTGTTCTTCATTTTGCTGGCTACTGCGCTGCATGGCAAAGGATTGCTGCAACAGCACATCCTTGATTTGTCAAGCGTAGAGAGACACTTCGTGAAGGGAATTCTCATTGACCGATTGCTTATAAATGAGTTTATTCATAACATGGCTGATCTCGATGGACAAATCATTGACCGTTGACGCAATCTGGTTGCGGTATGGCACATTGGCTTGTTGATCGTCGCTCAGACTCGAAAATGTCTGAACGAGTTCTTGAAGCTGTTGGCGATCACTCACCAGCATCTTGACAATGGGAAGAACCATTCGTTGATGTTGGGTACTCGTATCGTCGGTAAGAGTGATCGGAACGAGAGCTTGTGAGGAAGAAGCTTCGCCGGACTGAGAGGCGGTTGGTGGCTCGGGGCCAGCGCTCGAAGCACGAGGATCGACTGACATGCTATCGGCCATCGTAGTTGTGCGTATTCGTAAAGAATAGGCGTATAGGTGCAAAATAGGAGTTTAACAAAGGTAAGATGAGGATAAAATATATAGTGTTAGACCAGGGTTCAAGAAAGATGAAGTATCGATTGAACGGTAGTCACCGAAAGATAGAAGGCACAATCTTAGGTTTGTAAACTAGAATATATTTTATGGCTCGTGTATGCCTTGTTGTCTTTCCTGAGGTCCTCCCCGGCGTCACTTAAGTACGCAGCTTCGGATCAACAGTCGGACGGCCTATCTACGCTATAGACGCTAGAGAATGCAAGAAGAGAATGATAAAGAGATAAGAACAGTAAAGGGTACTCGGCGGACACAGCTTGCACAAACTTACGCCCCGTCGCTACGACGTGTCTTGAGTTAATTGGAAGACCAACACTTTCAACACCCGAGGTGCAGCCAACTAAATAACTATTCGGGCGCTAATACTCGGCTATTGTCGGTAATGTGTCAACACAATGATAACACTCTCCACACAGTCAATCGGACTCTGCCAGATATACCACCAGATAAGGCCTGGGCTGCACAATGTTTTAAATGATCACAAAAAGCTAAAACGTCGAAGTTCTGAGACTTTGATCTTTTTCAGCTTTGACTGCCTCCTTACATATACCCACCGGGTACATTGCGCTTTAACGATGGCCCATTCCGACTCCAGGGTTATTTTTCAGTCCGAAAAAAACTTTTTTACTAAGGGATTGTAGCAAGAGCACACTTTTACCATACAACTCACGGAGAAGAACCTGCGGCACAGTGCAGTACTTGTGTTTATTCTCAAGGATAAATCTGAGGAACATATGCACCGCCAAGGTCTCTCTCGTAAGCGTGGTTGCCGCGTTGCGTTGCTACTTCCATGCTAAAACAGTTCTTGGACCGGGTGGTATATGAAATGGAGGGTACTGTTCAGGCAGGGTAACAATGAATGAAGGGTAAATATAAAAGATGTGTACATATGTATAACACCGCCGGAAGTAGTAATCGCAGTGTTGGTAGCCACTCGACATTGTGGTTTCAATGTTTGATATGAAAGTGTGACATTCCGAGCATTGTTTGTTTGATGGTTGTGCCGGGTATTGACAGGTATTGACAGAGCATGCCATGTCAGTGAGTAAGTTTGATTCTGATTGCTTTCTCAACTTAGTGGGTTGGCCAACCAACTCAAGGCAACTTGGGTTGGCTAGTATAAACGTAGCCTCATTTGGAAAATATATCGAAATGTATAAATCTGGAGGTTTGCCTCGGTGAGCCGGACGTCATTACCCCGGCTTCGATCTCACATCGCAACATTTACATCTGAGTTTACTTAGACACATTTTGAATCTACTATCACGAGTTTGATCAGAATCACCATACCCCACCAGAATTAAAAGTCAACAACCACAACAGCTACGAGAAAAATAAGTTGATAAATCAATTCCTTACACCTCAAATACCACACCCTCCAATTTTCGAAAAATAATAACTCCTTTTGTGGGTGTTGTTGCGAAAATCGTGATTTTACCCCTTTTTCAGGGGTATAAATCTCCGAATTTCGGCAGAACTCCAAAACAACAACATCAAACGCTCCGAAAATCTTATCCTGGGCTGAGAAAACGTTGTCAAGCGTATCTACCACTTTCCGAAAGCGTCCGACTTTTGGTTGTGGAGATACAGCAATTTTACCCCTCTTCTAAGCGAATTTTTTGAAATTTTCTACCAGCAGAGCCTCAACACCACCCTCTACACAGGTCTCACCACCTGCTACCAGAACCCTTGAGAATTCTTCAATTCCTACGCTATCACCCCCATCAAGTCTCCCCCCCTTTAAACAGGGATTTCTGTTTTGCAAGGCATCATTATTTTTTGCTGTTCTTGCAGTTTTGAATTTCGGAATTTTTGGTGTGGTATTGTTACTCAGCACACCTCCTGCGCACCACAACACACACCATCACCAAAGTCTTAGTCAGAACACCCCACCACAATTTCCTACACCACATATCACTCTGATATTTAAGATACAACATCACCGGAACATTGGTTCGTGCGGGTTATATCGTTGAAGCTACGATACATGCGGGTTCTATCGTTGAAGTTGCGATACATGCACGTTCTGTCATTGAAGTTGCGATACATGCGGGTTCTATCGTTGAAGTTGCAATACGTGCGGGTCCTATCGTTGAAATTGCAATACATGCGGGTTCTATCGTTGAAATCGCGATACATCCGGGTTCTGTCATTGAACTTGCAATACACTTCGTTGTCACTTAATCAAGCATTTCCATATTTGCATTAGTAAAATCCCGTACTACTATTACTATCCACCGGATTTAACTTCTATATGACAACATCGCGGCTGAACAGCACCGTAATTCCTGTAAAAAACACCAGAACGCCCGTATAAAACACCGGAACTCCCATAAAAAACACCAGAACGCCCGTATGAAACTTCGTAAAAACAAACAAGGACAAAAACACCCATCTAGATAACCGCTATCTGAAACAATCTAGAACGCCTAAACAAAAAAGAAACAAGAAAAGAAAACAAAACACCGTCTACAGTAGTTGCACCTGGCTCGGTTCGCTCCGGTCTTGACTGCCAGAGTCTTCAATTAGACTGGAGTCCCGGCGATTTTCACCCGGACCTCGTCGCCGACTCGTGAGCACAACTGGTCATCGTCATCGTCAATCTCTGTAGCAGTACCGTCTAAACTCAGACCTAAGTCGGGAAGTGGTGGTAGGTCATCTTCAGGGTCTTCACCGTGATCATCGCCGTCTTCACCGTTGGAATCACTGTCATGTTCATTGTCTTCTTCGCATTCAACGTCGTTCTCGTCGTCTTGTAACGCATTGAAGCCTCGCGTAACCCGCTTCACCTCATCCTGTACTATCAAAGGCTGATCCTGAGCGCGCATATGCTTGGTAGACGGAATGACGAGAGCCCTCATGTCGGCCTCATCCTCAGGTGTAGCTTTGTAAGGCGCGGCAGTCTTCAACACTTTGGTCTTTGGTTGAAGCATTGTGGTAAGATGTGCCCTGAGGTTCTCGATGATATTGTCTTTGTACCACTGCTGCAAACCGCTATAGGTTGCACAGAAATGGTGCATGTGTGCTTCTCAAATATCAGACATTTCCCGTGAAATCGACCGTCAGATAGGTGAATAATACGTACGCATGATAGATTTGCGGGTGAACTTCGGGACTTTGCCACTCTCGGTTGTTTCAATCTTTGTATACAGCGCCCAAAATAAGGCACTCGAGATGAAGCATACAAAATTCCCGCTGATATTCTTCAAGATCAGATCGGGGTCGTTGTAACCCCTCGAGCGGCTTGTCATGCAAAAATGAATGTGAATGAGATTGGCGATCGCGGAGTTCGTGAACCGCATTGTCGCCGTCTAAACCAGTAATTACAACCACATTCACAGTGAAAAACACGGTAATTAGCAATGTACACACCTCGTACTTCGTTTCATGACAGGTGAAACGATCATTTTCCAACAAGTATTGGATCCTGGCTCGGAGAGGTTCTGCCTCCAAACCGTGTGATCCGTACAGATCATCAAGGTTCGCGCTTGCTCTGAAAAGCACGTGAGAGCGGGCACTCGCCTGCATTTGTTTTATCTGAGCGTTTGCACTTGTCAGTTCCAGTTAGCCGGGCTTGTGGTGAATATCACGGGGAAGTATACCGCTCTCATGACCTCTTTGGTCAATTCAGACTGCCGATTGGCATCTTCCCGAGCTTTGTTCCAGACGATCTTACAGATTTTGTCGAACTTATTGTGTTCCGGAAAAGAATCAACGAACGTAGTATGTTTCCATATCCGCTTTTGGGTGAGACTCACGATGTCCATTGTCGGTTTATCGTCAAATACCATTATTGACCGTGATTTTCGCTTGTTTTATGTGATATTACCGTCACTGTCACTGCTCGAATCTTCGATTGTGACAGGGTCGGAATGAAATTGCATCGCGGTTTCTGAATATGTAGTAGACAAAAGCGATGCAGAAGAAAAAGATTGCATCATTGGGGTTGGTTGCGATGGAATCTGAGGAATTGTCGGTGAATCAAACCGGAATGTTGGTGTCGTGGGCTGTGTATCCGATCTCAAGTGAGTCTGAGAAAGCTGCCAGTCTTCAGGAGGCTTCGTGTGCGTGGACACCTGTGTTGTTAGAGCGGGTTGGGCTTGGCTGCTGCTACTTGCCTGTGCGATCTGTGTACCCAGATTGCTTGATTTACGGCGAATTTCAGCGGTTGATCGCTTTCTTGATACTTTGTGTTGCGCGTTGCGTGCAACGTCAGCTGTGGATTTTTTCTTGTTGAGTTTGGGAGGCATTCTGAAAGCAAAAATTGGAATAAGCAGAAGATGTCGGGGAGAGATTGAAGGTCCAGGGAATGAGCAGGAGATGACCCCTTTTCACGGGAAATTCACCGTCTTTACGGTGAATTTCGCCGTAAAGTGGTCAGACCCTCATTGACAGCAAATTGCCAGCGGGTCAGACACATTAGCGTGGTTGCAACTTGCCACCTTCCCAATCGACCATAGCTGTATCTTGGGACTGATGTCAAGGCTTGAAAACTGAACTTGGCATCCAAAATTGTGTGAATGGCAACGGCGTACATATGCAACTTCACGATATATTTGGCAGTACAGCTTATTTGAAGAGGTGAATTTCACCGTAAACTCCGTCAATTGTACGGTGTCAGAACTGTCTAAGACTACTTCAAAAAAACAAAGAATCTAATATGATGCAATGAAAGAAATGAATATTCGAAACAAAGGATATACTATAAAACTTGAAGACAAACAACCAAAACAGAACGCCATATCCTCAGGACCAGATAAAAAAAGACAAACAACCAAAACACAACGCCATATCCTCCCCTCAGGACCCGCCGAACAACCAAGAACCCGAACTTGGACCGGCACCAGAATCACCGGAATGATGAATTCTCGTATCTACCCACGTAGATTCACCAGAGCCACGACCAGCACCACCAGAGGCATCGGCTTCACCAGCTGAACGTACCATCAACCTACTGGTGAATTTCACCGGAAAAGTTGTGTGGTTCACGTACTGTTATACATATGTTGAAGGAGAGTAGTTGGAATGTTGCCACGCCCTGACAGTGTGTAGAAGGGCATCTAGCCTGCTGAGGAACTTTGGTTTATCTGAGTCGCAGTGCCACTGAGCTGTTGACTCCAGCTCTTCGTCTCTTGTGGTGGTGTCAAAACAAGGGGGAAAGGTTTCCGGGCATCTTATTCTGATGGGGTGGGATTCAGGAAGTGTTGGGATTCTGAGGGCATATCTTCTGGCAATGTGGTTGAGTCTGACTGTGGTGGGAGGGATTGCTGCTTCCGCTTCAAGTGCAGCTGTTGGTGTTGTTCTGAACGCGCCCATGATTCCTCTCAATGCGCTATTTTGGACCATCTGTAGCTTTTTCGCCAGCTGTTTCTGGCCTTTCCACCATATTTCCACACCAAAGTCCATTACAGGGAGAACAGTTGTGGTGAACAGTGTTCGCATGGTGCTTGGAGTGATGCCTGACTGGGTGTTTGCCATTCTGCTAAAGGCAAAGTATGCTCTTGTCGCAGCTGTGGTTTTGAGCTTGATGTGGTGGCTGAAGTTGAGTTTGCTGTATAGCCATACTCCCAACCATCTGACAACCGGTGATGGCTCAATGATAGCGCCATTAGGGAGTGTGATTGCAGTCTGGTCTGGATTTCGTTTGGTTGAGAAGTGGATAAGCTCAGACTTGGGGCCGTCGAATGTGAGAGCATTGTTGTCTGACCAGGTGAAGAGTGTTCGCACTATTTTCTGAATTTGCTTGCAATTGGCAGTGGTGCTCTTGCCTGATACCACGATTGCAACGTCATCAATGTATGAAGGGCAGTTGATGTTTGGATGCTTCTTCTCAAGTTCATCAAAGAGTGGTTTGAGGTAAAGCAGGAACAGGATTGGTGAGATTGGGGAACCTTGAGGGATTCCCGTCTGTACTGGTTGCAATGTTGCTTTGTCTCCGTCAAAGGCCAATGCTGTTGTTCTGTTGTTGAGGAAATCGGAAACCCAGGATAGCACAGGTGGTGGAAGTCCCATCTGAGCCAGTGTGTGCTTGAGACGGGTGGAGGAGACATTGTCAAAAGCGCCCTTGACATCCAGAAGTACAGTTGAGACCACTTTCTTTTCCTTCTTGCCAACATCAATGTCGTGTGCCAAACACATCACTGCATCAATGGCATTTCTCTGTTTCCTCCCCCCCATCTGTGCCTTGTGTAAGAGATTGTACTTCTCAGACAAGAATCCCAATCTTGTCGCCATGATCTTTTCAAGCACCTTTCCCAAGCAGTTGAGCAGGGCGATAGGCCTGTATGACTTTGGTGTAGAGTAGTCAGGTTTGTTTGGCTTTCTGATGACAGCTGTTGTTGATTCCCGCCAGCATACAGGATGGTATCCACGTTTGGCTAGTTGTGCATATATGGTGTTGAACATGTATGGGATCGCTTGGTAGGCTCTCTGCAAGCAGAGGAATGGGAGTCCGTCTGGGCCTGGGGCTTTGTTGGGGTGAGATGTGAGGATTGCTTTCTCAACTTCTCTTTTGGTGACCGGTTCCCAAGGCAGTTGAAGTCTGGGTTCCTTCAAGACGGGGCATGGCTTCTTCAAAGATTACCTGAAGAAGACTCAAGCCAAAGACGTCACCAATGGCAAATGCAACTGTGGAAGCCCAAAACAAACTGGCGAACATGTCCTGCTCCAGTGTTCACTTTACAGAACACACAGACGCAGACTACTCAAAGAAATCGACAACCTAAGGCCAAAGAGGTGGGACCTGCTGTATAACGACAAGAATCTTGAACAAACTTTGGAGTTCTTGAAGACAACTGGTATCGGCAGCCACAACTGGTATACATCTGGACAACAAGCTACGTCTGACAACTCCCCAACCGACTTGTACTGGCAAGGCCGGGCAGTCATGGGTTGGGGCACACTGAATGAAGCTGAGGAGGTTGAGGAAGATGAAGCAGGTGATGAAGGTGATGACGGAGACGCGGAAGCAGAGGTGGGGACAGGAGAGGAGGAGGGCATTTAAAGACCCAAGGCACACACATGGTTGAACGCAACCTGGAAATACAACACCAACCGAGCAGATTGAAAAGGACTGCGTCACACCAAGGCCGCGGCCGAACAGGTTGAGGAGTGTTCAGCCGCATACTATCTCTCATATGGTTTTCTTTTCATATGTTTTTCTTTTCGTTATTAGTTAGCCATAGCCTTAGGGCTGCATGCTTGTATGAACTATAAATAAATAAATAAATAAATAATGAAGTCTGGGTGCGTCTTGCGCTTGCGGGGGGTAGTCAGGTGGTGGTGGCAACATAACAGTTCGAAAAAGGCTGCACTTTTCTTCAAACGTAATGTGCGCGTTGTTGTCAGAGTCCAGTAATACTGGAGTTCTTTCAGTAACTCTGGGTTTGGTGTATCGCAATAGGCTGAATGCATCCGTCCCTTTGACTTGTTCAAGGTACTCAACCCAGTTTTTCTGTTTCTGTACTCTGATGTGTCTGAAGTACAGGTTTCGCTTGGTTGTGAATCTCAGCCAGTTGGCCCTGGTCCTCTCCTCCTTAAAATCTCTTAACGCCTGGGCCATATTCTTTCTGTCCTGAGACAGTTCCTCACACCACCACCTCTTCGCCCTTGGTGAGTGCTTCATGACTGGTGTTGACTTTCTGGAGGCTGATACAATGATATCCCTAAGGTAACAGGCAGCCGCATCCAGATTGTCAGTGTTGTGTGAATTGTCCATCAGCTCGTCACGAAAAGGTCGATTTTCCGATTAGCACGCGTAGCCGCATTAGCGTCCCGTAGCAGCCCTTAGCACTCTATACTGGTCCGTAGGCCAACTTAGCGACTGAGGTTTTTTACATTAAGTCCGTAGAAGCAATACCATTCTTTAGCACTCCATAGCACTCCATAATAAAGTTCCGTAGCATTCTTTAGCACTGTTTCGGTGGTTTTGGATCTCGCGATGGTTTTGGATCTCGCGATGGTTTTCGATCTCGCGATGGTTTTGGGAATCATTTCGCGATGGTTTTCGATCTCGCGATGGTTTACAGATTCTTTGATTCAGTGGAACTTGAGCGCTTATTCAGCGGTTTATTATGCTAACTATGCTATTAGAGACTATATATACAGAAACCACCTCGCCGCCGTCGTACACGGCGTTCGATCCAACATCAATTATCGCGTCTTTGGCTATATCACGTATATAGCCAAAGACTGGTGGATTGTATACAGCACTTAGTGATTCGACGGATTGCTGTATAAAATCAGCTCTGACGCCCACTCTGACAGCAACTCTGATTCAGAGTCGACCCTGCCAACGCCTGTGACATCTATTCCAGCAGCGACTCTGACGCCCACTCTGACAGCAACTCTGACAGCAACTCTGATTCAGAGTCGACCCTGCCAACGCCTGTGACATCTATTCCAGCAACGACTCTGACGCCCACTCTGACAGCAACTCTGACAGCAACTCTGACAACAACTCTGATTCAGAGTCGACCCTGCCAACGCCTGTGACATCTATTCCAGCAACGACTCTGACGCCCACTCTGACAGCAACTCTGACAGCAACTCTGACAACAACTCTGATTCAGAGTCGACCCTGCCAACGCCTGTGACATCTATTCCAGCAACGACTCTGACGCCCACTCTGACAGCAACTCTGACAGCAACTCTGACAACAACTCTGATTCAGAGTCGACCCTGCCAACGCCTGTGACATCTATTCCAGCAACGACTCTGACGCCCACTCTGACAGCAACTCTGACAGCAACTCTGATTCAGAGTCGACCCTGCCAACGCCTGTGACATCTATTCCAGCAACGACTCTGACGCCCACTCTGACAGCAACTCTGACAGCAACTCTGACAACAACTCTGATTCAGAGTCGACCCTGCCAACGCCTGTGACATCTATTCCAGCAACGACTCTGACGCCCACTCTGACAGCAACTCTGACAGCAACTCTGACAACAACTCTGATTCAGAGTCGACCCTGCCAACGCCTGTGACATCTATTCCAGCAACGACTCTGAAGTCCACTCTGACCGCAACTCCGATGCCGGCCGTGGTCTCCGCGTGTCCTGCCGAGCATACACGGTAAAACTTAATATACCGTGTTGTAAAACTCTAGCGAGATATAGTTGTTGATAAAATATTTGCCTGGAGTGCCAGTAGGAACAAGATGGGCGGGACGGAGTATGACAGCAACAGGCAAAACGATATATTCCTTGGATGTTCCACGGTCTATTCTGGCAACCCTTTGGACGGATGCCATCCTATGCGCCTTGTTGACAGCCCACTATTGACCAACTCAAGACGTCTTAAGAAAACAATATCATGATGGACGATCCTTGTGGAAAAACCTTGATGAATACCAGACACTTGATCAGCAATGCGAAATACTGATATTATTTGGCCAAATCGGAGTCCTTCTGCACTGATTCTTGAGTCTGCCTTGCCTACTGTCCCTGAGTACATCACATAATCGTATCGTTTATTGCTATTGCGCCACGACGATGTGCATCTAGCAAACTCCTGTCGAATTCCAGTATCCTCGTTGACACTCTCCGACACACAACATAGGCCAGTGCCCCGACGGACTTTCTGAGTCTTCCACCATCTGGCGTCCGCTCCCTTGCGACGTAACAGTGGCCCCAAATGTTCCGGATGTTTGTCAGTCAGATATTTGAAATGATTGGCTAGACCTTCTGTGAATACGTCCAAGCTGAGCTTATGAAATGTCAGAGTGCTTATTTTGAGACGTCGACCGTGGCTGATTCCAATCAAAGCCGTCGCCGCAATGGCTTTAGGGAGCATAGGTTCGTTGATAAGCATGCGCAAGCACAAGTCCGCATGACGACTGGTAGGTTTCTCTTTCAGAATATGTCGTAGAACGGACAGTCGGGATTTGGTGTAGAAAAGTCTCTGTTCCCACGCTAACATCTGTACGACATAGTTGACTTTATTGCTGGCTCCAAACGCCAGCTTACACATCCAGTGGTGTGCACCCTCGAAAGCTTCTGTGTCGGTGTTGTCGCATGAGCCCATATCTTGTATACATTCAATATAGTGGCTCATGGCATGCATAGTGGGAACCTTAACGTTGCTGTCATCTCCAGTATTTGTACTGTTGCGATAAGGGGCCCATAGATGCATACCGGCTGCCATCCCATCCAATGCCTCTTTTAAATAACCTAAGGTATCCTCGGTATGCTGATGATAGCCACTTATAAGTATGAAACCCGTGAGATGACGCATGAAGGTTATATGTTGGGGGTATCCTGTAAATAGTGGTGCCAGAGCCGGAATCCAAACCCTCAACATATCTTTATACTCAGCGCCGGTGAATTGCTTGACCTTGGTTATGCGGCCTTTACCAAAGGCACGCAGACCTGTGAAATGGGGTATTGCGTGGAACCTCTCATCGATCTGCCGAAGGGCTTCTTCTTTGCCTAGCTTATCACTGAGAAATCGTATCGCCCAATTCCATGCGTGCCGTTTGAATGTACCAGTTAAAAGTTGATGTAACCGGTCAGGGTGAATGCACTTGTAAGGCTCGAACCCTTTGTGCCCTGCGGCTAAGCTGAAATCCGGTTCAAATTTCCATTTCCCTCTTCTGTGGCATTGATCTATACTAAGGCCAGCATATCGTTCAGTCGTTCTAGGTATAGCCGTTTGGTCCAAGCCTGGGAACTTTTCCGGGTCCAGCTCGCAACGTGGGCACCACATGTAGACGGTCAAGGTGAAAAGTGTCTGTTCAGGAAAATCGGACACAAATGAAGCTATTCTAGGATAACCAAGCCGGGTGCGTCCGTCTGCACAGACTATGTTTGTTCCATTGTGGGACGGCTCCTGTAGGCTCCGGAGTATTATTGTCATTGCGGCATGGTCTTGTCGCTTGGTCCAATGATCTCCAGCATCATGTCCAGCAGGATTTGGCAGTAGGCCTATCAAGACAATGCTGTTAGTGCTAACAGCCCGCCGTTGGGCTTTGGCCAAGTTTCCTATTGTCAAATATAGTGGGTAAGCTGTCTGGTCACCACTACCCGCTGACAACTCTGTTTTGTCGCTGCTAAGTATGATTGGTACAATCATCGCTCCTTCTGGAACATGTCTCTGTCAACGTAGATCAGCTCGGGTCTCAACCGCTTGAATGTGTGTGTGCATAAGAGGCAAAGTCAGAGGCCTCATCAGAGCCATTGTCAAAGTCAAAGTCAGAGCCCATGTCAGAGTCAAAGTCAGAGTCAGAGGCAAAGTCAGAGCTCAAGCTTGTCAGAGGCCATTGAATGACAGACCTCCTGCAGGGTATTGAGGTCTGTTGACATAGAGTGCATTCCAGGGGAGACCGGACCTTAAACAAACAGAGAACAAGTTTTGTACCCACCTGTGCGCGATTCCACCATTTCCCTATCCACATCTCCGAATAAGCTCTACACCCATGAGAATCTCTTGAGATTTCCGGCGCGTATCGCATGTGTTTGGCAAACGGTTCATGGCCAATAATACATCGTACTGCGGCCATTGGACAACGATACCAATAAGTGCGGGATTCTCCATTCAGTTCAATCGTAGACTGTTGCCACTCTACTGGCATCGTGTCGCGTTCTGGCATCCGCCTTATGACGCCACGGAGGAAGTCTACTGATGGGGTCTGAGCTTGTTCGTTGATGAGGTGAACCTGTATCAATGAATCTATTGAAGTTTTGGTCAAATTCCGCTCGACGCTTGCTCGTGCAAGATGCCACTGCTCCACAGTTTCGAATGGAGCAAGTGGGTTCCATTCTGGCCTTTCATCCAGGGGCGTGAGAACACTGTCGTCGATTGGTAGAGCCGCACCGGGATATATTCGAGTCACAGGTACAATAGAACTAGTCGCGTCAAGAATAGGTTCGTTGTCCGGTTCGTGATCAGGTTCTATGTAGGTGATCGTTCTGGGGGAGTTTCTTTTGTGAGTCAAACTGGTTTGTAGTCTGCTCAGATGTTTCGACCGCAGGTGACATGAGAGGCCTTTTTGATTAGCAAACCGCCGGAAGCAGTAATCGCAGTGTTTATAGCCACTCGCCATTGTGGTTTCAATGTTTGATGTGGAAGTCTGACATTCCGAGCATTGTTTGTTTGATGGTTGTGTCGGGTATTGACAGGTATTGACAGGGGATGCCATGTCAGTGAGTAAGTTTGATTCTAGTTGCCTGCTCAACTTAGTGGCTTGGCCAGCCATTTCGACGCAACTTGGGTTTGCTAGTATAGACGTAGCCTCATTTTGAGGATATATCGAAATGTATAAATCTGGAGGTTTCCCTCGGTGAGTCGGACGTCATTACTCCAGCTTCGATCTTACACTGCAACATTTACATCCGAGTTTACTTTGACACATTTTGAATCTACTCTCACGACTTTGATCAACTGCACTGACAAAACTGTTCACTCCTAGGAGAGACTCTATTCACTCTGACTCTGACAAGGTGCCCACTCTGACAGGGTGCCCGCTTTGACTGTCTACTACCACCTCTGACATTTGCTGACTCTGAATTTCGTAGTCACTTTGCACATACACATACAATGGCGATCCACCGGCGCAACCGGAGAGAACCAGCGAATCCAGTCGCCAACTGGACCATTGAGCAAATCGAGAAGGGTTACGAGAGGTCTAAACCAGAAACCCTGGCATACTTAAGATCCCCGGGAATGACAACTGCCCTTCAAGAATTGACTGTGTGGGCAACAACACATGCTGCTATTGCGAACAAACCGAAGAATATCATAGCCCAAACGATAGCGGTCAGAACTTTCAATGGAGGGCAATACTGGTACACCTCAAACCCCCCGCGGCCAGATAGTGTAAACGAAGTATATATCTCCTATTCAATGTCATTGAACTGTGCTAACTGATATCAATAGGAATACGTGCGGATATTAGTTCGTTTGTGCGCAGCGGAGCGTGTATTTATGAGAATACCAGATCCAAACGACCTAATATCAAGCGACATAATATCGGCTCAACGCTCCCTATCCTGTGCAAAACGCAGTGCACAGGATAACCGTACGACCACACATGGGGCGCCCACTGTGCCCCCCACTGTAGTGCCCACTCCCACTGTAGTGCCCACTCCCACTGTGGTGCCCACTCCCACTGTGGTGCCCACTCCCACTGTGGTGCCGACACATACACCTCCACACCCCGGGCCAAGTGGAACTACTACAGCAGGGCCTACCACTGGGCAGGCCGTGAATACATCTGGCAGTAAGTTTACCAGCAACGTGAAAGCACCTACTAGTGAGATTAACAAAAAAGACACGCAGATACCTAGTTGGACACCGGTCAACCGGCCAAATCCTCTGACCACCTCTGACAAGCGGCCTCGTACGTCTCCGGATGCTGAGAACCAGCCCGCTGCAAAGCGCTGGGGTCAACCAGATCGGAAGGTGATACACAGCGTGTTGCTGACGTTGGGAGATCAACCGGAACCAGAGGCCTACAGACATATATACGGAAAGACTCTGATAACGTATTTTCATGCCCACGTGGAACGCCCCGAAGAAGAATGGTCCCTGGCCAAATTGTGCCAGTTTATTCACGAATACTTCCATCTCGATGACTGGAACTGGGAGATTGAGAGAATCATGGTGACAAGTCATGGTTTTGAACAAGAGAGCCTGCTCTTTCCTCAATACAAGTTCTCTCAGCCAATTGAGCTCCGGGACCAAGAAACATGGCGATATGCTATGTGGAGCACCGGAATCTGTCGAAATCTGTTTGCGTCCATCGATGTCAGGCAGACAGAGGACCCCCAGGTCAACAAGAATGGTGACGGTGATACGGTCATGGGGGACGCCGATAAAGATCCAGGCGACAACGGCTCCCATAGGAACACAGATGACGAGTCCCGTCAACCTCCAGAACTTGAGGACCTTGCTCCTGCCATACCTGAGAGGCCGGTGAACGATGTCACGGAGGAGGAAGAGGAGGAAGTTGTTGCAAACGCAGTGAGCGGCATGATGGAGAACATTCGTTTCCAACGTGAGAATGTCGAGGAAGCCATGCTCAACCTGGGGGTTGGCATTGATGGGAAGGTGCCGTGGATAGCAACCAAAACCCCCATGGCTCACCAAGTAGTTGGCATCAACTGGATGGTGCAACAGGAGGATGGACCTGTCCGCGGCGGTTTGTTGGCGGACGACTGCGGTGTAGGCAAAGTAAGTTTAACATTTTCCTGATATTTGTCGTCCCCTCCTCGACTTTGGAGAGCTCTGACAAGGGCTCTGACTTTGCCTCTGACTTTGACTCTGACATGGGCTCTGACTTTGCCTCTGACTTTGACTCTGACATGGGCTCTGACTTTGCCTCTGACTTTGACTCTGACATGGGCTCTGACTTTGCCTCTGACTTTGACTCTGACGAGGGCTCTGACATTTGCTCCTTATTGCTTGTTCATTAGACCACGGCTAACATTTTTCCCAACAGACTCTACAGACAATTGGGCTGATAGCTTTTCAAGCCACCCAATTCGACGAAGAAGCCGCACTCAGCGAGAGGCTCATGAAGTTTCCGCATGCGACATTGATCATCTGTCCGAAACAGATGGTTATAGAATGGACGGCAGCGATCGGAAGGGATGCACCAGGCCACACGGTGCTGCAGCATCATGGAGACTATGATTTGCGCCTCTCCTGGTCGAAATGCTCAGCGCCCGAGCATCTGAGGGTCGTCGTGACAACCGTGGAGACATTGAAAGCCCGGTGGAAGAAAAGCCGGTTCTTTCCACCGAAGGAGCCAAGAAAACACAAAGCTCCTCCTTCTCGACTTTGGTGGGAGGAAAAAGGTGTCCGGCCCGAATTCAGCCGGATCGTGATTGATGAGGCGCATCGACACAATGGTGCCGGTGCCAGAAAGGCTACCTCTGGCCACAAAGACTTTTGGAGGTACCTTCAATCCTTTGAGGCAAAGACGCATTGGTTCTTTTCAGCCACGCCAATCACGACGAAGGTTGAAGACTTGCGCTGGGTGTGCAAGTTCCTGGAACGGCCGGAGATGCTGCGAGACAATGCAGCCAACGTCTGGATCGACCCGACGGCTGCCGACAACAGACTTGAATTCGTCGAAGTTTCGGAGACCATCGTGTACGACCCAGAGGTGATAGCCAAAGGATCTCTGGTGCACTGTACGCTGAAGGCATGGGACAGACATCTGCAACCTGATGCCGACACTTGCAGCGCTTTGCAGGACTGGATCAAGGAACGCCAGATCCAGCAGCCTGATGGGCCCGACCAGGATGCCGATTCCGATGACGGCCTCGTCGAGTGGCAAGAGGAGCTGGACCGTCTGCAGGCCATCCTCACAGATCGATTGGGGCACTTCCTGGAGAGTGTCATGCTTAGGCGCAGCATGGATTCCAGGATCCCATTCGACTCTGACAGGACGATCTTGAAAGTGCCGGCAATGGAAATCCGGACAGAGGCCCTTCCGTGTGATGCGACCGACAAGCCCATCCACGATACTGTCTTCCGGGGACATATGGGCAACAATCCACATCGGGCATACCGGTACATCCGGATAGTCGCCATGGCCCCAGTTCTAGGACCTTGGTCAATGATGGACCCCGAGACGCATCAGGTCTTGTTGGACACCGTGTACTCCAGCTGGGATCCTGATGTGAATGAAGTCCGGAAGTGCGTGAAGATCTTCCTGGAGACATACCCTCAGTTTGCAGGGCATTTCCCGTCGTCACGAGTCCGGACGATGACAAACAATGAGCTGGCGGTCTCCATGACCATTGGATCGCCGAAACTCAAATGGCTCATGTGGCACATGGCCAAACTGCACCAGAGAAGACCCTACAAAAAGGTGATCCTCTGGACCTACTGGCCACTATCGCAGTGGTTTGTAGAGCAGTTCCTCCGGCTACTTGGCTACAAAGCCAAGAGAATGCCGGCAGCGATGACGGCTGCAAAGCGAAAGGCTTTGCAGGAAGACTTCAACCGACCCGGCGGACAGACACAGGTGCTGTGTCTCTCCTATCGAACGAGCAATGAAGGTTTAAACCTTCATGAGGACTGTTGCAACACAGTTCTGATGGAGCTTGGAAACTCCTCGTCACAGGAGACCCAGGCATGGTCTCGTGTCCGCCGAATCGGACAAACAAAGTCTCAAACGACTCTGAGGCTTATCAACAGTGACTCCTCGGATGCCAAACACGAGGAGACCCTCAAACAGCGGGCCAATCCCACACACATTGCATTGGGCATTCTGAAAAAGATGCAGGAAGATGCTGGTGAAAGCGGCAAAGGTCTCAGTGGGGAGGACATTTACAACAGGTTTGTTGGCAAGAAGAATTAAGCCAGCAACCCTCAGTCTCCTGGAACAGTTCTCTTCCTGTCCGTCTCCCCGTCGGTCTCGCTGTCGGTCTCGCTGTCTGTCGGTCTCCTCGTCGGTCTCGCTGTTTGTCCCCTCGTCAGTCTCCCCGTCTGTCTCGCTGTCGGTCTCCTCCTTGTCGGTCTCGCTGTCGGTCTCCTCCTTGTGGGTCTCGCTGTCGGTCTCCTCTTCGGTCTCCCCGTCTGTCTCGCTGTCGGTCTCCTCCTTGTCGGTCTCGCTGTCGGTCTCCTCCTTGTCGGTCTCGCTGTCAGTCTCCTCCTCTTCGGTCTCCCCGTCTGTCTCGCTGTCGGTCTCCTCCTTGTCGGTCTCGCTGTCGGTCTCCTCCTTGTCGGTCTCGCTGTCGGTCTCCTCTTCGGTCTCCCCGTCTGTCTCGCTGTCGGTCGCCTCCTTGTCGGTCTCGCTGTCGGTCTCCTCCTCTTCGGTCTCCCCGTCGGTCTCGTTGTCGGTCTCCTTGTCGGTCTCCTTGTCGGTCTTCTTGTCGGTCTCTCTGTCGGTTTTGTTTTCGGTCTCCTTTGTCTGTATTCTGCTGTTTGTCTTTGTCCTGGAGTTTTAAGGTCGTTTTAGAAGGTTGGGTAGCAACATCTGCGGAGTAGTTAGGATGCATCTTTTGAGGAGTTTTGTTTATTATAAAGTAAAAGGTTGTGTATATGGAGTTTTGTTTATTATAAAGTAAAAGGTTGTGTATATGAAGTTTTGTTTATTATAAAGTAAAAGGTTGTGTATATACCGGTCATTCTGTAATTGTTAGATACAAATAGAGATTGTCTCTAAAACACATTGGAGCGGCTCATTTGGTCCATACGCACTAATGTTTGCAGCAAGGTTGCTATATGATCGGAGTATGAAACATCCATGCGCCGTGACACACGCATCCATAAACTTCAATTATATCGAATCAGCTCTGACATATATTGAGAATCAACTCTGACTCTGACAGGCAGGAATAATCGACTCTGACAAGCAGGAATAATCGACTCTGACGGGCAGCAAGAGTCGACTCGACTCTGACAGGCAGCAAGAGTCGACTCTGACAGGCAGCAACAGTCGACTCTGACAGGCAGCAAGAGTCGACTCTGACAGGCAGCAACAGTCGACCACCACATTCCACGTGTCACCTCTGACACGCACGGGCCCCCTACCGCGGTAACCTCGATAACAGTGACATTACTGCGCAGTTGAACTTTACCCAGCGTGGCTTAGCATGCCATACAGGCAGCTCGCACCTACCGCCTCAAGCGTGGTTGCTCGGCCACAAGATTCGGGGTTGCCGACACTAGTCCAATTGAGGCGTCGGTCACGACCTGACACTCGGACTCTGCCATTCACTGACGTCGGGAGTTTGTAAAGCAGAAATATCCTGCCGCTTGTCGACGTTTATTCAAGAGATAAAAGCACACTGGAATCTTGCAAGATTTGTACAACATACAGCTGTACACACCCTCCGACATCGTCACAATGAACCACAATGGTAGGTGACCTGGAAATCATTGAATATACCTGAAACTAATTTCGTACAGAATTGTCCACAAACTGTCTAGAGGTTGAAACATTTGGCCATGGAACTTGTCCTTCGCCGCCTACTTCAGAGGCCGCTTGCACTGAAGCTTCTGAACCCAATTCCGAAGAGTCATGGGTTCATCATAACTTTGTTGCCGTTCTCGATTTGCTCAACGAGTCGGATCGTGCCTGGTGCCTGGGCCAGGAATCCATAGACAGCAAGGAGAGCGAAGTCAAAGAGGAGGAGTGTTGCTGGGGGCAGGGTGTCTCAACATCATCAGATGATTCACGAGGTAGCACCTGGGCCCGGAAGAAGGAAATTGAGAGATCCCGTATCCAATGGCAAAGGAATAAGTATAACCAATGGCGGACGTGGAAATGGACCAGAGAAGCAGAAGGATTGGATGTAGGGAGGGAAGCAGCCATAGAGCAGGATCCGGACTTCGGATTTTGGTACAGTGATTTTGGGGGTTCAGACACGGGTGAATCTGTTGAATGCGACTCCTAAGAAGATTAAAAGTCCACAATACTGGTCCAGAGAGGTTCTATTTCGAAAAATTTTGTCAACTACTATATCCTATGTGTAGATCGCACTGTTTGTGCCACAACTCTATTAGCATACGTCTGTCTAATAATTATATGCTTTTTTCAAGCTTTGACCGCCTATACATACTTCACACTTAGCTCCAATTATCAGCGTAGCCGTGCATGTTAAGCTTACCATGTCCGAGTTGGCTCTAGTCATTTGTCAGAGCTGGAACTTCGCCTGTAATTACCTACTGTCAGAGTGCCCGTGCAGTGTGTTGAGACTCTCCATGTCCGAGTTGGCTCTAGTCATTTGTCAGAGCTGGAACTCCGCCTGCGATTACCTACTGTCAGAGTGCCCGTGCAGTGTGTTGAGACTCGCCATGTCCGAGTTGGCTCTAGTCACTTGTCAGAGCTGGAACTCCGCCTGCAATTTCCCACGTCAGAGTGTGCCAGCGTGGCTCTCGGAGCCTACAGCATGCTAATGAAGCGGTGTGTGTGATATATAACCACCCCCTGAGGCCCTGAGGACCTGAGTTCTCCAAAAAATCTTGCATCCCCGTACTTTTTTTCTATTTCTGCTATCCATCCGACTTTCACAATGCCTGCAAACAACAGTCAAGTTCAACGACAAAGATCCCGCGATCTGTTGACTGATGAGGAGCCGCCCAGTCAACGGCAACGAGCCGTAAAAAATAAATCCAAACCGGCGGCTAAACCGGCGGCTAAACCGGCGGCTAAACCGGCGGCTGAACCACATCGCTCTCGGGGGTCTTCCGGTAAGTCTTCCCAAGCAAAGGGTAAAGACAAAGAAAGGACCGGCTCCCTATCAATTCTGACCGAGACTGCGCCGGTGCCGTCGTCGGACGACATCGATGGTGACAACCTCCCGGATCCTTTGGGTGATCAAACCGAGTCGGACGATGACCATTACGACAGAATGGACAAACGGCGCACCACTATACAGTCTCTCCAGTCTCCGTTGCCGATCGACATTGGCAGCTCCCCGGCCCCGGCCCCATCGATATCACTAGAAGTGCCTCGGTCACCGCCCAGAAAAAGCCGTAGCACAAGACGCACCGACAGGAGAAGCTTATCTCCATCGGTTCCGGTATTCTCATGGCGTACACCTAGGTTATTTGAACATTTTGACTGATTGTTGAACTAAATGTTCTAGGTTCTGCGGAAGAGAAGCTCTGAGTCAGAGCTGGAACTGGACAATGGGCGCTTAATTTCCAAGAAGCATCGTGTTGTCGGAAACTTGTCCAAGGATGCGGAACAAGTTTGGCCACTGGCACGTGACTTTTTCCGGTTGCGAATCCTGACTCAGAACCCGTTTCCGGACGACTCTGAAGACCTGGCTCTGAGCTGTCTGAAGGATGCGTCCATGGAAGGCGTCTATCATAGTAATGACCTAAAGACTGTAAGCACTCTGACAGTTCAGCTCTGACAGTTCAGCTCTGACAATTCCACTGACAAATATAGTTGGCGGACCGACAAAGCAACTACCGGGGCGAGATGATCAAGGTTGCGAAAATTGTGGTCGAGACACAATACGACCTTCCCAACACAGAATCCTCGCAGAGGGTCCAGTTGATAGAAAAGCTAATCGATCCGGAGCGCTGCATCTTCCACGACAAGGATTTTGACGACGAGGTAGTATATCATTACAGTCCTGTCATGCCACAAACGGCTGCTAATTCAATCCGTGTATCAGAATCCTCGGAAGATGTTTCTCCACCCGGCATTGACCGAAACCTTGGGAGGAAGCTTGTTCGATATGGGCAAGAAGATGGCGCAGCGGCGGGCATACGTATTATTCTACAGTGAGGGTAAATTGACTGCAGTAAGTCTTGTACTTGCAGCGACCGCGGTTCAGTTTGCGTTGTCTATGATACTGCCAACCATCAGCACAAATAAGAATTTTGAAGGTGATATTTGGAGAAGTAAGTACATACTTGGCTTTCATGAGTAGTTGTTTATGCTTATACGCTCTAGGGCGATACCAAGATCTCATGGACCAATGGAACACCATCCCTGCCGGCCCGCAGGAAAAGATTCTGAACATTCAGTGGAATCGACTCGGGCATTGTGTTGAGAAAAAGCCAGTCGTTTCGTGGGACAAGAACTTTGATTTGGCCGAGGGAGAAGAATAGATTTGATAGAAGTATATGGATGATAGATTTGGATTGCTGTTCGGGTGGTTTTTTCCTGGAGTTTACGGTACGGTTGTTCAAAGGAGTTTACGGTGTTGTTTATGTTGTCGTTTAAAAGAGTTCACGGCGTCGTTTTGAAGGTGTTGCTGAAAGGAAGATGCGATGTCGTTAGCAAGTAGAGACGTAATGCAACACAATTATGTGCCAAGACAATGCCCGTGACTGTTGTGAGAACACCATTTTGGTCCAAACTTTGACATCGCCAACGTAGATGGAACGACGGGTATTTTGGACTCTGACATGGCCAACGTAGACTCTGACATCGCCAACGTAGACTCTGACATGGCCAACGTAGACTCTGACATCGTCAACGTAGACTCCGAAATGGCCAACGTAGACTCCGACGATGCCAACGTAGACTCCGACATCGCCAACGTAGATGGAACGACGGGTATTTTGGACTCTGACATGGCCAACGTAGACTCCGACATGGCCAACGTAGACTCCGACATGGCCAACGTAGACTCCGACATGGCCAACGTAGACTCCGACATGGCCAACGTAGACTCCGACGATGCCAACGTAGACTCCGACATCGCCAACGTAGATGGAACGACGGGTATTTTGGACTCTGACATGGCCAACGTAGACTCCGACATGGCCAACGTAGACTCCGACATGGCCAACGTAGACTCCGACATGGCCAACGTAGACTCCGACATGGCCAACGTAGACTCCGACATGGCCAACGTAGACTCCGACATGGCCAACGTAGGGCGTCGTGAGCCTGAGCGTAGCATGCAAGATCGCTAAAATAGCTTGCAAGGTTGCTACGCTTAGGCCGCAAGGTTGCTACGCTTAGCACGCTGAGTTCCTAAATTACTTGCAATTTCCCAACGTAGGCCGCTCGGTCCCCAAAATACCTCCTGTTTGGCAACGTAGGCTAAAAAAGGGGGCATTGAAAAAAGGGAGGTAACGTAGCAACCTTGCGTGCGATTTTAGGAGAACGGCGGTAACGTAGGAACGTTGCGCCCTACGTTACCGGGGGCCTTGCGATGTTGTCGAATCGACGTATATCGGCTAATTTAGGCTAACGTAGGAGTTTTAGGAGTTTTAGCACAAAATGATCTTTTCGTGACGCTCTTTCCATCTGCGCTTTGATTCTTCTTCAGATTCAATGAGTGCGTTGTTGAAGCATTCCCAGTCTGCTTGCTTCCAGTTGTAATGTTGTGCAAGTGGTGGAGTTGCTGTGTCTAGACTGTCCGAAATCAAGTCAAACTTGATCACCTCATGATCAGACCCAGTTGTATGGCTGTCGTCAATGGCCCAGTTGATGGTGTTGTTGTAGAGTGCTGCAGAAGAGAAGACAAGATCAAGGACGGAGCTGGTCAGGCCTGTCTTTGCATGGTAGGTGTGGACGTCAGGTTCATTGACTAGAGTGAAGTTGTTACTCTCCATTAGTTGAACAAGAACGTCTGCTCTGGCTGGCCGTTTCTGTTGGTTCCACCATGGGTGGTGTGCATTCATATCGCCAGCTAGAATGCTTCTTGGTGGAAATGTGATATTAGTGAGTGTTCGCTCAATCGTTCTTGTTGTGTCTGGTTCGCCTGGAACTTTCTCATTGTATATGTTGAACAGGCGAGTAATTGGAATGGTGGGTGTGGAGATATCAAGCACTTGTAAATCTGGATCAGTGCTGATATCTGGGCGAGGGGTGACTTTAAGAAAAGGGTTGGTGGTGGAGACAAAGGCCATAGTCCTGGGCCTTCTATTTGATGGTGGTGGTAAGATCGCCTGAAAAGAAGGATGGGGAATAGTAGTGGCTGATCTTGAAAAAGGTTCTTGCAGAAGTATAATATCTGCTGTGCCGGCAGCTGATTGAAGGAGTGACTGCATTACATTGGTGCTTCTTGCACAATTGTGTACAAGAATTCGGATTTTGTGAGCTGTAGGTGGTGCACTATTCATTCATAATAGTGTCTACAGTGTTGCCTTTGTTTGCGTTGACTCTCAGTTGGAAACGGGAGTGGAGGAGAGTGATGGTGGGGCAGCTTGGGTCATTCGCCTTGTGTTTCCCTTTGCAGTTGCAGCAGGAGGGCGTCTGGTGTGGGCAAAGTTTCCCTACTGCATTGCAACTCTGGCACTTGTGTTCTGAAGTGTGGTGCCCCTCACCACATACTCTGCATCTTACATCTCTCCTGCATCTCTGCTGTGGGTGGCCAAAGTCCTGGCACTTAGTGCATTGGTCATGTGGCCTGACCGAATAAAACTCTTCCACCTTTTGAGTGTCTCCAAGGATCTGGAGGCCGTGTTTAACCATCATCTTCATGGTTTCTCTGTTTTCCACCGCCAGTACTACTGACGAGTGGACTTTGCCAGTACGCTTCTCTGATTTGAGCAGGTATCTTGGTGTGTTTACAACCTTGACTCTGCTGTTGAATTCGTGGATTTCCGACTTCAGCTTCTCCATTCCTTCAGGTGTGTCTGTAAAGTATTCTTGGTGGATCCCGTGCACAAGCACCTTGGCCCAGTCTTCACTGGTTCTGATCTCCTGAGTTTCCTTGTCCGCCTGATTGATAGCCTTTTGAATCTGGTCTTTGTATTGTAGCACATCTTGTGCGGTGCAATCGTCTTTGGTCATCACTACAATGTTGCCTCTGGGGTTCAGAGTAGCACTTGCGATTTTGAGTTGAGGAGGAGCTTGAGCCTGATGTAATGCCGTGTTCATTGTGTCCCGCATTTCTAGTGAGTTGATCGTCTTGTTTGTAGTTGAAGTGTTCCTCAGGATAGTGAAAGTTCTTGCCTTTTTGCTGGGTCCGGTTGGTGTTGGTGTAGTTTTTGAAGCGTTTTTGGGGCCAGTGGGGGTTGAGCTTGCTACTTGGCTCCAGGTCTTCTTGCTGTTGGGATCCGCGGTGGTGGTAGGAGTGGTGTTTTTCAGCAGAATGTCAATTTTGTCTTCAAGTGCCTTGATCTTTTTGTTCTGTTTTGCAATGACGCCTCTGAATAGTTGAGACACCTTTGCTACAATGTTGGTGACCAGCAGACTGTCTTCGAATGCGCCTTCTTCTTCTTCCTCTTCATCTTCTTCTCCAAGGCTTTCCATCAAGTCAGGTTCTGCATGTACCCTAGGTGGGCTGCTAGGGTGGTTCGTTTGTTCAATTATTGAGAATCTTGAAATGTTCGCATACCCTTGGTTCCTGACGCTTTTGAGGTCGGGCTCCAGTGAATATATGCTTTCAGTTCCACTTCTCTTTCTATTAGTGGGGTTGTTGGAGCCGGAAGGGTTGTTGAGGGTGCTGTGTATAGTGTGGTTGGTGCTGGTGATTGGATCAGATGAGATAGCTACATCTGGAAGGGGTGGTTTGTTTTTGTCTTTGGTTTTGCGCAACATGTTTCTATTGTTTGCGGTGGTTGTTTGTTAAATATCAGAGTGATATGTGGTGTAGGAAATTGTGGTGGGGTGTTCTGACTAAGACTTTGGTGATGGTGTGTGTTGTGGTGCGCAGGGGGTGTGCTGAGTAACAATACCACACCAAAAATTCCGAAATTCAAAAATGCAAGAACAGCAAAAAATAATGATGCCTTGCAGAACAGAAATCCCTGTTTAAAGGGGGGGAGACTTGATGGAGGGGATAGCGTGGGAATTGAAAAATTCTCAAGGGTTCTGGTAGCAGGTGGTGAGACCTGTGTAGGGGGTGGTGTTGAGGCTCTGCTGGTAGAAAATTTTCGAGAAATTCGCTCAGAAGAGGGGTAAAATTGCTGTATCTCCACAACCAAAAGTCGGACGCTTTCGAAAAGTAGTAGATACGCTCGAGAACGTTCGCTTAGCCCAGGGTAAAATTTTCGGAGCGTTTGGAGTTGTTGTTGTGGAGTTCTGCCGAAATTCGGAGATTTTTACCCCTGAAAAAGGGGTAAAATCGCGATTTTTGCAACAACACCCACAAAAGGAGTTATTCTTTTTCGAAAATTGGAGGGTGTGGTATTTGAGGTGTAAGGAATTGATTTATCGACTTATTTTTCTTGTAGCTGTTGTGGTTGTTGCCATTAGGGAGTGTGATTGCAGTCTGGTCTCCAATGCTGGTGGAACAACACATGATTGCATACAGTGATGGCTCAAAACAAGACAATGGGGTAACAGGCGCTGGTGTGTACATCATGCAGGGCAGTGGTACTCCAGACATTTCGTTGGTACTGCCTCTTGGAACAGAGGCAGAAGTGTATGATGCAGAGCTAGAGGGGGCGCTTCTAGCAGTTAAGAGATGTACGCGGCTGGTGGAAAGAAACATGCACAAACCAAAAGATTTGTATGTATTCCTTGACAACCAGGCTGCAATTGCAAGAATGGCACACACTGCACCAGGACCTGGGCAGGCAATAGCACTGGCAGTGGACGAACTGGCCACAAAACTAGAAGAGATGGAAGTTGGTTTGAAGATTTGCTGGGTACCAGGCCACACGGGGGTACCTGGGAACGAAAAGTCTGACGAACTGGCCAACAAAGCAACACAAAAAGAACAACCACACCACACCACCACCACTCTCTCCTTCCTGAGACGCCAGGTCAAAGCACAACAGCTGCTTGACTGGAGAAAACAGTGGACTACATCCAAACACGGCAAGTACTATGTCCAAAACAACAACACCCACTGGCCCAAGATGCACATGGCAGAGTGCTACAACACCTTGACCAGACACGCAACATTCCAACTACTCTCCTTCAAGACGGGGCATGGCTTCTTCAAAGATTACCTGAAGAAGATTCAAGCCAAAGACGTCACCAATGGCAAATGCAACTGTGGAAGCCCAAAACAGACTGGCGAACATGTTCTGCTCCAGTGTTCACTTTACAGAACACACAGACGCAGACTACTCAAAGAACTCGACAACCTAAGGCCAAAGAGGTGGGACCTGCTGTACAACGACAAGAATCTTGAACAAACTTTGGAGTTCTTGAAGACAACTGGTATCGGCAGCCACAACTGGTATACATCTGGACAACAAGCTACGTCTGACAACTCCCCAACCGACCTGTACTGGCAAGGCCGGGCAGTCATGGGTTGGGGAACACTGAATGAAGTTGAAGAATTTGAGGAAGTTGAGGAAGGTGAAGATGATGATGTTGATGCAGGCGATGACGGAGACGCGGAAACAGAGGCGGGGGCAGGAGAGGAGGAGGGCATTTAAAGACCCAAGGCACACACATGGTTGAACGCAACCTGGAAATACAACACCAACCGGGCAGATTGAAAAGGACTGCGACACACTAAGGCCGCGGCCGAACAGGTTAAGGAGTGTTCAGCCGCATACTATCTTTCATATGTTTTTCTTTTTCGTTTTAGTTAGCCATAGCCTTAGGGCTGCATGCTTGTATGAACTATAAATAAATAAATAAACAAGAAACCTTAGTCGCGTAACTGGCCTACGGAACAGTATAGAGCGGTACTAGGTGCTATGGAACGCTACTACACAGCTGCACTTGAAGCGGAAGCAGCAATCCCTCCCACCACAGTCAGACTCAACCACATCGCCAGAAGATGTGCCCTCAGAATCTGTTACGGGGGACGTCCAGAGGCGTTATCGACGATAGACGTTGGCCCACGGTGTATGAAGTCTTTTATCACCAAGAATTGCAATTGTACTTATAGAGGGGTTTTAGCAGTATAACTCCTTGAGGTATAAAGCAGCCGATTTATTCTTTGTAACAAAAGATATTTTTACTAGAGGGGACTTCGCTTGGTGTCTGGTGCGTGTGATGATACTATACTTTGTAACCCCGTATCATCACGCCCCTATATATACAACACGGCAGGGCTCTAGCCCTCTACCCTAAAACTATATAGAGGGGTGCGCAGTCACCATCGCCCCAGTCTCTTTCAACTATGTCTCGGGTGACGTGTACTCCTAACAGCCAATACTGTTTACCCCGCATCGCATCTAATGCCTTCAAGTGGTACACACTTCCTAGCTATGCAAACGGCCTTGGTCTAGAACCCTTGGCCCACGTACCTACGCTACGTGTATCCTATGAACGACCGTATCGTTATCTATGCTTCCTATATGTTCCGAACAACATATTATGCGTCTGGCAACGCTACTAGTTACCGCCCGCGGTAACAGAACCCTCCTTCTCCAATATGTTCGTCCTGAACATAACAAGGTAAGAGATATATTTATTTATTATTTATTTATAGTTCATACAAGCATGCAGCCCTAAGGCTATGGCTAACTAAAACGAAAAAGAAAAGCATATGAAAAGAAAACCATATGAAAGATAGTATGCGGCTGAACACTCCTTAACCTGTTCAGCCGCCGCCTTTGTGTTATGCAGTCTGTTTCAATCTGCCCGGTTGGTGTTGTATATCCAGGTTGCGTTCAACCATGTATGTGCCTTGGGTCTTTAAATGCCCTCCTCCTCTAGGTAAGAGATATAATGAATTAATATAATATTTGAACAAAGGAAAATATACTTACTCTTTCCTCCTCTTGCTGGCTCTGGATCCCTCGGTATCTTCCTGTCTTTGCTTGGAACTTGCGTAATCGATTTCCCAGTTGCGGTGATGTTTGACCCTTTTGTGACGCCGATAAAAGTTTGCCAATACCTCTTCGGCTCCGGGTACCAAAGATTCGTACGGTTCCCAGGTCGCTTCCTCAATTGAACAACCCTTGCATAATACCAGGAACGTGTCATTGTCATCATCGTCAAGGCCATGTTCAATGATTTTTTCCGGGGTGAAGTGTCCAGCGCCATCGGGAAGCGGCGGCAGCGTGACTTCTGGCGGAGCGTCTTCGCCACGGTGATATGGTTCTAGAAGAGATACCTGGAACACAGGGTGGTATCCCTCGGGGATGCCTTCCAGTTTGCACGCGGATTTTCCTACCCAAGAAATCTTGAACGGTCCAGCTTTACGATTGTCGAGCTTACCCCTGGCATGTTGCGAGTATCCAACAATACTTCTTGTCCGATAGTGAACTCGGGCTGCTGCATCCCGTACCGTGTTACTCCTGTTGATTTTCCGTCTTTGTTGACTTTGGCGGTATCGTGTCTTCGTATCATAGCTTCTCTAGCAGCTTCCAGGTTTTCTTTCAATTGCTTATGGGTTTCTTCCAAGTAGTGCACGAAGTGCTCGCTGGCCGGGTTGCGAACTTGTTTCTGTTCTATCGGCCATATGGATCTGGGGTGCTGACCGTAGTTGGCATAGAAGGGCGACATCCCGGCGCTTGAGTGATGACTGTTGTTGTATTCGTATTCCGCCAGTGGAAGTAGTTCATCCCAGTCTTTTCTATTCATAATGAAGATGCGTAAAAATTGTTCGAGAACCTGGTTAACTCTCTCCGTCTGGCCGTCGGTTTCCGGATGGAAGGCTGTAGACAGATTATCCTTTATCGATAGTAATTCGAGAGTAGTTTGCCAAAAGTTGCCGGTAAAGCGACTGTCTCTGTCGGATACGATGTCGTCTGGCAATCCGTGGAGGCGCCATATTTCTTTAACGAAAAGTTTTGCTAGATCAGAAGCCTGGGTATTAGGGATAGGTACGAAGTGAGCCATCTTTGTGAAGCGATCGACTATGACCCATATGTGTTCGTTGCCGTTTTGTGTTAGTGGGAGTTTTACTATAAAGTCCATCGAGATAGGGGACCAAGGTCGAGGAGGTAAGTCCAGTGGGTTAAGTAATCCGTACCGCTTATGCCGTTTGTATTTGGCGCGTTGACAACTATCGCAGTGTTTGATCACTTCTTCGACTATGGTGCGCAACCCTGGGATATCGAAGTTCCGTTCGATCACTTCTATTGTCTTATCTCTTCCCCAGTGTGCGCGCTTGTGTTCTGAAGTAAGATTTCTTTCCACAATGCTTGGGGTGGTCGCAATAGGTGATCCTTGTACCAGAGTCCGCTTAGGTTGGTCCATTCCTTGGATAGTTCTACGTTTTCGTCCGTTGTGTAGGTTTTCTGGCATTTATCCGCAAACGTTGAGGTTGGTTTGTTGATCTCGGAGTCGGCAAGGTTAACCGTTGTCATTCCAAGCTTGAGTTGATTTGGTCCAGTAGCCACGTCCTGCCCTGTTAGTAGTGCCCCAAACTTGAATTGATAGCCAATGTCGTTCGGATCATTAGTACCCTCCTTCTCCACGCAATGCTCCGGATTGCGAGATAGCACGTCTGCCTTGCCGTTCTTGACTCCACTGCGAAAGATTATTTCGTAACTAAAAGGCATTAATGTTTCTGCCCATCTTGCTTGTCGTCCATACAACATCCGAGGTCTTTCAAAGTACTTTAAACTTTGATGGTCCGAGTAGATTAATATTTTGTGTTTGGCGCCGTGAAGCCATGAGCGCCATTTAATCATACTCTGAACTATACAGAGCATTTCCTTGTCATGAATGTCGTAGTTTCTTTCGGCAGGTATCATCTTTTTGGAGTGGAACGCTACTGGATGTAGACGTTTGTCATGTCGTTGGCTCAATATTGCTCCCGTAGCGTAGGCAGAGGCATCTGTTTCCAGGATTGCTTGCAGTTCTGGATCGAAATGTCTAACCATAGGCGCAGTGGTAAATGCCTTTTTGAGATAGTCAAATGCGTTTTGCTTCCGATCCCCCCAATAGAATTTTGGTGAACTGATTACATCCGATATGGGTGCATTGATTTGTGCATAGCCTTGCACGAACCGGCGATAGAAATTAGCGAATCCATTGAATTGCTGGGCTTGCTTGATTGACTTCGGTGTTGGCCAATTCAATACGGCTTCTATCCTTTCGGGGTCCATTCGTACTCCGGTTCCAGAGAGGATGTGTCCTAGGTACGGTAGTTCCGTAGCGGAAAACTCGCATTTTTCTATTGCTATACATAACCCATACTTGAGCAGGCGTTCAAGGACCTTGCACACGAGCGCTTCGTGGTCTTCCCGGCTGCCTTTGGTGTAAATCAAAATGTCGTCAATAAAGCAAACGACTCCGTCGTCCAGCATATCGTGAAATATTTCATTCATCATCCTTTGGAAAGTGGACGGTGCGTTGCAGAGACCGAATGGCATCACGAGGTATTCGTATTGTCCGTATCTCGTGCTGAAAGCGGTTTTCCATTCGTCACCATCCTTGATTCTTATCAGGTTGAAGCCATTTTTCAAGTCGAACGTGGTGAACCGTGAAGCTCCGCGAACGCGTTCCATCAATTCGTCCATTAGTGGAGTTACTGTGCCGTCTTTAACTGTTATTTTGTTGAGGTCTCGATAGTCCGCGCATAGCCGTAACTTTCCGTTTTTCTTGGGGACAAATAGTATGGGGGCCGAGCAGGGCGAGTTTGATAGCCTAATCTTTCCTTCGGCTAGCATCTTTTGAATGTATTCCTTCAAGGCTTCCAGTTCTTTAGCAGAAAGTTTATAGATTCGACCCTTCTTTGGTTCTGCTGTAAGTTCGATTTTGTGTTCGAAAATTGTTCTGGCGGGTAGTTTCTCTGCTTCGGATGGGTCGAACAGCACCATGTATGGGTGATACTTTGCTGGCAAGATTCCTTTTAGGTCCGGGGTCGTGGTTGTTGCCACAGAGCCAATTTCAATTGCATCAGGATCGTCTAACACCGATTCATCCCATTCCAGGCTAATGGTGATGGTGGAAACTTGTACTCTGGAATGTGTTACGTCTTTGCAATTGAAGGTTAACGCCATGGTCGAGCCGTCGTAAACTCCATGATGTGTTTGCAAGTAGTGCGGAGGTATCAGTACATCTTTGTCTGAGGGGATCACAACTGCGATTTCTTGAGTAAAGTGACCGTTGTATTCCATTTCGACTTGTTCGCTGACGACTAAGCAATCTCCGATGGGTCGGTTCGATATGTCGCGTGGTGCTGAGTATTCGGTAATGAATGTTTTGATGTTGTTCGTCGTGCAATATTATTTGCTTAGGACTATAGCGTTACATCCTAAATCCAGCATTGCAGTAGCAGGCTTTTTGTTCACTAAAAATTTATAGTGAGGTCTGTTCCCAATTACGGGGGTCGCTCCAGCGGATGCTATCTCCGTTGGTGTGGAATTAACCGTACAACCATCAACAGCCCCTATCCTAACCACGCCACCGTGACCTGCTATAGCAAGGCAGCCTAATGAAAATACTCCTCCTCCGATTGATCAATCTGTTCCGAATCCTCCGCAGTCGTGGTTTCAATTTGTCGACTTTCCCTGTAATCCTGTTCTTGTTCATCCCTGATGTCCTCCGTCTCCATAGCTGCGATTTTAATCTTTCCCAAGCATGTCCTTGCTGTGTGTCCGGCAGTGTCGCAACGTGCGCATTTCCTGTTCTCGATACGTTCCTTGATAACCGGTCCCGGAATCCCTGCTGTTAGCTCCGCAAAAGTCTTACCTGTCTCATACGTTTTTGATGGCTTTGGCGTAAATGATGACTCCCGACTTGGATACGTTACCCTGTCCGCCAACTGTTTCCGATCCACCTTCCTTACGTCCCGCTTTTGGAATCCCAATACTCTTTCTGGGTCGTACTTTTTCTTATCCGAGCTGTAATATCCGCTTTTCCGTTTTTTCTCCTCAAATCGCCTGCCGCATCTTCTGACAAGATTGACGAAAGCGTCGTCGTCATTTGGAGGTTCAACATCGGCTATCTTGTCCCGGATGTCGTCATTAAGGCCTTTTTCAATCATATCCCTCCATGGAGCTTCTCGCAAACCAACAATCTGATTGAGATCCACGAGTTTAGTTAGGTACTCTTCAATATTTCCGTTATATTGAATTTTGTTCATCTTGCGTAGGTTGTCGGTAGTCTCGGATTCCAGAATGAAACGCTTCTCGCAAGCTTGTTTGAACATTTCAAAATGGGCCGGCCTAACCCCTTCTTGGATTTCCCGGGTGTAGTTGTCGTACCAGTTGTGTGCTTCGCCTTGCAGGCAATCACCTACCAACAAGATGAATTCGTCATCTCCCCGACCCTGGTAATGCTCCTTGTACAGCCTGATGTGATTTTCTAAGACTTTCCAAAATTGTCGCCCATTCTCTCCAACCTTATACTTAGGCAAGGCAGTTGGTTTCAGAGGCTTTGGATTGCCTGGGCCTAGGTTGAACGGATTCTGGTGGAAGACGCTTTCTTCGCGCTGGGATCTATTTGGGGCAGGTGGGGGCGGCATTGACCGGAAGTCTGTTCGTTGTCTAACCGAGCGGAATGATGTGCTGGCGTTGCTGACGTGGTCGCTGTCCTCCGGATCTCCATCGGTTGGTCTGACCCGTTTCAATCTAGCTCCATGCATTGTTACCCTGCCAGTTAAGGTTTCCCCATTGTTCTGTGCCTCTTCGAGTTTTTGTAGCCGCGTCGTCAACCTGTCCATGCGAGTGTTTGCATATCGAGCTTGGTTCTGAAGATCTCGGATCTCCGCTTGATAATTCTGATTCGTAGCTTTGAGTAAAACTATTTCGCGCTGTGTTGCTTCAGTTGCCTCCGTTACTTGTTGTACTGCACGCTCAGCGATTGCTAAATCCGCTAGCACTGCGTTGCGGTTTTGTGCGTGATCCGCAAATTCCATTTGCCAGCTCCCCTGTAGGTCTGTGATTGTCCGATCCAATTTGGCTCCTAACGCGGTGTCATACTCCTGGAAATGTCTCCTGATAACTGGAGTCATATCCATGACCACTGCTGATAGGCCTTTTACTGCATTGTTGAGATCCGCCACCGTTGTTTCCACTCCCAACATTCTTGCTTGCAGCAGTGCTTCAGCGCTGCGGCATTCTCCTACCAACAGGTCGATGTTCTCATCTGTTACTTTTTCTCCTTTTGCTATTGCATTCTGCAATCTTTTCATCTCCTTGCCTAGTGATCGAATAGTTTGGTGCATTCCGTCGGTGGCCATAGGGTCATTTTCCTTATTCTTTAGGCCGTTCCATAATGCCTGTAGCGTAACCCATCCTGCCGGTGCCTGGTATGCCTGTCTTGATGGCGACCGGCTTCTTCGCCTTCCTGGTTGGTAAGGTGCCAACCTAGTACTGTCCAGTTTTTCTTTCCTGCTTTTGAGGACGTTTTTCCTGATGCGAGTGCCCTCAGATTGGAACACAGGTGCATTGGGTAGGTCTTCCCCTGAACCTTCGTCGTCACTAACGAGGGATACCAATTTAGGAGGTTGGTAATTTTGGGATGGAGGACCCGTATAATACGCGACTTGTTGTGCTCTCCAGCCACTGTCAAAATCGTCTTGGTCGGTTGGAGGTTCGAAAGAAAATGATGGTTCCCGGTGCGGTTGCTCTGATTTTACAAACATCTCCTCCAAGGCTTCGGCCATTTGCTGATCGTTGTTTGAGCTGGTCATTTTCTGGTAGATTGTTGCTCCAACGCCGTAATGACCGTAATAGTCTTGTAGGTTAAGAACTCTGGTTCTTTTAAGAGTGCCCGATATAGGGTGCGGTCGCAGGTTTTGCGGTCTTGGTATCGCACCGATTCCGTATCGCTTGAAGTGAGCGATGATTGCAATTGGTAGTGTAGTCTAGTAAAAATATACTGTTACGGGGGACGTCCAGAGGCGTTATCGACGATAGACGTTGGCCCATGGTGTATGAAGTCTTTTATCACCAAGAATTGCAATTGTACTTATAGAGGGGTTTTAGCAGTATAACTCCTTGAGGTATAAAGCAGCCGATTTATTCTTTGTAACAAAAGATATTTTTACTAGAGGGGACTTCGCTTGGTGTCTGGTGCGTGTGATGATACTATACTTTGTAACCCCGTATCATCACGCCCCTATATATACAACACGGCAGGGCTCTAGCCCTCTACCCTAAAACTATATAGAGGGGTGCGCAGTCACCATCGCCCCAGTCTCTTTCAACTATGTCTCGGGTGACGTGTACTCCTAACAGCCAATACTGTTTACCCCGCATCGCATCTAATGCCTTCAAGTGGTACACACTTCCTAGCTATGCAAACGGCCTTGGTCTAGAACCCTTGGCCCACGTACCTACGCTACGTGTATCCTATGAACGACCGTATCGTTATCTATGCTTCCTATATGTTCCGAACAACATATTATGCGTCTGGCAACGCTACTAGTTACCGCCCGCGGTAACAGAATCGCAACACTTCATGAATCCCACCCTATCAGAACAAGATGTCCGGAAACCTTTCCCCCTTGTTTTGACACCACCACAAGAGACGAAGAGCTGGAGTCAACAGCTCAGTGGCACTGCGACTCAGACAAACCAAAGTTCCTCAGCAGACTAGGTGCCCTGCTACACACTGTCAGGGCGTGGCTCAAACCGTCCACTGAAATCGAAACCTTCAATGCAACAGACACACCACCATGGCACGAATCCAAAGTTCAATGGATTATTGAGCAAGCAGACAAGGAGCAGGCATCAAGACACCTAACCCCACCAAAAATAAAAGTCAACAACCACAACAGTTACGAGAAAAATAAGTCGATAAATCAATTCCTTACACCTCACATACCACACCCTCCAATTTTCGAAAAAGAATAACTCCTTTTGTGGGTGTTGTTGCAAAAATCGCGATTTTACCCCTTTTCAGGGGTAAAAATCTCCGAATTTCGGCAGAACTCCACAACAACAGCTCCAAACGCGTCGAAAATTTATTCCTAAGCATACAAACTTTGTCAAGCGTATCTACTACTTTTCAAAAGCATCCGACTATTAATTGTGGAGATACAGCAATTTTACCCCTCTTCTAAGCGAATTTTTCGAAATTCTCTACCAGCAGAGCCTCAACACCACCCCCTACACAGGTCTCACCACCTGCTACCAGAACCCTCGAGCATTTTTCAATTCCCACGCTATCCCCCCATCAAGTCCCCCCCCTTTAAACAGGGATTTCTGTTTTGCAAGGCATCATTATTTTTTGCTGTACTTGCATTTTTGAATTTCGGTATTTTTGGTGTGGTATTGTTACTCAGCACACCCCCTGCGCACCACAACACACACCACCACCAAAGTCTTAGTCAGAACACCTCACCACAATTTCCTACACCACATATCACTCTGATATTTAAGAAACAACCACCGCGAACAACAGAAACATGTTGCGCAAAACCAAAGACAAAAACAAACCACCACTTCCAGATGTAGCTATCTCATCTGATCCCATCACCAGCACAAACCACACTGTTCACAGCACCCTCAACAACCCCTCCGGCTCCAACAACCCTACCAATAGAAAGAGAAGTGGAACTGAAAGCATATATTCACTTGAGCCCGAGCTCAAAAGCGTCAGGAACCAAGGGTATGCGAACATTTCAAGATTCTCAACAATTGAACAACCGAACCACCCTAGCAGCCCACCTAGGGTACATGCAGAACCTGACCTGATGGAAAGCCTTGGAGAAGAAGATGAAGAGGACGAAGAAGAAGGCGCATTCGAAGACAGTCTGCTGGTCACCAACATTGTAGCAAAGGTGTCTCAACTATTCAGGGGCGTCATTGCAAAACAGAACAAAAAGATCAAGGCACTTGAAGACAAAATTGACATTCTACTGAAAAACACCACTCCTACCACCACCGCGGATCCCAACAGCAAGAAGACCTGGAGCCAAGTAGCAAGCTCAACCCCCACTGGCCCCAAAAACGCTTCAAAAACTACACCAACACCAACCGGACCCAGCAAAAAGGCAAGAACTTTCACTATCCTGAGGAACACTTCAACTACAAACAAGACGATCAACTCACTAGAAATGCGGGACACAATGAACACGGCATTACATCAGGCTCAAGCTCCTCCCCAACTCAAAATCGCAAGTGCTACTCTGAACCCCAGAGGCAACATTGTAGTGATGACCAAAGACGACTGCACTGCACAAGATGTGCTACAATACAAAGACCAGATCCAAAAGGCTATCAATGTGGTGGACAAGGAAACTCAGGAGATCAGAACCAGTGAAGACTGGGCCAAGGTGCTTGTGCACGGGATCCACCAAGAATACTTTCCAGACACACCTGAAGGAATGGAGAAGCTGAAGTCTGAAATCCACGAATTCAACAGCAGAGTCAAGGTGGTAAACACACCAAGATACCTGCTCAAATCAGAGAAGCGCACTGGCAAAATCCACTCGTCAGTAGTACTGGCAGTGGAAAACAGAGAAACCATGAAGATGATGGTTAAACACGGCCTCCAGATCCTGGGAGACACTCAAAAGGTGGAAGAGTTTTATTCGGTCAGGCCACATGACCAATGCACTAAGTGCCAGGACTTTGGCCACCCACAGCAGAGATGCAGGAGAGATGTAAGATGCAGAGTATGTGGTGAGGGGCACCACACTTCACAACACAAGTGCGAGAGTTGCAATGCAGTAGGGAAACTTTGCCCACACCAGACGCCCTCCTGCTGCAACTGCAAAGGAAAACACAAGGCGAATGACCCCAGCTGCCCCACCATCACTCTCCTCCACTCACGGTTCCAACTGAGAGTCAACGCAAACAAAGGCAACACTGTAGACACTATTATGAATGAATAGTGCACCACCTACAGCTCACAAAATCCGAATTCTTGTACACAATTGTGCAAGAAGCACCAATGTAATGCAGTCACTCCTTCAATCAGCTGCCGGCACAGCAGATATTCTACTTCTGCAAGAACCTTTTTCAAGATCAGCCACTACTATTCCCCATCCCTCTTTTCAGGCGATCTTACCACCACCATCAAATCGAAGGCCCAGGACTATGGCCTTTGTTTCCACCACCAACCCTTTCCTTAAAGTCACCCCTCGTCCAGATATCAGCACTGATTCAGATTTACAAGTGCTCGATATCTCCACACCCACCATTCCAACTACTCGCCTGTTCAACATATACAATGAGAAAGTTCCAGGCGAACCAGACACAACAAGAACGATTGAGCGAACACTCACTAATATCACATTCCCACCAAGAAGCATTCTAGCTGGCGATATGAATGCACACCACCCATGGTGGAACCAACACAAACTGTTACCGCGGGCGGTAACTAGTAGCGTTGCCAGGCGCATAATATGTTGTTCGGAACATATAGGAAGCATAGATAACGATACGGTCGTTCATAGGATACACGTAGCGTAGGTACGTGGGCCAAGGGTTCTAGACCAAGGGCCGTTTGCATAGCTAGGAAGTGTGTACCACTTGAAGGCATTAGATGCGATGCGGGGTAAACAGTATTGGCTGTTAGGAGTACACGTCACCCGAGACATAGTTGAAAGAGACTGGGCGATGGTGACTGCGCACCCCTCTATATAGTTTTAGGGTAGAGGGCTAGAGCCCTGCCGTGTTGTATATATAGGGGCGTGATGATACGGGGTTACAAAGTATAGTATCATCACACGCACCAGACACCAAGCGAAGTCCCCTCTAGTAAAAATATCTTTTGTTACAAAGAATAAATCGGCTGCTTTATACCTCAAGGAGTTATACTGCTAAAACCCCTCTATTAGTACTATTGCAATTCTTGGTGATAAAAGACTTCATACATCGTGGGCCAACGTCTATCGTCGATAACGCCTCTGGACGTCCCCCGTAACAGTATATTTTTACTAGACTACACTACCAATTGCAATCATCGCTCACTTCAAGCGATACGGAATCGGTGCGATACCAAGATCGCAAAACCTGCGACCGCACCCTATATCGGGCACTCTTAAAAGAACCAGAGTTCTTAACCTACAAGACTATTACGGTCATTACGGCGTTGGAGCAGCAATCTACCAGAAAATGACCAGCTCAAACAACGATCAGCAAATGGCTGAAGCCTTGGAGGAGATGTTGGTAAAATCGGAGCAACCCGATCGGGAACCATCATTTTCTTTCGAACCTCCAACCGACCAAGACGATTTCGACAGTGGTTGGAGAGCTCAACAAGTCGCGTATTATACGGGACCTCCACCTCAAAATTACCAACCACCTAAATTGGTATCCCTTGTTAGTGATGACGAAGGTTCAGGGGAAGACCTACCCAATGCACCTGTGTTCCAATCTGAGGGCACTCGCATCAGGAAAAACGTCCTCAAAAGCAGGAAAGAAAAACTGGACAGTACTAGGTTGGCACCTTACCAACCAGGAAGACGAAGAAGCCGGTCGCCATCAAGACAGGCATACCAGGCGCCGGCAGGATGGGTTACGCTACAGGCATTGTGGAACGGCCTAAAGAATAAGGAAAATGACCCTATAGCCACCGACGGAATGCACCAAACTATTCGATCACTAGGCAAGGAGATGAAAAGATTGCAGAATGCAATAGCGAAAGGAGAAAAAGTAACAGATGAGAACATCGACCTGTTGGTAGGAGAATGCCGCAGCGCTGAAGCACTGCTGCAAGCAAGAATGTTGGGAGTGGAAACAACAGTGGCGGATCTCAACAATGCAGTAAAAGGCTTGTCAGCAGTGGTCATGGATATGACTCCAATTATCAGGAAACATTTCCAGGAGTATGACACCGTGTTAGGAGCCAAATTGGATCGGACGATTACAGACCTACAGGGAGGCTGGCAAATGGAATTTGCGGAACACGCACAAAACCGCGACGCAATGCTAGCGGATTTAGCCATCACTGAGCGTGCAGTACAACAAGTAACGGAGGCAACTGAAGCAACGCAGCGCGAAATAGTTTTACTCAAAGCTACGAATCAGAAGAATCAAGCGGAGATGCGAGATCTTCAGAACCAAGCTCGTTATGCAAACACTCGCATGGACAGATTGATGACGCGGCTACAGAAACTCGAAGAGGCACAGGAGGCGGAATCGGTAAACAACGAATACACCGCACAAGACATCCAGTTGAAGGTTGACCAGTTGGGTAAAAAGCTGGAGGCACAAAACAATGGGGAAACCTTAACTGGCAGGGTAACAATGCATGGAGCTAGATTGAAACGTGTCAGACCAACCGATGAAGATCCGGAGGACAGCGACCACGTCAGCAACGCCAGCACATCATACCGCTCGGTTAGACGACGAACAGACTTCCGGTCAATGCCGCCCCCACCTGCCCCAAATAGATACCAGCGCGAAGAAAGCGTCTTCCACCAGAATCCATTCAATCTAGGCCCAGGCAATCCTAAGCCTCTGAAACCCACCGCCTTGCCTAAGTACAAGGTCGGAGAGAATTGGCGACAATTTTGGAAAGTCTTAGAAAATCACATCAGGCTGTACAAGGAGCATTACCAGGGTCGGGGAGATGACGAATTTATCTTGTTGGTAGGTGATTGCCTGCAAGGCGAAGCACACAACTGGTACGACAACTACACCCGGGAAATCCAAGAAGGGGTTAGGCCGGCCCATTTTGAAACTTTCAAACAAGCTTGCGAGAAGCGTTTCATTCTGGAATCCGAGACCACTGACAACCTACGCAAGATGAACAAAATTCAATATAACGGAAATATTGAAGAGTACCTAACTAAACTCGTGGATCTCAATCAGATTGTTGGTTTGCGGGAGGCTCCATGGAGGGATATGATTGAAAAAGGACTTAATGACGACATCCGGGATAAGATAGCCGATGTAGAACCACCAAACGACGACGACGCTTTCGTCAATCTTGTCAGAAGATGTGGCCGGCGATTTGAGGAGAAGAAACGGAAAAGCGGATATTACAGCTCGGATAAGAAAAAGTACGACCCAGAAAGGGTATTGGGGTTCCAAAAGCGGGACGTAAGGAAGGTGGATCGGAAACAGTTGGCGGACAGGGTAACGTACCCAAGTCGGGAGTCATCATTTACGCCAAAGCCATCAAAAACGTATGAGACAGGTAAGACTTTTGCGGAGCTAACAGCAGGGATTCCGGGACCGGTTATCAAGGAACGTATCGAGAACAGGAAATGCGCACGTTGCGACACTGCCGGACACACAGCAAGGACATGTTTGGGAAAGATCAAAATTGCAGCTATGGAGACGGAGGACATTAGGGATGAACAAGAACAGGATTACAGGGAAAGTCGACAAATTGAAACCACGACTACGGAGGATTCGGAACAGATCGACCAATCGGAGGAGGAGTATTTTCATTAGGCTGCCTTGCTATAGCAGGTCAAGGTGGCGTGGTTAGGATAGGGGCTGTTGATGGTTGTACGGTTGATTCCACACCAACGGAGATAGCATCCGCTGGAGCGACCCCCGTAATTGGGAACAGACCTCACTATAAATTTTTAGTGAACAAAAAGCCTGCTACTGCAATGCTGGATTTAGGATGTAATGCTATAGTCCTAAGCAAAGAATATTGCACAACGAACAACATCAAAACATTCATTACCAAATACTCAGCACCACGCGACATATCGAACCGACCCATCGGAGATTGCTTGGTCGTTAGCGAAGAAGTCGAGATGGAATACAATGGTCACTTTACTCAAGAAATCGCAGTCGTCATCCCCTCAGACAAAGATGTACTGATACCTCCGCACTACTTGCAAACACATAATGGAGTTTACGACGGCTCGACCATGGCGTTAACCTTCAATTGCAAAGACGTAACACATTCCAGAGTGCAAGTTTCCACTATCACCATTAGCCTGGAATGGGATGAATCCGTGTTAGACGATCCTGATGCAATTGAAATTGGCTCTGTGGCAACAACCACGACCCCAGACCTAAAAGGAATCTTGCCAGCAAAGTATCACCCATACATGGTGTTGTTCGACCCATCCGAAGCAGAGAAACTACCCGCCAGAACAATCTTCGAACATAAAATCGAACTTACAGCTGAACCGAAGAAGGGTCGAATCTATAAACTTTCTGCTAAAGAACTGGAAGCCTTGAAGGAATACATTCAAAAGATGCTAGCCGAAGGAAAGATTAGGCTATCAAACTCGCCCTGCTCGGCCCCCATACTATTTGTCCCCAAGAAAAACGGAAAGTTACGGCTATGCGTGGACTATCGAGATCTCAACAAAATAACAGTCAAAGACGGCACAGTAACTCCACTAATGGACGAATTGATGGAACGCGTTCGCGGAGCTTCACGGTTCACCAAGTTCGACCTGAAAAATGGCTTCAACCTGATACGGATCAAGGATGGTGATGAATGGAAAACCGCTTTCAGCACGAGATACGGACAATACGAATACCTCGTGATGCCATTCGGCCTCTGCAACGCACCGTCCACTTTCCAAAGGATGATGAATGAAATATTTCACGATATGCTGGACGACGGAGTCGTTTGCTTTATTGACGACATTTTGATTTACACCAAAGGCAGCCGGGATGACCACGAAGCGCTCGTGTGCAAGGTCCTTGAACGCCTGCTCAAGTATGGGTTATGTATAGCAATAGAAAAATGCGAGTTTTCCGCTACGGAACTACCGTACCTAGGACACATCCTCTCTGGAACCGGAGTACGAATGGACCCCGAAAGAATAGAAGCCGTATTGAATTGGCCAACACCAAAGTCAATCAAGCAAGCGCAGCAATTCAATGGATTTGCTAATTTCTACCGCCGGTTCGTGCAAGGCTACGCACAAATCAATGCACCCATATCGGATGTAATCAGTTCACCAAAATTCTATTGGGGGGATCGGGAGCAAAAGGCATTTGACTATCTCAAAAAGGCATTTACTACTGCGCCTATGGTCAGACATTTCGATCCAGAACTTCAAGCAATCCTGGAAACAGATGCTTCCGCCTACGCTACGGGAGCAATATTGAGCCAACGACATGACAAACGTCTACATCCCGTAGCGTTCCACTCAAAAAAGATGATTCCTGCCGAAAGAAACTACGACATTCATGACAAGGAAATGCTCTGTATAGTTCAGAGTATGATTAAATGGCGCTCATGGCTCCACGGAGCCAAACACAAAATATTAATCTACTCGGACCATCAAAGTTTAAAATACTTTGAAAGACCTCGAATGTTGTACGGACGACAAGCAAGATGGGCAGAAACATTGATGCCCTTTAGTTACGAAATAATCTTTCGCAGTGGAGCCAAGAACGGCAAGGCCGACGTGCTATCTCGCAATCCGGAGCATTGCGTGGAGAAGGAGGGTACTAATGATCCGAACGACATTGGCTATCAATTCAAGTTTGGGGCACTACTAACAGGACAGGAAGTGGCTACTGGACCAAATCAACTCAAGCTTGGAATGACAACAGTTAACCTCGCCGACGCTGAGATCAACAAACCAACCTCAACGTTTGCGGATAAATGCCAGAAAACCTACACCACGGACGAAAATGTAGAACTATCCAAAGAATGGACCAATCTAAGCGGACTCTGGTACAAGGATCACCTATTGCGACCACCCCAAGCATTGTGGAAAGAAATCGTTACTTCAGAACACAAGCGCGCACACTGGGGCAGAGATAAGACAATAGAAGTGATCGAACGGAACTTCGATATCCCAGGACTGCGTACCATAGTCGAAGAAGTGATTCAACATTGCGATAGTTGTCAACGCGCCAAACACAAACGGCATAAGCGCTACGGATTACTCAACCCATTGGACTTACCTCCGCGACCTTGGTCTTCTATCTCGATGGACTTTATTGTAAAACTCCCACTAACACAAAACGGCAACGAACACATATGGGTCATAGTCGATCGCTTCACAAAGATGGCTCACTTCGTACCTATCCCTAATACCCAAGCTTCTGATCTAGCAAAACTTTTCGTTAAAGAAATATGGCGCCTCCACGGATTACCAGACGACATTGTATCCGACAGAGATAGTCGCTTTACCGGGAACTTTTGGCAAACTACTCTCGAATTACTATCGATAAAGGATAATCTGTCTACAGCCTTCCATCCAGAAACCGACGGCCAGACAGAGAGAGTTAACCAGGTTCTCGAACAATTTTTACGCATCTTCATCATGAACAGAAAAGACTGGGATGAACTACTTCCACTGGCGGAATACGAATACAACAACAGTCATCATTCAAGCGCCGGGATGTCGCCGTTCTATGCCAACTACGGTCAGCACCCCAGATCCATATGGCCGATAGAACAGAAACAAGTTCGCAACCCGGCCAGCGAGCACTTCGTGCACTACTTGGAAGAAACCCATAAGCAATTGAAAGAGAACCTGGAAGCTGCTAGAGAAGCTATGACACGAAGACACGATACCGCCAAAGTCAACAAGGACGGAAAATCAACAGGAGTAACACGGTACGGGATGCAGCAGCCTGAGTTCACTATCGGACAAGAAGTATTGTTGGATACTCGGAACATGCCAAGGGGTAAGCTCGACAATCGTAAAGCTGGACCGTTCAAGATTTCCTGGGTAGGAAAATCCGCTTGCAAACTGGAAGGCATCCCCGAGGGATACCACCCTGTGTTCCACGTATCTCTTCTAGAACCATATCACCGTGGCGAAGACGCTCCGCCAGAAGTCACGCTGCCGCCGCTTCCCGATGGTGCTGGACACTTCACCCCGGAAAAAATCATCGAACATGGACTTGACGATGATGACAATGACACGTTCCTGGTGTTATGGAAGGGTTATCCAATTGAGGAAGCGACCTGGGAACCGTACGAATCTTTGGTACCCGGAGCCGAAGAGGTATTGGCAAACTTTTATCGGCGTCACAAAAAGGTCAAACATCACCGTAACTGGGAAATCGATTACGCAAGTTCCAAGCAAAGACAGGAAGATACCGAGGGATCCAGAGCCAGCAAGAGGAGGAAAGAGTAAGTATATTTTCCTTTGTTCAAATATTATATTGATTCATTATATCTCTTACCATGTTATGTTCGGGACGAACATATTGGAGAAGGAGGGTTCTGTTACCGCGGGCGGTAACTAGTAGCGTTGCCAGGCGCATAATATGTTGTTCGGAACATATAGGAAGCATAGATAACGATACGGTCGTTCATAGGATACACGTAGCGTAGGTACGTGGGCCAAGGGTTCTAGACCAAGGGCCGTTTGCATAGCTAGGAAGTGTGTACCACTTGAAGGCATTAGATGCGATGCGGGGTAAACAGTATTGGCTGTTAGGAGTACACGTCACCCGAGACATAGTTGAAAGAGACTGGGCGATGGTGACTGCGCACCCCTCTATATAGTTTTAGGGTAGAGGGCTAGAGCCCTGCCGTGTTGTATATATAGGGGCGTGATGATACGGGGTTACAAAGTATAGTATCATCACACGCACCAGACACCAAGCGAAGTCCCCTCTAGTAAAAATATCTTTTGTTACAAAGAATAAATCGGCTGCTTTATACCTCAAGGAGTTATACTGCTAAAACCCCTCTATTAGTACTATTGCAATTCTTGGTGATAAAAGACTTCATACATCGTGGGCCAACGTCTATCGTCGATAACGCCTCTGGACGTCCCCCGTAACACAAACGGCCAGCCAGAGCAGACGTTCTTGTTCAACTAATGGAGAGTAACAACTTCACTCTAGTCAATGAACCTGACGTCCACACCTACCATGCAAAGACAGGCCTGACCAGCTCCGTCCTTGATCTTGTCTTCTCTTCTGCAGCACTCTACAACAACACCATCAACTGGGCCATTGACGACAGCCATACAACTGGGTCTGATCATGAAGTGATCAAGTTTGACTTGATTTCAGACAGTCTAGACACGGTGACTCCACCACTTGCACAACATTACAATTGGAAACAAGCAGACTGGGAATGCTTCAACAACGCGCTCATTGAATCTGAAGAAGAATCAAAGCGCAGATGGAAAGAGCTGATGGACAATTCACACAACCCTGACAACCTGGAAGCCGCTGCCTGCTACCTTAGAGATATCATTGTATCAGCCTCCAGAAAGTCAACACCAGTCATGAAGCACTCACCAAGGGCGAAGAGGTGGTGGCGTGAGGAACTGTCTCAGGACAGAAAAAATATGGCCCAGGCGTGAAGAGATTTTAAGGAGGAGAGGACCAGGGCCAACTGGCTGAGGTTCACAACCAAGCGATACCTGATCTTCAGACATATCAGAGTACAAAACAGAAAAACTGGGTTGAGTACCTTGAACAAGTCAAAGGCACGGATGCATTCAGCCTATTGCGATACACCAAACCCAGAGTTACTGAAAGAACTCCAGTATTACTGGACTCTGACAACAACGCGCACATTACGTTTGAAGAAAAGTGCAGCCTTTTTCGAACTGTTATGTTCCCACCACCACCTGACTACCCCCCACAAGCTCAAGACGCACCCAGACGGCAACTGCCTTGGGAACCTGTCACCAAAAGAGAAGTAGAGAAAGCAAACCTCACATCACACCCCAACAAAGCCCCAGGCCCAGACGGACTCCCATTCCTCTGCTTGCAAAAAGCCTACCAAGCGATCCCACACATGTTCAACACCATGTATGCACAACTAGCCAAACGTGGATACCATCGTGTATGCTGGCGGGAATCAACAACAGCTGTCATCAGAAAGCCAAACAAACCTGACTACTCTACACCAAAGTCATACAGGCCTATCGCCCTGCTCAACTGCTTGGGGAAGGTGCTTGAAAAGATCATGGCGACAAGACTAGGATTCTTGTCTGAAAAGTACAATCTCTTACACAAGGCACAAATGGGAGGGAGGAAACAGAGAAATGCCATTGATGCAGTAATGTGTTTAGCACACGACATTGATGTTGGCAAGAAGGAAAAGAAAGTGGTCTCAACTGTACTTCTGGATGTCAAGGGCGCTTTTGACAATGTCTCCTCCACCCGTCTCAAACACACACTGGCTCAGATGGGACTTCCACCACCTGTGCTATCCTGGGTTTCCGATTTCCTCAACAACAGAACAACAGCACTGGCCTTTGACGGAGACAAAGAGACATTGCAACCAGTACAAACGGGAATCCCTCAAGGTTCCCCGATCTCACCAATCTTGTCCCTGCTTTACCTCAAACCACTCTTTGATGAGCTTGAGAAGAAGCATCCTAACATCAACTGCCCTTCATACATTGATGACGTTGCAATCGTGGTATCTGGCAAGAGCACCACTGCCAATTGCAAGCAAATCCAGAAAATAGTGCGAACACTCTTCACCTGGTCAGACAACAATGCTCTCACGTTCGACGGCCCCAAGTCTGAGCTCATCCACTTCTCAACCAAACGAAATCCAGACCAGACTGCAATCACACTCCCTAATGACGCTATCATTGAGCCATCACCGGTTGTCAGATGGTTGGGAGTATGGGTAGATAGCAAACTCAACTTGAGCCACCACATCAAGCTCAAAACCACAGCTGCGACAAGAGCATACTTTGCCTTTAGCAGAATGGCAAACACCCAGTCAGGCATCACTCCAAGCACCATGCGAACACTGTTCACCACAACAGTCTTGCCTGTAATGGACTTTGGTGTGGAAATATGGTGGAAAGGCCAGAAACAGCTGGCGAAAAAGCTACAGATGGTCCAGAATAGCGCCCTGAGAGGAATCATTGGCGCGTTCAGAACAACACCAACAGCTGCACTTGAAGCTGAAGCAGCAATCCCTCCCACCACAGTCAGACTCAACCACATTGCCAGAAGATATGCCCTCAGAATCGCAACACTTCCTGAATCCCACCCCATCAGAACAAGATGCCCGGAAACCTTTCCTCCTTGTTTTGACACCACCACAAGAGATGAAGAGCTGGAGTCAACAAACCAGTGGCACTGCGACTCAGACAAACCAAAGTTTCTCAGCAGACTAGATGCCCTATTACACACTGTCAGGGCGTGGCTGAAACCAACCACTGAAATCGAAACCTTCAATGCAACAGACACACCACCATGGCACGAATCCAAAGTTCAATGGATTATTGAGCAAGTAGACAAGGAGCAGGCGACTGAGTTGCACTTTCTGCTGCTTGATAAGATTACAGAAGACAGCCATCACATGATTGCATACAGTGATGGCTCAAAACAAGACAATGGGGTAACAGGCGCTGGCGTGTACATCATGCAAGGCGCAGGTATTCCAGACATTTCGTTGGTACTGCCTCTTGAAACAGAGGCAGAAGTGTATGATGCAGAACTAGAGGGAGCGCTTCTAGCAGTTAAGAGATGTACGCGGCTGGTGGAAAGAAACATGCACAAACCAAAAGATGTGTATGTATTCCTTGACAACCAGGCTGCAATCGCAAGAATGGCACACACTGCACCAGGACCTGGGCAGGCAATAGCACTGGCAGTGGACGAACTGGCCACAAAACTAGAAGAGATGGAAGTTGGTTTGAAGATTTGCTGGGTACCAGGCCACACGGGGGTACCTGGAAACGAAAAGTCTGACGAACTGGCCAACAAAGCAACACAAAAAGAACAACCACACCACACCACCACCACTGTCTCCTTCCTGAGACGCCAGGTCAAGGCACAACAGCTGCTTGACTGGAGAAAACAGTGGACCACATCCAAACACGGCAAGTACTATGTCCAAAACAACAACACCCACTGGCCCGAGATGCACATGGCAGAGTGCTACAACACCTTGACCAGGCACGCAACATTCCAACTACTCTCCTTCAAGACGGGGCATGGCTTCTTCAAAGACTACCTGAAGAAGATTCAAGCCAAAGACGTCACCAATGGCAAATGCAACTGTGGAAGCCCCAAACAAACTGGCGAACACGTGCTGCTCCAGTGTTCACTTTACAGAACACAAAGACGCAGACTACTCAAAGAAATCGACAACCCGAGGCCAAAGAGGTGGGACCTGCTGTATAACGACAAGAATCTTGAACAAACTTCGGAGTTCTTGAAGACAACTGGTATCGGCAGCCACAACTGGTATACATCCTGACAACAAGCTACATCTGACAACTCCCCAACAGACTTGTACTGGCAAGGCCGGGCGGTCATGGGTTGGGGCACACTGAATGAAGTGGAGGAAGTTGAGGAAGATGAAGCAGGTGATGAAGGTGATAACGGAGACGCGGAAGCAGAAGCGGGGGCAGAAGAGGAGGAGGGCATTTAAAGACCCAAGGCACACACATGGTTGAATGCAACCTGGAAATACAACACCAACCGGGCAGATTGAAAAGAACTGCGTCAGACTAAGGGCGCGGCCGAACAGGTTAAGGAGTGTTCAGCCGCATACTATCTTTCATATGGTTTTCTTTTTCATATGTTTTTCTTTTCGTTTTGGTTAGCCATAGCCTTAGGGCTGCATGCTTGTATGAACTATAAATAAATAAATAAATACCACCACTCTCTCCTTCCTGAGACGCCAGGTCAAGGCACAACAGCTGCTTGACTGGAGAAAACAGTGGACCACATCCAAACACGGAAAGTACTATGTCCAAAACAACAATACCCACTGGCCCAAGATGCACATGGCAGAGTGCTACAACACCTTGACCAGGCACGCAACATTCCAACTACTTTTCTTCAAGACGGGGCATGGCTTCTTCAAAGACTACCTGAAGAAGATTCAAGCCAAAGACGTCACCAATGGCAAATGCAACTGTGGAAGCCCAAAACAAACTGGCGAACATGTCCTGCTCCAGTGTTCACTTTACAGAACACACAGACGCAGACTGCTCAAACAAATCGACGACCCAAGGCCAAAGAGGTGGGACCTGCTGTACAACGACAAGAATCTTGAACAAACCCTGGAGTTCTTGAAGACAACTGGTATCGGCAGCCACAACTGGTATACCTCTGGACAACAAGCTACGTCTGACAATTCCCCAACCGACTTGTACTGGCAAGGCCGGGCAGTCATGGGTTGGGGAACACTGAATGAAGTTGAAGAAGTTGAGGAAGTTGAGGAAGGTGAGGAAGATGATGATGGTGATGCAGGCGATGACGGAGACGCGGAAACAGAGGCGGGGGCAGGAGAGGAGGAGGGCATTTAAAGACCCAAGGCACACACATGGTTGAACGCAACCTGGAAATACAACACCAACCGGGCAGATTGAAAAGGACTGCGACACACTAAGGCCGCGGCCGAACAGGTTAAGGAGTGTTCAGCCGCATACTATCTTTCATATATTTTTCTTTTTCGTTTTAGTTAGCCATAGCCTTAGGGCTGCATGCTTGTATGAACTATAAATAAATAAATAAATAAATGATCCAACAGTTGTCGTTTCTTGGTGGGCCCTTTTGGTAGTTTGATCTGCCAGTGCACCTCAGAGTATGCATCACGTAGCCCAGCCCGTGATTGGAGTCTTGATGTAGTGGAAAGGGTACTCTCAGTTCTGTAGCCAAGCGGAAGACATAACGGCGCAGTTCAGTGTGATCAAGTTTTGCCATATCGATTCCGTAGACGTGCGTGTAGAACTGTTCCGGAAGGCCCAAAATGGTCCACGGGGCTATCTGGGGGATCTCTGCGTAGACTGCGTACTCGGCGTCGTCAAAGTTTGAGAGGACCCGTCTCGGAACGTCATCGCGAAGGCAGAACTCTGGATCATGTGTCGCTGGGAGGTCCAGTGTCCTGTCCTCCCCATGTAGTTTCATGTTACGGTTCACATGACGCCTCTGACCTGAGCTGTGCAGCCCCAGGAGCCAAATCATCTGGTCGTTGTAGTCATAGTGTCCGTCTGCCGCAAACCGCTCGAGTTTCAGCTCCCTGATATGGAAAGCGTTCATGCGTTCGTTGGCTGTCATCAACTGATCCGCTATGTCGACTTGCTCATTTGACCTATTGTAGGCGTCCTTGACAATGTATTCGTGGGCCGACTCCGAGGTTTCCGTGCTATATTGCTTGAGATACTTGAAGAGCTTGATGGAACTGTCCCAGTGAGCATTCTTGCAAGGCGTGTCCGGAAGGCTGCACCATGATTACCTTCCAAAATTCCTCATAAGGTGGATCTTGAGAAAGTTGAAGTGTGCCAATTCGGTGACGAGCCCCTTTATCTCTATTTCCATCTCAGCCAGCATGTCCCGTTTTATCTTGTTTTGCATCGTATTATTCATTCCTCGTTGCGCCTCTGCAATCCGTCCCTTGTAGTCGGTCCGGAGGTCGGCCATGCGAGTATTGAGTCTGGCATCCGCACGGCGCCACCGGAACACCTCTTTATGTCGATGAAATTTGGCGAGATAATGCTCCGAGTAACCGATGGTCGCTTCCGTGTGCGACTTGTACTCTGTCATCAGATGGAACTGGACCAGGGCACGTACGCATCGTATTGCCTCGTGGAAGTCGGACTTCCGAGCTGGGCTTGGACTGGCCAACGCAACAGAAAAGTAGATTAAGATGATCCGTGCCAGGTTGCGCATCTCCTTGCCTTGCCATTGTACGACTTCACGGTACCTCTTGGTGGGTGGCTTGAAACGGTGGGCGGCGTATGCCAGCGTTTTGGCCGAGGAGTCATCGAACTTATCCGCCCTGTCAAGTTTCTTCAGAAAATCCTCTACTCAGTTCATGGCCGTTTTGAAGATCCCAAGTAGCATGACATGTAGGACGTCTGGCTGTGGCAACAGGCTCGGATTCATAAAAGGCACTCCCCAGAACACATTCTTATCTGTCCTAGTGGATTCGGCCATAAACCATTTGGCTGAAGCTAACTTGGCGGTGACCAGTAATCTTGATGTCACATCAAGAGGGCGGCCTTCGTAAGCGTGCTCGTACTACCAGGACTAGGAATGCGCACTGGCCCGCGCCTTGTTATCTGATTCGGCGAGACGGTGCTGGTCTAGCATGTGCTTGTGCATCTCACTGTCTCGCAGAGGTACCTCCGGACCCAGCTCCCCCAGATTGGTTCAGTGTACGGTGCAGGTAGGGCACACGTTCTCTTTCGTGCCTTGCAGATTCGCGTGCTCAGGGTGGTCCGCAATCCAGGCTGCCAGGACAGGCCAACATGATCGGACCTACTCATCAGCGCAGAGCATCTCAACAGGCCTGCCTTCGTATTCCGGATTCGCAAACCGATTGAGGGGTTCCAGAAGACCGCGTAGGACCGTATACAGCGCCTGCTTGGCCTGCTGCGACATCTCGTTGTCTCCGTCGCCTGGGATGCCGCTCTTCTTGGGCTTGATTGTTAGCAGAGCAACTAGGACCTGCGCTCTCCAGTACCACCTGCTTCGGACGGTGGCGTCGAGATTTCCTATGGTCATGTAGACCGGCCATGCTTTCTTGCCTCCGGAAAACTTCGTGAGATGCGTCTCATCTGAGGAGAATATCAAAGGCCCAAGGGTGGCTTGTCTTGGTAGCTTCTTCTGCGTGTCGTGCCACCAGTCCCCGGTGTTCATCTCATTGAACTGGCGCTCTCCATAGGAGCTCAACTGTATATATGGGGCGTACTGAAGGTAGTCTTTATAGTAGCAAGGTTGGCCTATGAGATACTTTGCAGCATCGATAATGTTTCTCGTCAGGAACGGTATTGTGCGGACGTCCACCGTGACCGCGCCTATCTTGTAAGACGGGAGTTGACTGTCCATCTTTTCTAGCTGCCTCTACAAGGTGTGACCTGATCTGAAATACATTTGTCCGACATCCCGAGATGCGGACCCATGGAGCCCGTCGTTGAAGAAGTCATCTATCCGTCCTTTGGGGGTCTTAGATTTAACGAACCACTGCGCAAGCTTGTAATCGTGATCCCCTGAAAACGGATCGAAAGGTTGCTCAAGGAGCTTGATCCACAGGTCTGGTTTCTGTAGCCTCAACGGTGTTCCTGCTTCGGAGACGTTGTCGGAACGAAGGTTCACAAGAGACCTCAATGGGATATCTTCCGGCTGGTCGTCGTAGATGTCATCTACAGGGACATCGTCAAAGATGCCTTCCACAGGGTTGCCATCTAAGGTCGCATGGTCGTCCTGAGGATCGTCTGGCTCGCTTTCGGAACACGATGACTCAGGTTGCGGCCCCGGGTGTTCGTCAGGTCGGAACAGTCGTTGCCTGCGCGCCTCTTCCGAATGGTCCCCGCTTGGGCGCCTTAGAGGGCGCACGGACACTTCGACTGCTCATGAACGAATGACCAATTGCTGCGCTCATGGTAGAACTTGCCGCAGCGCCATTTGCACTCATCAGGCTCCACGGGTGGTAACTCGTAGGTATACATCTTTAGTCCTGGTGGCTAGGGTGTATTGTCTTGTAATCGGCTATCTGAATGGGACTGGCAGGCCGCAATGCCCAACAAGCCAGTTGCGGCCGGGTAAGCATCGATTGCTTACGCAATCGTTCGCAGGAACCTTATCAGGAGTCGGGGCCTGCAAGGGTGTCAGGTCCTTGTCGTCATACGCTCCCTCAATCAACGCTACTTTGACAAGCTCGGCATCAGTCTCACAAAAAAAAACAATGCTTCAAGTCTTCAACAAACCCTCACAACGGATCGGAATGCGAAAGGCAACATCGGAATGCAAGGTTGAGCCTATTCCGGTACGTTATCACGCAAGGGCATTTAAAGACCCACGGCACATACATGGTTGAACGCAACCTGGAAATACAACACCAACCGGGCAGATTGAAAAAGAGTGCATCACACAAAGGCCGCGGCCGAACAGGTTGAGGAGTGTTCAGCCGCATACTATCTTTCATATGGTTTTCTTTTAATATTTTCTTTTCGTTTTAGTTAGCTATAGCCTTAGGGCTGGATGTTTGTAGGAACTATAAATAAATAAATAAATAAATAAGTTATCACGCAAAGCCTGTTCAGCCGCAGCAAGCAAACAATGGACAGCGCTTGCAGACAGCCATCACAGGACAGGGTCCTCAGTCGCGCACTCCAGAACAAATAGCGCCTCGAGCTTAGGGTCGATTCAGGAAGACAAAAGCGGCCTCAGAGAATCAGCCCTCCTGGAGCAAACAATGGTATGGCGACGCCCTGGGTACTGACCTTTGAAGCCGGCTTTGTTGGGGGTTCAGCAAATGAGGGTCAAACAAAGGCAGGAAAAGCAGCTCACCGTAGACGAATACATATAAATGTGTTACCTTATGTCATCCAGTGGTCGATATTCCTCTGCACCAATTGCCTTCTGAACACTCTTCCTCTTTGCTTCACCGAATACCCTCAGCTGAGACACCTACCAGACAGTTTCCGCAGAACTCATCCCCAGCTACTCTGTAAGACAACTCCAATATTGTCCTGCCTTATATCCCCTTGGATACAGACTAAATGTGTGTAGTAACAATGCCTGTCAACGCCGGCAATTGCCATATCCCACACTACACGGCAGGACCACTTCAATTTGCCGACTACGGAGAAAACCAGCGGGCCGTCCTCGAGTTGGTGTATACGGGCGCTCTGCACCATGCGAACAACATCACCAAGGTCAAGGGACCATCATCAGGAAAAAATATTGCCTTATTTTAGATCCGCCTCCTTAGATACGGACCGTTCCACTTTATTTGTCGCTTGGGTCGCCTGGGTCGCCAGGGTCTTCTGTACGGGTGCAACCGTTGCCAGGATCTAATATAAGGGTGCAACGGTTGCGACGCTTTAGCGAAGGCTCCTACACTACCGGTGTCGCAGCGTAAGTTTGCCACACATGACAAGTCGCCCTCGATACAGCAGCAGTGCATTGTACGCCTGTAAAGTGGCGATCCTATGTCAGGCCGTATGTACGGGCATATCCACCGGTTTTATGGTTGAATCGCCGGTTTGTTCATTCATCGCCGGTTTGTTCATTCATCGCACATATGGAGAGAGTTTATTTAATCGAGGCTTTTATTATGCTATCTATGACTATGTATGCTATGACTATATACGCGATATTCACAGGATTGACGGTGCTAATGACCGTCAGATCAGCTGGCCAGCGACGGATGGTCGAATATTGAAGGATTCGACGCTTTTTTATGGAACGCTGCTTTGTCGACAGATCGTCGAATCTTTGATGATTCGACGGTTTTATGGAATGCTGCTGTGAACGAGGATTGGCCGATAATCTAAGGATTTGACGCTTTTATGGAATGCTGCTGTGACAGAGGATTGGCCAATAATCTAAGGATTCGACGCTTTCATGGAATGCTGCTGTAACCGAGAATTGGCCGGTAATCTCAGGATTCGACCATTTTATTGAATGCTGCTGTGACAGAAGATTGGCCGATAATCTAGGGATTCGACGCTTTTATGAAATGCTGCTGTGACAGAGCATTGGCCGATAATCTAAGGATCCGACGCTTTTATGGATTCGACGCTTCCTTATGGAATGCTGCTTAGTCGTCGATCGTCCAAAGAATACAGGTGTTTGACGGCGAGATATAGGTCGCGATCGTGCTAGGGAGTGTCATTGTAAAGGATCAAATTCGCGGTGTTTGATTTTATCCAGGTCTTGAACTGTAAAGATCAATCATTAAACAGTAATCTGAGGGTGTTGAACTCACCTTCGAAAAGTTTGGACACAATGTTCAGGTGGTGTTGTGTGGTTGGCAGCTGTCTTTTGACCAAAGTTCAAAACTGCAAAGACAAACATTGTAAAGTTTGCGAAAACTAACATGTTCTCACAAATACACCGGTTTAGCTGCAATCTACGCAGCAAACCACTCACGCGCGGCGACTTCCGTGACACAAAACATGACTCAGCGGCGTTCTTGGCGCTGCTTTGACCCCATTGCAGGGGCTGCACACACCGGAAATGAGCAAAGGAAATTGCGGTGAAAACTCTGCACGCTAATAGTCACACCGCCCGAGCCATCTGCCCCTGAGTTTCGGAGGGTAGTTCAATGCCCCCATTACTGTTTTCAAGTTTTTTCGCTCTAAGTTCGACAACTCTGCTGAGGTGAACACCACAAATGCCGACCTGTACACCGACGCTCATAAGCACAATTGCAACTGACAACTCTCCGTCAAACACCAGTATCATTCTCTGCTACAGCCACCTTATCATGACCATATATACTGACGATGAATGCAGGTCATACCGGCATTGTATGAGGTCTGTCGCTGGCCAGCCGATCTGACGGACGGTCATTAGCACCGTCAATCCGGTGAATATCGCGACCAAGCAGCATTCTATGGATATCCGTCGAAACCTCAGATTATCTGCTGATCTTATGTCAAAGCAGCGATCCATAATAAAGCGTCTGATCCTCAAAGATTCGACGATCCGTCGACAAAACAGCGTTCCATAAAAAAGCGTCGAATCCTTAGAGATTGAGTCGACGATCCGTCGACAGAGCAGCGTTCTATAGATATCCGCCAAATCGTCAGATTATCTGCTAATCCTATGTCAAAGCAGCATTCCATAATAAAGCGTCGAATCCTTAAAGAATCGACGATCCGTCGACAAAGCAGCGTTCCATAAAAAAGCGTCGAATCCTTAAAGATCTGTCGAATCCTTAGATTATCTGCTAATCCTATGTCAAAGCAGCGTTCCATAAAAAAGCGTCGAATCCTTCAAGATTGAGTCGACGATGCGTCGACAAAGCAGCGTTCTATAGATATTCGTCGAATCGTCGGATTATCTGCTAATCCTTTATCAAAGCAGGATTCCATAATAAAGCGTCGAATCCTTAAGGGATCGACGATCTGTCGACAAAGCTGCGTTCCATGAAAAAGCGTCGAATCCTAAAAGATTGAGTTGACGATCCGTCGACAAAGCAGCGTTCGATAGATATCCGTCGAATCGTCAGATTATCTGCCAATCCTATGTCAAAGCAGCATTCCATAATAAAGCGTCGAATCCTTAAAGATCTGTCGAATCCTTAGATTATCTGCTAATCCTATGTCGAAGCAGCGTTCCATAAAAAAACGTCGAATCCTTAAAGATTGAGTCGACGATGCGTCGACAAAGCAGCGTTCTATAGATATTCGTCGAATCGTCAGATTATCTGCTAATCCTTTGTCAAAGCAGCATTCCATAATAAAGCGTTCAATCCTTAAAGGATCGACGATCCGTCGACAAAGCAGCGTTCCATAAAAAAGCGTCGAATCCTTAAAGATCTGTCGAATTCTTAGATTATCCGCTAATGCTATGTCAAAGCAGCGTTCCATAAAAATGTGTCGAATCCTTAAAGATTCGACTGTCAGATTCGTCGCTGGCCAGCCGATCTGACGGTCATTAGCACCGTGAATACCGTGAATATCGCGTATATAGTCATAGATAGCATATAGTCATAGATAGCATAATAAAACCTCGATTAAACCTATTGTTTCTCCTTGCCGCGCAAGCGCGAATAGCCGCTGTGAATTATACCATCCAAACTGCGGATATCTCCCATAAAGCAGCCCGCGTGCAGTCATCTTCCATAAAGCAGCCCGCGTGCAGTCATCTTCCATAAAGCAGCCCGCGTGTTGATACCTCTCCCTGTAATTAGTCGGCAAGCGAGTGTTGTCGCTGACAAGGTCCGGCCTGCAGGCTAGTTCATCAGGAAAAAAATCCGTTCACTTATTAGTCGTCTGGACGACTTGGGCGACTTGGGCGACTTGGGCGACTGCGGAGCATAGCGAACAAAAATGCCGGCGTAGCGAAGTGGGTTGCAGTGGAAACGCTCCGGTGAACTGGCCTGCCGGGGCATTGCTTCGGTGAACTACCCTGCAGGCCGGACTCGTCAGCAAACCCATGTTGAGTTAACAAGTCGCCCCTGAACTAGCCTGCAGCCCGGACCTTGTCAGCGACAACACTCGCTTGCTGACTAATTACAGGGAGAGGTTCCAACACCAGCATCTATCTGTCAAGTTCACAGTCTGTGCAGCGTAATTACCGGAGATGCTCGCACTCCGGGCTGCTGTATGGAAGATGCCTGACCGCGGAGCTGCTTTATGGAAGATGCCAGACTGCGGAGCTGCTTTATGGGAGATATCCGCAGTTTGGATGGAATAATTCACAGCGGCTATTCGCGCTTGCGCGGCAAGGAGAAATGATAGGTTTAATCGAGGGTTTTATTATGCTATCTATGACTATAAGGTATCTATGACTATATGCTATCTATGACTATATGCTATCCATGACTATATACGCGATATTCACGGTATTCACGGTGCTGATGACCGTCAGATCGGCTAGCCAGCGACGGATCTGACAGTCGAATCTTTAAGGATTCGACACTTTTTTATGGAACGCTGCTTTGACAGAGGATTGGCCGATGATCTAAGGATTCGACGGATATCTATAGAACGCTGCTCTGTCGACGGATCGTCGAATCTTTAAGGATTCGACGCTTTATTATGGAATCCTGCTTTGACATAGGATTAGCAGATAATCTGACCATTCGACGGATATCTATAGAACGCTGCTTTGTCGACGGATCGTCGACTCAATCTTTAAGGATTCGACGCTTTTTTATGGTATGCTGCTTTGTCGACGGATCGTCGATCCTATAAGGTTTCGACGCTTTTTTATGGAATGTTGCTTTGACATAGGATTGGCCGATAGTCTAAGGATTCGTCGGATCTTAGAGGATTCAAACCTTTCTTATGGTATGCTGCTTTGTCGACGGATCGTCGATCCTTTAAGGATTTGACGCTTTTTTATGGAATGCTGCTTTGACATAGAATTAGCCGACAATCTGACAATTCGACGGATATCTATAGAACGCTGCTCTGTCGACGGATCGTCGAATCTTTAAGGATTCGACGCTTTATTATGGAATGCTGCTTTGACATAGGATTGGCAGATAATCTGACGATTTGACGGATATCTATAGAACGCTGCTTGGTCGCGATATGCACCGGATTGACGGTGCTGATGAACGTCAGATCGGCTGGCCGGTGACGGAAACCTATACAATGCCAGTATGACCTATATTCATAGTGAGTATATATGGTCATGATAAGGTGGCTTTAGCAGAGAATACTGGTGTTTATGGCGAGTTGTCAGTCGCGATCGTGCTGGCGAGTGTCGGTGTGCAGGTCGGCATTTGTGGTGTTCACCTCAGCAGAGGTGTCGAACTTAGAGCGAAAAAACTTGAACAAAGCAATGGGGGCATTGAACTACCCTCCAAGACACAGGGGCAGACGGCTCGGGCGGTGTGACTGTTAGCGTGCAGAGTTTTCACCGCAATTTCCTTTGCTCATTTCCACTGTGTGCGGCCCCTGCAATGGGGTAAAAGCAGCGCCAAGAACGCCGCCGAGTCATGTTTTGTGTCACGGAGGTCGCCGCGCAGGAGTGGTTTGATGCGTAGATTGCAGCTAAACCAGTGTATTTGTGAGAACATGTCAGTTTTCGCAAACTTTACAATGTTTGTCTTTGCCGTTTTGAACTTTGGTCGAAATACAGCTGTCAACCACACAACAGCACCCGAACATTGTGTCCAAACTATTCGAAGGTGTGTTCAACACCCTCAGATTACTGTTTAATTATTGATCTTTACAGTTCTAGACCTGGATACAATCAAACAACGCGAATGCGAACCTTCACAATGACGCTCCCTAGCAAGATCGCGACCGACATCTCGCCGTCAGACACCTGTGTTCTTTGGACGTTCGACGACAAAGCAGCAATCCATACTAAAAGGCCGAATCCTTAGATTATCGGCCAATCCTCTGTCACACCAGCATTCCATAATAAAAGGCCGAATCCTTAGAATATCGGCGAATCCATAATAAAAGGACGAATCCATAATAAAAGGCCGAATCCTTAGATTATCGGCCAATCCTCTGTCACAGCAGCATTCCATAAAAGCGTCAAATCCTTAGATTATCGGCCAATCCTCGTTCACAGCAGCATTCCATAAAACCGTCGAATCCTCAAAGATTCGACGATCTGTCGACAAAGCAGCGTTCCATAAAAAAGCGTCGAATCCTTCAATATTCGACCATCCGTCGCTGGCCAGCCGATCTGACGGTCATTAGCACCGTCAATCCTGTGAATATCGTGTATATAGTCATATCATACATAGTCATAGATAGCATAATAAAACCCTCGATTAAAGAAACTCTCTCCATATGTGCGATGAATGAACAAACCGGCGATGAATGAATAAACCGGCGATTCAACCATAAAACCTGTGGATATGCCCGTACATACGGCCTGACATAGGATCGCCACTTTACAGGCGTACAATGCACTGCTGCTGTATCGAGGGCGACTTGTCATGTGTGGCAAACTTACGCTGCGACACGGGTAGTGTAGGAGCCTTCGCTAAAGCGTCGCAACCGTTGCACCCTTATATTAGATCCTGGCAACGGTTGCACCCGTACAGAAGACCCTGGCGACCCAGGCGACCCAGGCGACAAATGAAGTGGAACGGTCCGTATCTAAGGAGGCGGATCTAAAATAAGGCAATATTTTTTCCTCATGTTCACCGGCATTACGGTGAGTTAAATTGGGTTGACGGCACACACCGGCGTGCAGGCCAGTTCGCGGGAGCGTTGCCCCTGCAGGCCACTTCGCTACGCCGGCATTTTTGTTCGATATGCACCGCAGTCGCCCAAGTGGCCCAAGTGGCCCAAGTCGCCCAAGTCGTCCAGACGACTAATAAGTAAACGGATTTTTTCCTGATGTCCTCTGTCACAGCAGCATTCAATAAAACCGTCGAATCCTTGGATTATTGGCCAATCCTCTGTCAAAGCAGCGAATCCATAATAAAAGGCCGAATCCTTAGATTATCGGCCAATCCTCTGTTAAAGCAGCGAATCCATAATAAAAGGCCGAATCCTTAGATTATCGGCCAATTCTCTGTCACTGCAGCATTCCATAAAAAAGTGTCGAATCCTCAAAGAGTCGACGATCCGTCGCTGGCCAGCCGATCTGACGGTCATTGGCACCGTCAATCCGGTGAATATCGCGTACATAGTCATGGATAGCATACATAGTCATAGATAGCATAATAAAACCCTCGATTAAAGAAACTCTCTCCATATGTGCGATGAATGAACAAACCGGCGATGAATGAATAAACCGGCGATTCAACCATAAAACCGGTGGATATGCCCGTACATACGGCCTGACATAGGATCGCCACTTTACAGGCGTACAATGGACTGCTGCTGTTTCGAGGGCGACCTGTCATGTGTGGCAACCTTAGGCTGCGACACGGGGTGTGTAGGAGCCTTCGCTGAAGCGTCGCAACCGTTGCACCCTTATATTAGATCCTGGCAACGGTTGCACCCGTACAGAAGACCCTGGCGACACAGGCGACTCAGGCGACAAAAAAAGTGGTACGGTCCGTACCTAAGACGGCCGGCCTTAGATACTGCAATATTTATTCCTGATGTTCACCGGCATTACGGTGAGTTCAATTGGGTTGACGGCACACACCAGCGTGCAGGCCAGTTTGCGGGAGCGTTGCCCCTGCAGGCCACTTCGCTACGCCGCCATTTTTGTTCGATATGCTCCGCAGTCGCCCAAGTCGCCCAAGTCCCCCAAGTCGCCCAAGCCGTCCAGACGACTAATAAGTAAACGGATTTTTTCCTGATGTCCTCTGTCACAGCAGCATTCGATAAAACCGTCGAATCCTTGGATTATTGGCCAATCCTCTGTCAAAGCAGCGAATCTATAATAAAAGGCCGAATCTTTAGATTATCGGCCAATCCTCTGTCACAGCAGCATTCCATAAAACCGTCGAATCCTTAAAGATTCGACGATTTGTCGACAAAGCAGCGTTCCATAAAAAAGTGTCGAATCCTTCAAGATTCGACTGTCAGATCCGTCGCTGGCCAGCCGATCTGACGGTCATTAGAACCGTGAATACCGTGAATATCGCGTATGTAGTCATGGATAGCATATAGTCATAGATAGCATAACAAAACCCTCGATGAAACCTATTATTTCTCCTTGCCGCGCAAGCGCGAATAGCCGCTGTGAATTAGTACAGAAATACATCCAAACTGCGGATATCATCCATGAAGCAGCCTTCAGTGCAGTCATCTTCCATAAAGCAGCACGCGTGCAGTCATCTTCCATAAAGCAGCCCGCGTGCAGTCATCTTCCAGAAAGCAGCCCGAAATGCGAGCGTCCTCGGTAATTACGCTGCACAGACCGTGAACTTGACAGATAGATGCTGGTGTTGGAACCTCTCCCTGTAATTAGTCGGCAAGCGAGTGTTGTCGCTGACAAGGTCCGGCCTGCAGGCTGGTTCAGGGTAGGGTTGTCAACTCAACATGGGTTTGCTGACGAGTACGGCCTGCAGGCCAGTTCACGGGAGCGTTGCCGCCTGCAAGCCACTTCGCTACGCCGGCATTTTTGTTTGATATGCTCCGCAGCCGCCCAGGTCGTCCGGACGACTAATAAGAAAACGGATTTTTTCCTGATGATGGTCCCACGATATCCCATAAGCTTCATGCTTACCAGCGCTGCGCATTGTGCCCGGTGCACCTGACGGCAGATACGTCCAATACACCCCGTCTATCCACGCGCATACGGGGTGGCAGACTCAGTGCGGCCAATTTATGCATGACACCCACAACTGGGCACAGAGTTAAGACGAGCCAATCCTATATGGAGCTGCGAGTGCAAGAGACTCCCCTTTGGGCCAGGACGCCCCTCTGACGTTGTGGTGGTAATTGGTGATTGAATGCGTGGATAACATCACCGATCTGGCTTAGGCGGTGCCGTCTATAAGGCATGTCTACAGACGGGCAGACTTTGACGTTTTAATCGCCGCCGCTTGCCGAAACGGGAATGAACACATTCCCGATCAGAGTACGGATGTAGTGGTCACTCAATTCATCCGGAGGGTCTTTCTGGATTGCGGACCAAAGGTAACAAACGTCACTGCCGTGGATGCGAACCTGAGCGGGACCCCACGTCCACGTTTGACCCTCACTACGGTCTTTCCTCTCGGAGTGGGTTACATATTGCCTGGGTTTCAAACAATATACCCCGGAAGGGAAGTACGACACGAAAAGGTCGATTTTCTGATTAGCACGCGTAGCCGTATTAGCGTTCCATAGCACCCGGTAGCAATCTATACTGGTCCGCAGGCCAATTACGCGACTGAGGTTTTTTGTAATAAGTCTGTAGTAGCAATAGCATTCTTTAGCACTATTTTGTTGGTTTTGGATGTCGCGATGGTTTTGGATGTCGCGATGGTTTTCAATCTCGCGATGGTTTACAGGTTCTTCGATTCAGTGGAACTTGAGCGCCTATTATGCGGTTTATTATGCTAACTATGCTATTAGAGACTATATATTCGGATACTACCTCGCCGCCGTCGTACACGGCGTTCGATCCAACATCAATTATCGCGTCTTTGGCTATATCACGTATATAGCCAAAGACTAGTGGATTGTATACAGGACTTAGTGATTCGACGAATTGCTGTACAAAATCAGCTCTGACGCCAACTCTGACAGCAAATCTGATTCAGAGTCGACCGTGCCAACGCCTGTGACATCTATTCCAGCAGCGATTCTGACGCCCACTCTGACAGCAACTCTGACAGCAACTCTGACAGCAACTCTAACAACAACTCTGATTTAGAGTCGACCCTGCCAACTCCTGTGACATATATTCCAGCAACCACTCTGAAGTCCACTCTGACCACAACACCGATGCCGGCCGTGGTCTCCGCGTGTCCTGCCGAGCATACACGGTAAAACGTAATATACAGTGTGGTAAAACTCTAGCGAGATATAGTTGTTGATAAAATATTTGCCTGCAGTGCCAGTAGGAACAAGATGGGCGGGACGGAGTATGACAGCAACAGGCAAAACGATATATTCCTTGGATGTTCCACGGTCTATTCTGGCAACTCTTTGGACGGATGCTATCCTATGCGTATTGTTGACATGCCCACTATTGACCAACTCAAGAGGTCTTGAGAAAACAATATCATGATGGACGATCCTTGTGAAGAAAACCTTGATCCATAGCAGACACTTGATCAACAATGCAAAATACTGATATTATTTGGCCATATCAAAGTCCTTCTGCACTGATTCTTGAGTGTGCCTTGCCTACCGTCCCTGGGTACATCACATAATCGTATCGTTTATTGCTATTGCGCCACGATGATGTGCATCTGGCAAACTCCTGTTGAATTCCAGTATCCTCGTTGTTATACATATGTACACATCTTTTATATTTACCCTTCATTCATTGTTACCCTGCCTGAACAGTACCCTCCATTTCATATACCACCCGGTCCAAGAATGGTTTTAGTATGGGAGGTAGCAACGCAACGCGGCAACCACGCTTACGAGAGAGACCTTAGCAGTGCATATGTTACTGAGATTTATCCTTGAGAATAAACACAAGTACTGCACTGCGCCGAACAACAACTCCAAACGCTCCGAAGATTTTACCCTGGGCCAAGCGAACGTCCTCGAGCGTATCTACCACTTTTCGGAAGCGTCCGACCTTTGGTTGTGGAGATACAGCAATTTTACCCCTCTTCTGAGCGAATTTTTCGAAAATTTTCTACCAGCAGAGCCTCAACACCACCCCCTACACAGGTCTCACCACCTGCTACCAGAACCCTTGAGAATTTTTCAATTCCCACGCTATCCCCCCCATCAAGTCTCCCCCCCTTTAAACAGGGATTTCTGTTCTGCAAGGCATCATTATTTTTTGCTGTTCTTGCATTTTTGAATTTCGGAATTTTTGGTGTGGTATTGTTACTCAGCACATCCCCTGCGCACCACAACACACACTATCACCAAAGTCTTAGTCAGAACACCCCACCACAATTTCCTACACCACATATCACTCTGATATTCAAGAAACAACCACCGCAAACAACAGAAACATGTTGCGCAAAACCAAAGACAAAAACAAACCACCACTTCCAGATGTAGCTATCTCATCTGATCCCATCACCAGCACAAACCACACTGTTCACAGCACCCTCAACAACCCCTCCGGCTCCAACAACCCTACCAATAGAAAGAGAAGTGGAACTGAAAGCATATATTCACTTGAGCCCGAGCTCAAAAGCGTCAGGAACCAAGGGTATGCGAACATTTCAAGATTCTCAACAATTGAACAACCGAACCACCCTAGCAGCCCACCTAGGGTACATGCAGAACCTGACCTGATGGAAAGCCTTGGAGAAGAAGATGAAGAGGACGAAGAAGAAGGCGCATTCGAAGACAGTCTGCTGGTCACCAACATTGTAGCAAAGGTGTCTCAACTATTCAGGGGCGTCATTGCAAAACAGAACAAAAAGATCAAGGCACTTGAAGACAAAATTGACATTCTACTGAAAAACACCACTCCTACCACCACCGCGGATCCCAACAGCAAGAAGACCTGGAGCCAAGTAGCAAGCTCAACCCCCACTGGCCCCAAAAACGCTTCAAAAACTACACCAACACCAACCGGACCCAGCAAAAAGGCAAGAACTTTCACTATCCTGAGGAACACTTCAACTACAAACAAGACGATCAACTCACTAGAAATGCGGGACACAATGAACACGGCATTACATCAGGCTCAAGCTCCTCCCCAACTCAAAATCGCAAGTGCTACTCTGAACCCCAGAGGCAACATTGTAGTGATGACCAAAGACGACTGCACTGCACAAGATGTGCTACAATACAAAGACCAGATCCAAAAGGCTATCAATGTGGTGGACAAGGAAACTCAGGAGATCAGAACCAGTGAAGACTGGGCCAAGGTGCTTGTGCACGGGATCCACCAAGAATACTTTCCAGACACACCTGAAGGAATGGAGAAGCTGAAGTCTGAAATCCACGAATTTAACAGCAGAGTCAAGGTGGTAAACACACCAAGATACCTGCTCAAATCAGAGAAGCGTACTGGCAAAGTCCACTCGTCAGTAGTACTGGCGGTGGAAAACAGAGAAACCATGAAGATGATGGTTAAACACGGCCTCCAGATCCTTGGAGACACTCAAAAGGTGGAAGAGTTTTATTCGGTCAGGCCACACGACCAATGTACTAAGTGGCAGGACTTTGGCCACCCACAGCAGAGATGCAGGAGGGATGTAAGATGCAGAGTATGTGGTGAGGGGCACCACACTTCAGAACACAAGTGCGAGAGTTGCAATGCAGTAGGGAAACTTTGCCCACACCAGACGCCCTCCTGCTGCAACTGCAAAGGAAAACACAAGGCAAATGACCCAAGCTGCCCCACCATCACTCTCCTCCACTCCCGGTTCCAACTGAGAGTCAACGCAAACAAAGGCAACACTGTAGACACTATTATGAATGAATAGTGCACCACCTACAGCTCACAAAATCCGAATACTTGTACACAATTGTGCAAGAAGCACCAATGTAATGCAGTCACTCCTTCAATCAGCTGCCGGCACAGCAGATATTCTACTTCTGCAAGAACCTTTTTCAAGATCAGCCACTACTATTCCCCATCCTTCTTTTCAGGCGATCTTACCACCACCATCAAATAGAAGGCCCAGGACCATGGCCTTTGTCTCCACCACCAACCCTTTCCTCAAAGTCACCCCTCGCCCAGATATCAGCACTGATCCAGATTTGCAAGTGCTTGATATCTCCACACCCACCATTCCAATTACTCGCCTGTTCAACATATACAATGAGAAAGTTCCAGGCGAACCAGACACAATAAGAACGATTGAGCGAACACTCACTAATATCACATTTCCACCAAGAAGCATTCTAGCTGGCGATATGAATGCTCACCACCCATGGTGGAACCAACACAAACGGCCAGCCAGAGCAGACGTTCTTGTTCAACTAATGGAGAGTAGCAACTTCACTCTAGTTAATGAACCTGACGTCCACACCTACCATGCAAAGACAGGCCTGACCAGCTCCGTCCTTGATCTTGTCTTTTCTTCTGCAGCACTCCACAACAACACCATCAACTGGGCCATTGACGACAGCCATACAACTGGGTCTGACCATGAGGTGATCAAGTTTGACTTGATTTCGGACAGTCTAGACACAGTGACTCCACCACTTGCACAACATTACAACTGGAAGCAAGCAGACTGGGAATGCTTCAACAACGCACTCATTGAATCTGAAGAAGAATCAAAGCGCAGATGGAAAGAGCTGATGGACAATTCACACAACACTGACAACCTGGAAGCGGCTGCCTGTTACCTTAGGGATATCATTGTATCAGCCTCCAGAAAGTCAACACCAGTCATGAAGCACTCACCAAGGGCGAAGAGATGGTGGTGTGAGGAACTGTCTCAGGACAGAAAGAATATGGCCCAGGCGTTAAGAGATTTCAAGGAGGAGAGGACCAGGGCCAACTGGCTGAGATTCACAACCAAGCGAAACCTGTACTTCAGACACATCAGAGTACAGAAACAGAAAAACTGGGTTGAGTACCTTGAACAAGTCAAAGGGACGGATGCATTCAGCCTATTGCGATACACCAAACCCAGAGTTACTGAAAGAACTCCAGTATTGCTGGACTCTGACAACAACGCGCACATTACGTTTGAAGAAAAGTGCAGCCTTTTTCGAACTGTTATGTTCCCACCACCACCTGACTACCCCCCACAAGCTCAAGACGCACCCAGACTTCAACTGCCTTGGGAACCGGTCACCAAAAGAGAAGTTGAGAAAGCAATCCTCACATCTCACCCCAACAAAGCCCCAGGCCCAGACGGACTCCCATTCCTCTGCTTGCAGAAAGCCTACCAAGCGATCCCACACATGTTCAACACCATATATGCACAACTAGCCAAACGTGGATACCATCCTGTATGCTGGCGGGAATCAACAACAGCTGTCATCAGAAAGCCAAACAAACCTGACTACTCTACACCAAAGTCATACAGGCCTATCGCCCTGCTCAACTGCTTGGGAAAGGTGCTTGAAAAGATCATGGCGACAAGATTAGGATTCTTGTCTGAGAAGTACAATCTCTTACACAAGGCACAGATGGGGGGGAGGAAACAGAGAAATGCCATTGATGCAGTGATGTGTTTGGCACACGACATTGATGTTGGCAAGAAGGAAAAGAAAGTGGTCTCAACTGTACTTCTGGATGTCAAGGGCGCTTTCCACAATGTCTCCTCCACCCGTCTCAAACACACACTGGCTCAGATAGGGCTTCCACCACCTGTGCTATCCTGGGTTTCCGATTTCCTCAACAACAGAACAACAGCATTGGCCTTTGACGGAGACAAAGAAACATTGCAACCAGTACAGACGGGAATCCCTCAAGGTTCCCCAATCTCACCAATCCTGTTCCTGCTTTACCTCAAACCACTCTTTGATGAGCTTGAGAAGAAGCATCCTAACATCAACTGCCCGTCATACATTGATGACGTTGCAATCGTGGTATCTGGCAAGAGCACCACTGCCAATTGCAAGCAAATCCAGAAAATAGTGCGAACACTCTTCACCTGGTCAGACAACAATGCTCTCACATTCGACGGCCCCAAGTCTGAGCTTATCCACTTCTCAACCAAACGAAATCCAGACCAGACTGCAATCACACTCCCTAATGGCGCTATCATTGGGCCATCACCGGTAGTCAGATGGTTGGGAGTATGGCTAGACAGCAAACTCAACTTCAGCCACCATATCAAGCTCAAAACCACAGCTGCGACAAGAGCATACTTTGCCTTTAGCAGAATGGCAAACACCCAGTCAGGCATCACTCCAAGCACCATGCGAACACTGTTCACCACAACAGTCTTACCTGTAATGGACTTTGGTGTGGAAATATGGTGGAAAGGCCAGAAACAGCTGGCGAAAAAGCTACAGATGGTCCAGAATAGCGCATTGAGAGGAATCATGGGCGCGTTCAGAACAACACCAACAGCTGCACTTGAAGCGGAAGCAGCAATCCCTCCCACCACAGTCAGACTCAACCACATTGCCAGAAGATATGCCCTCAGAATCGCAACACTTCCTGAATCCCACCCCATCAGAATGAGATGCCCGGAAACCTTTCCCCCTTGTTTTGACAGCACCACAAGAGACGAAGAGCTGGAGTCAACAGCTCAGTGGCACTGCGGCTCAGACAAACCAAAGTTCCTCAGCCGGCTAGATGCCCTACTCCACACAGTCAGGACGTGGCTAAAACCAACCACTGAAATCGAAACCTTCAATGCAACAAACACACCACCATGGCACGAATCCAAAGTTCAATGGATTATTGAGCAAGCAGACAAGGAGCAGGCGACTGAGCTACACTTTCTGCTGCTTGACAAGATTAAAGAAGACAGCCATTACATGATTGCATACAGTGATGGCTCAAAACAAGACAATGGGGTAACAGGCGCTGGTGTGTACATCATGCAGGGCAGTGGTACTCCAGACATTTCGTTGGTACTGCCTCTTGGAACAGAGGCAGAAGTGTATGATGCAGAGCTAGAGGGGGCGCTTCTAGCAGTTAAGAGATGTACGCGTCTGGTGGAAAGAAACATGCACAAACCAAAAGACGTGTATGTATTTCTTGACAACCAGGCTGCAATCGCAAGAATGGCACACACTGCACCAGGACCTGGGCAGGCGATAGCACTGGCAGTGGACGAACTGGCCACAAAACTAGAAGAGATGGAAGTTGGTTTGAAGATTTGCTGGGTACCAGGCCACACGGGGGTACCTGGAAACGAAAAGTCGGACGAACTGGCCAACAAAGCAACACAAAAAGAACAACCACACCACACCACCACCACTCTCTCCTTCCTGAGACGTCAGGTCAAAGCACAACAGCTGCTTGACTGGAGGAAACAGTGGACCACATCCAAACACGGCAAGTACTACGTCCAAAACAACAACACCCACTGGCCCAAGATGCACATGGCAGAGTGCTACAACACCTTGACCAGGCACGCAACATTCCAACTACTCTCCTTCAAGACCGGGCACGGCTTCTTCAAAGATTACCTGAAGAAGATTCAAGCCAAAGACGTCACCAATGGCAAATGCAACTGTGGAAGCCCAAAACAAACTGGCGAACATGTCCTGCTCCAGTGTTCACTTTACAGAACACACAGACGCAGACTACTCAAAGAAATCGACAACCTAAGGCCAAAGAGGTGGGACCTGCTGTATAACGACAAGAATCTTGAACAAACTTTGGAGTTCTTGAAGACAACTGGTATCGGCAGCCACAACTGGTATACATCTGGACAACAAGCTACGTCTGACAACTCCCCAACCGACTTATACTGGCAAGGCCGGGCAGTCATGGGTTGGGGAACACTGAATGAAGTTGAAGAAGTTGAGGAAGTTGAGGAAGGTGAGGAAGATGATGATGGTGATGCAGGCGATGACGGAGACGCGGAAACAGAGGCGGGGGCAGGAGAGGAGGAGGGCATTTAAAGACCTAAGGCACACACATGGTTGAACGCAACCTGGAAATACAACACCAACCGGGCAGATTGAAAAGGACTGCGACACACTAAGGCCGCGGCCGAACAGGTTAAGGAGTGTTCAGCCGCATACTATCTTTCATATGTTTTTCTTTTTCGTTTTAGTTAGCCATAGCCTTAGGGCTGCATGCTTGTATGAACTATAAATAAATAAATAAATAAATAACTGCACTGCGCCGCAGGTTCTTCACCCTGAGTTGTATGGTAAAAGTGTGCACTTGCTACAATCCCATAGTAAAAAAGTTTTTTTCGGACCGAAAAATTACCCTGGAGTCGTAAAGGGCGATCCGTAAAGCGCAATGTACCCGGGGGGTATATGTAAGGAGGCAGTCAAAGCTGAAAAAGATCAAAGTCTCAAAACTTCGACGTGTTAGCTTTTTGTGATCAGTTTACACATTGTGCGGCCCAGGCCTTATCTGGTGGTATATCCAGAGTCCGATTGACTGTGTGGAGAGTGTTATCATTGTGTTGACACATTACCGACAATAGCCGAGTATTAGGGCCTGAATAGTTATCTAGTCGGCTGCACCTTGGGTGTTGAAAGTGTTGGTCTTCCAATCAACTCAAGACACGTCAAGACGACGGAGCGTAACTTTGTGCAGGCTGTCTCTGCCGCGTACCCTTTACTGTTCTTATCTCTTTATCATTCTCTTCCTGCATTCGCTAGCGTCTATAGTGTAGATAGTCCGTCCGATTGTTGATTCGAAGCCGCCTACTTAAGTGACGCCGAGAAGGACCTCAAAAAAGACAACAAGGCATACACGAGCCATAAAATATATTCTAGTTTACAAACCTAAGATTGTGCCTTATATCTTTTGGTGACTACCGTTCAATCGATACTTCATCTTTCTTGAACTCTGGTCTAACAGCCGGTGATCTCACCGCAACTCCTGCTCCTGGTCCCGCCCCCGCCGGTGATCCGACCCCAACTCCTGCTCCTGGGCCCGCCTCCGAAACTTCCTCCCCGCCCGGCGCCCCCACCAGACGCCTCTTCAAAGGCAAGTATAGAGCCTTGAGCATTCCCTCCGTTCTACGTGCCACAGGTAGCACACCGATAAGGCCACTCAGGGGGCCCAGTGGCAGCGGGACTGTGAGGCCGCCTCCTGAAGGAACCAGGCTGCAGCAGCCTCTGGGTGGGCCATTGATAAGGCGACTCGGGGGGCCCAGTGGCAGCTGGACTGTGCGGACCCCTCCCGGAGGCACCAGGCCGCAGCAGCCTGTTGGTGGGCAGTCCCCCAGCGGCACTATCCCCGCCGGTACCCTTCCCCTTCCGAGTGATGCCCCCGAGGCGCTTCCTAATTTCCTCCCTGGTGTTGTGACGTGGTACCCTCCAGGTGCACAGAGCTCGCCCACCAACGCCGCCATACGTGCCATGCTGAAGTATGCGCACCAGAATACGGAGGAGTCGCAACCGCACAGCAGACTGGAGCCCCCCCCCTGTGGTCCGCATTGGCGTCGTCACCCACGGGGCTGCACTTACGTCCGCAGAACTGATGCCCGACCCGAATATACGATTTTTGTCTGACACCGATGTGGTCCGGTGGCATCACACGCCCTTGTTTGAGTCTTCTCTTTGGGGCGTCCGCAAGGTGGTCTTGGAAACCCCCGCTTTGGCAGGGCGGATTCTGAGGGAGGTCGTCGGCCTCACCAATTCTGAGCACGACAGCTGGCATCCCAAGCAGTACATGCTCACTGCAGGATACAGCTATATAGCTCTGAGTAAAGATCAGGCTGTGCGAACCTGGGTGGAGACGACACGGTCGGCCGGCGTTTGCCCTCCGGTGATCCTGGTGCGTCCTTACCAGGCGTAAGGTAGAAACACCCCGCCCCCGCAAGACGCCCCATATTGGCCCCGACGAATGAGCGATCCCGCAGAGCAGGAGGAGCATCTCCAGGCCGCCAGGAGGTCGATAGTGGACATGCGAAGTGTCATGGCGGTCCCCGGCATATCTGAAGACCTTCGGTGGGATGCAGAGGCCGAGCTGCAAAGGGTCCTCATGGAATACCCCGAGGCCGACGAAGAAAGGCCGCCGGCTAATCCGGCTCCGATGACGGACTAGCAGAAGGACGCTTCATTGAGAGGCAGACCCATCAAGTGGGCGAGGCATTGCTGATGCGGAGCAAACGTGGCTGATCCAGTCACCAAGGCCGGCTTTCAAGAAGCCGACAGTGGATATTGGTTCTGCAGTCGGTGCTAACTTGAGATACGACCGGTGTCACAGACACTGGGATCTACAATTTGTTGGCTTCGCGGTCGGCTATGGGAGATAGGACCGGTGTCTTAGACACTAGCATCTACAATTTGTCCTGGAGGGCTGTCATGGGTATCGTGCTTACGGTTGGACTATAGAGTTGCGGATACGGCATATACAGTTGTACTATAGAGTTGCGGATATGGCATATACAGTTGTACTATAGAGTTGCGGATACGGTATATACAGTTGTACTATAGAGTTGCGGATACGGTATATCATCATGTGTATGGCGTTCTGGTTATTATTGGTTTGGGTCATTCGCATCAATGGATAGAGAGAGATTAGTGCTTATTACAATCTAGAGACATATAACATACACGAGAGAATGAAAAGATCGGCTTTACAAGGCGGCACAGCAAGGGGCACCAACAAAGAGCTATACCTGAGCTAGATGTCACAGGCGAATATGCCCTTGAGTGATGTCACAAACGAATGTGCGCATCATGTGTTCAGAGTGGGTCCGGTTCACGGACCGCTTCCAGGGTGCTGCGTTCCAAGTCCGGTCTCCAAGGGCAACCACACTACAGGTACTGCGGAACGGCCTGTTCACCCACCCAGCGCATTATAAAAAACGGAGCCTCCCCGTCGTCTGCGCTGGATCGTAACAACACTCTGTTCCTATGCCCACCTAGCAAGTCATACTCGTCAACCATGGCTGGAAAAATGCTTTATTCGACCTCGCAGTAGAAGAAGGACATCTTTTAGCCATGATTATTTTTCACCTGGCGGTAGGTCACCGTCGGTTGCTCCCTCCGATGTGCACAGTGACAATGTCACCAAAGGACTCAACCAATTTCCAGAGAGTTGGCGGGGGTCAATAACCAGCGTGGGCCACATTATCCAGCATCTTGTCGTCAGCAGGTATCCTCTGTGCGCCACTCCGGTGGAGCTGAACTCGGACACCGATGCTGAGGTGGCCTCTCCGGGGACCGCCAAGGGGCCGTCCAACCTGCTGGACGAGATCCACAGACATTGAGACAACGCTGCCATAAGAGCAGGCTTCGATACCCGCAATTCGGCCTTGCGTTCAAGGGTCATCGCCTGTTATACATATTTACACATCTTTTATATTTACCCTTCATTCATTGTTACCCTGCCTGAACAGTACCCTCCATTTCATATACCACCCAGTCCAAGAACGGTTTTAGTATGGGAGGTAGCAACGCAACGCGGTAACCTCGCTTACGAGAGAGACCTTAGCGGTGCATATGTTACTGAGATTTATCCTTGAGAATAAATACAAGTACTGAACTTCGCCGCAGGTTCTTCTCCGTGAGTTGTATGGTAAAAGTGTGCACTTGCTACAATCCCATAGTAAAAAAGTTTTTTTCGGACCCAAAAATAACCCTGGAGTCGTAATGGGCGATGGTTAAAGCGCAATGTACCCGGTGGGTATATGTAAGGAGGCAGTCAAAGCTGAAAAAGATCAAAGTCTCAGAACTTCGACGTTTAGCTTTTTGTGATCATTTTACACATTGTGCGGCCCAGGCCTTATCTGGTGGTATATCCAGAGTCCTATTGACTGTGTGGAGAGTGTTCTCATTGTGTCGACACATTACCGACAGTAGCCGGGTATTAGCGACCGAATACTCATCTAGTCGGCTGCACCTCGGGTGTTGAAAGTGTTGGTCTTCCAATTGACTCAACACACGTCAAGACGACGGGGCGTAAGTTTGGGCAGGCTGTCTCCGCCGAGTACCCTTTACTGTTCTTATCTCTTTATCATTCTCTTCTTGCATTCTCTAGCGTCTATAGCGTAGATAGGCTGTCCCACTGTTGATCCGAAGTTGCGTACTTAAGTGACGCTGGGGAGGACCTCAGAAAAGACAACAAGGCATACACGAGCCATAAAATATATTCTAGTTTACAAACCTAAGATTGTGCCTTATATCTTTCGGTGACTACCGTTCAATCGATACTTCATCTTTCTTGAACCCTGGTCTAACACTATATATTTTATCCTCATCTTACCTTTGTTAAACTCCTATTTTGCACCTATACGCCTATCCTCTACGAATACGGACAACCACGATGGCCGATAGCATGTCAGTCGATCCTCGTGCTTCGAGCGCTGGCCCCAAGCCACCAACCGCCTCTCAGTCCGGCGAAGCTTCTTCCTCACAAGCTCTCGTTCCGATCACTCTTACCGACGATACGGGTAACCAACATCAACGAATGGTTCTTCCCATCGTCAAGAAGCTGGTGAGTGATCGCCCACAGCTTCAAGAACTCGTTCAGACATTTTCGAGTCTGAGCGACGATCAACAAGCCATTGTGCCATACCGCAACCAGATTGCGTCAACGGTCAATGATTTGTCCATCGAGATCAGCCATGTTATGAATAAACTCATTCATAAGCAATCAGTCAATGAGAATTCCCTTCACGAATTGTCCCTCTACGCTCGACAAATCAAGGATGTGCTGCTGCAGCAATCCTTTGCCATGCAGCGCAGTAGCCAGCAAAATGAAGAACAGTTCCGACAGCAGCAACACAGTCTTCAGGAATTGTGGGTCAATTCCATTGACATGGCACAACGCTTGAACAATCGCTTCGCCCGACAAGACGCATACAATGAACTTATGTTGTCCGGCCAAAGCCAGTTGGTCCAGAGGATTCTATCCACAGAATCCACTTTGAACGACCAAATCAAGCATTACTGCGATTGGATCAAGGCTGAGCTTCAGTCCCAAACTGATCAGGCTCTGAAGGAAACCATTGCCAATGTTGGTCTTGCCTTTGCTGGCAAGAACGACGAAAACACCAAGGCAGTAAACCGCCTTGAACGGTCATTGCGAGAGGTCAAACTCGCCGGTAACGTAAAATGGAACCACATCGAAAGCCAACTTAAGACCTTGGCCTTGGAATCTGGCGCCTATTGTCCCAGTGAGTGGATGAAGACGAAGATTCAACAGCCCTTGATCAAAAATAATCGACAAGTGGAAAAACAGCTGCGGGAGAAGGCTGCGCCGGTTGACCAAGCAATTTACTCCGCACTTCCACACGACAACGGCACTGATTACTCCGGTGACAGTGTGCGCATTTTCGATTTAGGTTTGCCTCCAGTGGATGTCCCCTCCGCAAAGAGACCACGGATGCTCGGTGCGCTTCCGCCTCCACCGCCGCCACCATTCAATAGGAATTGTATGGACCCCGATGATTCTGATCACAGTTCTTCAAGTTCCGACTCAAGCAACACTGGGTACTCAACCGATTCTTCCCAAGAACGACGACGCAGACTGCGCCGTCGTCCCATAAGGGAGGACAAAAGAGCGAAAGAGCGCAAGAGAGAGGAACGCCGCAAAAAAAAGTTGGAGAAACGCAAATGAGATGCAGTCCCTCTGCGGACTGTAGTCTACGTCCAACAACCCAAGGTGGCCGAACCACCAAAATGGTACTTTAAGATTGTGGAAGACTGGGAAATGTGGAAGGATGCCATGAAGAACGCCATGGGTTATACTGAAGCGAGTTTCCAGTCGGAGCGGCACAAGATCCAGTGAACAGGTACCTTCTTCCACGACGCTGGTCGTCGTTGGTATGAAGCATACCGTAGGGATCAGCAGGCCAATGGTTTGTATGATGACTGGAAGTCCTTTATGGACAGAGCAGACAAATACTACCGTTCCAAATTGGCTGCTGAAGATCATCTGCAAAGTTGCACCAACTTCCCTATGAGGGTAACATTGTGGACCTTATGCAGCGTGCAAAGCTGATGAATTTTAAGGTCAACCAGACGGAGATTACCTGGCGTCATACTATGCTTGACAAAGTTTCGTCCGAAGTTCGTCGGAGGTTCCATGCGAAGGAACCACCCAAGGATGACGACGACTTCAATGAGCTCTTGGTCATGGCTGGTAAAGAGGTGGAAGAGGACGCCAGGCGAGACAGGTTTTACGGACACAAGTCGGTCAATGTCGAAGTCCGTAAATCGAACAACAAACAGGAGCGATGCCTGGCCGACCGGATCACCTCCAAACCACACCAACCTCAGCACCAGCAGCATCAATCGGCCGGTGGTGGGATGCAGACCCATAAAAACAGCAAAGGACAAACTTGGAAGGAGGCCCATATCGGAATTCCTGACAATTTAATCACGGAGAGGAAAAAGTCCAAACATTGCACCCTATGCGACTATGGGCCGACTGCTGACGGCAACTTCCACCATAAATGGTTTGATTGCTACCGCCAAAAGAACATGACAGGAGGCAACCCCAACAAGACCAAGATTGCAGCTGGACGGGTGTTCAGGAAGGGCAAGAACAAGGTGGCCGCACTCAGTACTCGAATCACTTCGGAGATTCGTAACGTCATTGAAGGACCACAAGTTGCTGCCATCTCCAGTCGGATGCCTGTTTTGTACCATGAAGCGGTGACACCGAGTGAGGGGACTCCTCGTGTTGCGGTTTCCGTAGGCCTGCTGCATAAAGGCTTTACTTTTCCTTGTTTACTCAATTGTGGAAGTCATTTTTCTACGGAGACCTTTGAGATTGCTACTCTTGACAGTGAATTCGACATGATCCTGCCTTGGTGGTGGATTGTCAAACACAGACCAGGCAACTGGTATCTAGGAGACGTCCAATTCACTAGCAATCATTGTTTACAGAATTGCACTCACGAAGCGACTCAAACTACATCAATCGATTACGATGAGACGGTTCTCGAATGGGGCGACCAGATGTATTCTTGCGGACCGGTTCGGTTTACTCCCAAAAACAACCATTCGGTTTTGTCGGACGTCAAATCTAAGATCCCAAGCATCTACTGGGAATACGCAGCCTAGGCGTTTACCGAACGACAATCCGAAAAACTCCCTCCACAACGCCCCTACGACCATAAAATCAATTTACTTCCAGGTCAACAACCACCCTGGGGCCCAATATACGCTCTTTCCGAAGTGGAGTTAAAGACCCTACATAAGTATATTGAGGAAATGCTGCGGACTGGCAAGATCCGCAGAAGCAACTCCCCAGCCGGTGCACCAAATTTCTTTGTTCCCAAACCACACGGTCGTGGCCTTCGACTTGTTGTCGACTATCGGGGTCTCAACAGAGTTACGGTTATGGATTGTTGCCCACTGCCTCTCATGAATCAGCTCAGAGATAGAGTCCGATCCGCTAAGATTTTCTCCAAGATTAATCTTAAATCGGGCTATAATCTCCTGAGACTCAGAGCGGGTGATGAATGGAAAACTGCTTTCCGCAGTCGTTATGGACACTTTGAGTACTTGGTTACGCCTTTTGGATTGGCCAATGCTCCAGCTACCTTTCAAGCTGCGATGAACGATATCTTCAGAGATCTGTAGGATGACGGAGTAGTTGTCTATATTGACGATATCCTGATTTACTCCGAGACTGAGCAAGATCACGTTCGTATCGTAAAGGAAGTCTTACGGCGCATCACACAACACGGCTTAGCTGCCGCGTTGGAGAAATGTGAATTTCATGTCAAGTCTGTTGAATTTTTAGGCTATATTATCTCCGATCATGATATATCCATGACAACTGATAAGGTCGACAGCATTCTTGCATGGAAATCGCCCAAGTCCGTCCGAGACGTACAAGTTTTTATGGGGTTTTGCAATTTCTATCGAAGGTTTATCGATAATTATGCATACTTTGCCAGCCCCATATATAATACAAACAAAGGAGACGCTAAAAAGTTTGTTTGGACACAAGACGCTGAAGATCGGTTTCAGAAGCTTAAGAAATTATTTGCTGAAGCACCGATCCTACGTCACTTTGATCCGAACTTACCTATCATCATTGAGACCGATTCCTCCGACTATGCGATTGGACCGGTCTTATCCCAGAAACATGATGTGAAATTGCATCCAGTGGCATTTATGTCGAGAAAAATAAATATTCATGAAATCAATCATAATATTCACGATAAGGAAATGTTAGCAATTGTCACTGCGTTTAAGGATAGGAGACGTTAACTCCAAGACTCTCTACACCCTGTTACCGTTTGTTCAGATCACAAAAACCTTGAGTATTTCGAGAAAAATGATCTTACGCTGAATCGACGGCAAGCAAGTTGGGCTGTATTCCGGGCAGACTATGACTTTACCATTCATTATCGCAAAGGCACTGAAAACGGCAAGCCCGACGTTCTTTCTCGCCGGTCGGAATACCGACCTGAGGAGGGGAACAGCGCTCAGAATCAGCCGATCATGCGCCTTCTCAAGCCTGGACAATTACTTCCAACAGAGGATACGGAGATGTCAAGTTCAAAGATTTCTTCTGTACGCTTAGCTGCCTTGTCAACTCCGAAATGGTCGGATGATTTTGTTGCACGTATTAAGCAAAGCTGTCAAGCCAATGCCATATACCAAGCAGAATGTGACAAGGTGAAAGCCAATAATCCTCCAAAGGATGTTTCTCTCGATGATGATCTCCTGTATTATCAAAACCGTCTTTGGATACCGGATGACAATGAGTTGCGAATTTGGATTGCTGAAGCCGAACATGACTCCAAGATCGCAGGTCACTTTGGACAGGCAAAAACCACTGAGCTTATCAGGCGGAATTTCTACTGGCCAAAGATGGATTTATGGATCATTGATTATGTGCGCTCGTGTCCAGAATGCCAACGCAACAAGTCTCCACGTCATGCTCAGTATGGGTTACTACAACCGCTGGAGCTACCACACGCCCCCTGGGATAGCATTGCCATGGATTAATCCTACATTGCCGAACATGAATGGGTTCACTTCTATATGGGTGATTATTGGCCGCTTCTCCAAGATGGCTCATTTTATCCCCATCAAGAAAGGCATGAAGAATAAGCAGTTGGTTATGCTGTTCTTAAAAGAAATCTTGCGGCTACACGCGCTACCTTCGTCAATTGTGTCTGACAGAGATTCACGATTCACAGCCAAAGAATGGGACTCACTGATGGAAAATCTTAACGTGATACTAAAGATGAGGACGTCATTCCATCCTCAAACCGACGGTCAAACCGAGCGGCTCAATCAGGTCTCAGAAGCCTACATCAGAGCGTTCAGCAATTATGAACAGGAAAATTGGTCCGAGCTTCTGCCCATGGCAGAACATGCGTACAACAATGCTGTTCATTCGGCCACAGGTGTTTCCCCTTTCTACGCCAACTACGGTTTTCACCCACGAACGAATTGGCCTACCAAAAAACAGGTCAAGAATCCGACAAGCCGTCTCCATGCCCACTGGCTCGACAACGTCCATGAGAATCTCATTGAGAAAATGAGAGAGGCTCAGGAACGTATGGCCAAGCAAGCGGACAAGAAGCGATCGGACAAATATACGTTCAAGGTGGGGGATCTCGTCATGTTGAATGGTAAGAATGTCAAGACCCGACGACCCAATAAGAAACTGGACCATAAATTTTGGGGACCTTTCAAAATATCACGCAACATCAAGGACACCGCCTTCCAACTCGACCTAGGGCCCGCCAGCTGGAATATTCACGATGTATTCCACGTATCCCTACTCGAACGTTACCACAAATCTCAACTCTCCGGACGACCAGAACCTGATGCCGGAGCGGACTACGTCGACATGGAAGAAGAACAATACGGCGATGCGGAAGAAGTTACGGAAGAATTCCAGGTGGATGAAATACTGGATTCAACAAAGCGTGATGGAAAGGTTTTCTATATGGTTAAGTGGAAGGTGTTGAAATGCGAAGAAGGGATGATTCGGGTCTTCAGCACAATTGGCAGCAGACGGAGGTGGTGACAGTGTATCTAGCTTGGAGAAGCGCGAGCTAATCAAAGTAAAGAGTCTTATCACAAAGTTGCTTCGAGGCGGGACGTTGGTGTTTATCACAGTCTCGATGGGAAGAGAGTAGGTTAAGTGTTGCTTGTATATTCTCTAGCTATGGCGGGGTAATAGGCTCCTTTTATAGGAAACCCATCGTGCCGCGAGAGTAAGAAGAAACCAGGAGTGGGCATTGGTTTGACCCTGAAAACATGCCAAGGAAAATACACAGCCCCCATGACTCATGCGTGTGAGTCAACCGTGTGACTCACACTTACAAATCCGCATGCATGACTCGTATGGCGTCGTTAAGCGAGCGTCAGCAAGGCAGGCAGCGTCACAACCAAAAATAGCGCAGCAACAGGCTAAATACAGTATGATAAGAAAAGTAACGGAAACATAACAACCATCACTGCGCAGTGTTTCATGCGCTGACATGGTCGCATGTCGAAAATTCCAATACTTCCCCTGACTGCGTACAGCGTATCAATTCAGCCAGCTTCGTGTGTTGCGGCTTCGGTAAAGTCTTCGTGCAAATGTCGGCAAGGTTGTCAGCGGTCGGGAGGTAGAACAGTTTGAACGTGCCTCGCTCAAGTTCTTCGCGAGTTTTGTAGTAGGCCACGTCAATGTGTTTTGTTCGATTGTTGAGTTTGTCGTCTTGCGAGAGCAATATCGCACCGGTGTTGTCGCAGAAGATAGCGCAAGGTACCTTAAGTCGGAAGTCTTTGAACCCTTTCATATACCATTGCATCTGCCGGGTTGCCAGGGAGAGAGCGATGTATTCGGTTTTGACGGTGGAGCAGGCAACACTCTCTTACTTTCGAGATTTCCATTGGATAACAGAGCGACCAAGTCGAAAAACGTAGCCAGAGAAACATCGTCGTGAGCCGAGGCATGAGGCGTAATCCGCGTCAGCGAAAGCTTCTAGTTTAAGCGGTTCGTTGGCGGGGTAGAAGAGGGACCAATTCCTGGTCTCGTTGAGGTATCGTAGCGTATGCATCGCGGCGTTGTGGTGCCCCGCCGTGGGACATGAATTGACCTGAGAGAGATAGGAGATAGTGTGGGCGAGGTCAGGCCTGGTGCCGGTAACAGCGTATATGATAGAACCGATAATCGACTGATAGCCTTGAGCCAGGTCATCGATCCGGTTATCCTCTGTTCCTTTCTGGAGCTTGTTGCCTTTGTCCAGGGTAGTGGAAACCGGTCGCGAAGATTCTATTTGGAATTTCTTCAAAACTTACTCAATGTACTGTTCTTGGGACAGGGTGATGCCGTCGCGGGAGTGGGTGATACGGAGACCGAGGAGCCATGTAGCAATGCCGAGGTCAGTTAAGTCGAATTCCGCCTTGAGCTTCGTGATGAGTGTAGCAACTGCGGGGGTATCGGGTCAGTATATAGCAATATCGTCAACGTAGATGGAGATAGAAATTTTGCCATTGGCAGCGACGAAGACGCAGGGGTCGAAAGTGGATATCTGAAAGGCCAGCGAGCGGAGGAAGCGAGAGAGACGTGCATACCATTTGTTCGCAGACTGTTTCAGACCGTACAGCCATTTATCCCAGATCCAAACCATGCCGTCTTCCTTGTATCCAGGAGGAGGGTGCATGTAAATTTCTTCCGAAAGAGTGCCATAAAGAAACGCCAACTTGACATCGAGTTGGCGTGCTTTCCAACCGAAATGGGCACAGAATGCCAGCAGCAGGCGAAGGGATTCGTATTGTACAACTGGGGCGAAGATGCCATTGCCGTCGTAATCCTCACCAGGAGTTTGGGTGAAGCCGCGTGCGACAAGGCGAGCCTTATATCGTTCGATAGATTCATCTGCATTCTGTTTAATCTTGTAAACCCATTTACAACTGACCATTGATTTTCCAGTAGGCCGGGGGACAACCCGGAAAGTGTTGTTTCGCTTCAGAGCCGCGAGCTCCCCGTCCATTGCCTTGCGCCAGAGATTGTTGTCAGGGGATCGGATTGCTTGACTATACCTCTTGGGCTCTGGTGAGAGAGACTCAATTGCTTCAGCGGCAGCCCGTGCCCAACCGTGTACTGTGTAGCGCGGCGTCGTTCGGCTTTCTCGTGTAGATCGCCGAGGTTCAGGACGCTGGGGTGGAGGAAAACGTTGTTCGTAGTCAGGGAACCAGCCAGGGGTGGACCCGTACTGCTCGTGGTTATCTGGAGGAGCGGGAACAACTACTTCAATTCGAGGTACAGGACGATACTCGAATGGTTGTCTAGGCCTTGGTGGTACTGGAGTGTCGGCTTCAGTAATTTCGCGTTGTAGTTGATCGTCAGGGCCTTCTTCGTCGTCGCTAGACTCAGATTCAGGTATCAGATCATTGGTCGACGCGGTGGATTGCTGAAGTCGCTTTGACCGACGCGTTGGTAAAGGGATTGGTGGTGCGTCGTCATTATCACGGTCGATAGAGTGTTGAGTTGGAGGAAGCGTGGAAAGTTGTTTCGAGACTACCCCTGCTTTGAGAGGAGCAAATCGAATGTCTCGAGTAGACACAACTTCATGTTGAGAGGCAATGTAAATGCGGAAGATGCGTTCGGAGTCGGTATAGCCGACGAAGATTCCTTCAAGGGCTCAGGGCAGTAGCTTAGATCCAGCAGGACGCTTTTCCTCTAGAATATGTACGTAGCACTTGCGCCCAAAAGGTTGAAGGTGTCGGACCGAGGGTTGTTCGCCGAAAAGTGCCTCATGAGGGGTCGGTTCCTGAATCGCCTTATGAGGTATGCGGTTCTTGATATAAACCGCACATGTAACTGCTTCGGACCAGAGCGGGAGGGGAAAACCTTGTAGCATTGATCGTACCGTGTCCATGAGAGAGTAGTTGAAACGCTCAGCAACGCCGTTGGATTCGTGAAAATACGGGGGCGTGATCTAATGTTCAATTCCTTCATCGTTAAGGAAACTAGCAAGCGCTTTGTTGACGTACTCGCCGCCACCGTCAATTCGTAGGCGGAGAGTGATATTACCACGTGCTTTCTGCTTCTTGATAAAGGACATGACAACAGAGTTGGCTTCGTCCTTGGTCTTGATGCAGAAGATCCATGAATATCGTGTTTTGTCGTCAATAAGCGTGATGTAGTATTCTGATTGGCCGTAAGATTTCTTTGAGAACCGGCCGGAGAGATCGGAATGAATGAGTTCATAAGAGCGTTTAGCTCGAGAGTAGACAAGGTCGGGTCGATTGTGCTTTGATTTGCCTAAGGCGCACTGGGTGCAGTGAAAGTCTTTGAGGGGTGAAGGCAGGAGGTGACCGTCTCTGTAGTTAGTGGGTTTCACATAGCCAGTGGACGCATGACACTTCGCAGAGTGCTATTCCTCATACGACGCCAGCCGGGCTGCGTGCTCTTTCACTTGCAAAACAAAATCGGTACCAGACAACTTTCCCCACAAAATCACGGGTCCATCGCGAGATGTCCGGATAAAAAGATCATCGTATTGCCCATTAATTACATGACCGAGTTTAGACACAGCTCTCCATGACAACAAGTTACTAGAACCCAATTCTGGAACGTAAAGAATGTCGCGAAGTACCACGTGTTTGGATTGACCATCTGGGAGTGAAACCCAGATAACAATATTCCCAGTTCCCCGAGAGGAAATGGTACGGTCATCCGCTGCACAGATAGTTCTGCAGGCTTGTCGAAAGTTCATAAAAGGGTCTAGGTTGTTGGACATGTGTGAGCTAGCGCCCAAATCGATCACCCATTGGGTTGACGGAGAAGAGGGAGGAGCAGGGAGTTCGGAGGAGAGGCTTACGGTTTCAATATCTTCCGGTGGGGTTTGGACGACCGAAGAAACCTTAGCCGTCTCACCCCTTCTTTCCCCACTCTTCTTCTCGTTGTCAGAGTTGTCGCCGCTATCGGCACCTGTGGACTCCGCACCCATTTTGATCAACTTCTGATAAACATGATCATAGGTGAGGTCGGACTTCGTCTGGAGATTATCAATGATATTCTCCATGGACGAAGGTAGGGTGTAGATGAGCAGGGCGGCTTTTGCTTCGAGTGATTCGAATACAGACTGGAAGGCATACGTGATTTTGTAGCCGTCGGTGTCTTTGGAGTTAGAGCACCGTTGTTGAAGACGAGTCCAACTTCTATCGAAGTTGGTGAGGTGGGCGGTGATCTGGCTTCGAGATTCCAGCTTGCAGTTGAGGAGGGTGGTAAGCCGGTCGTAGAAGGTGGTGGTGGTGTCGGTGGCAAACTTGTCCTTGAGAGCCTGCCAGATGCGGGCAGGTGATTTTGCTTGGACAAGGATTGGGATCCATTGCGCGTCGACAGTGCTCAAGAAGAAAAATGAGGCATACTGTTCGCGATGAAGGTATCCGTTAGGATCATTTTCACCATCTTTGGCTTTTGTAGGAGCTGTTTCTTCGCCAGTAACGATTTCTCAACAGCGTGCGATTGACAGGACTTATTCCGCGGTTTCGGCCCAGAACTGATAGTTCTCAGGTCCAGTGAGCTTGGGAAGATTGTCGACCTTGAAACCAGGGGCGGCCTGCAACATCGGTTTGCTGACTTCGGTATCGAGATCTTTCGAAGAGGAAGATTTGCCAGACATCGTGTTGGCGGGATGAAGAATAAACTAAAGATAGAGGAGGAAGAATGGTGGTGATTCCGATATGTGGGTAACTCAGTAGCGTGCTGAGTGGCCCGGGCTCATAACCTGTTGAAATGCAAAGAAGGGATGATTCGGGTCTTCAGCACAATTGGCAGCAGACGGAGGTGGTGACAATGTATCTAGCTTAGAGAAGCGCGAGCTAGTCAAAGTAAAGAGTCTTATCACAAAGTTGCTTCAAGGCGGGACGTTGGTGTTTATCACAGTCTCGATAGGAAGAGAGTAGGTTAAGTGTTGCTTGTATATTCTCTAGCTATGGCGGGGGAATAGGCTCCTTTTATAGAAAACCCCTCGTGCCGGAAGAGTAAGAGGAAAACAGGAGTGGGCGTTGGTTTGACCCTGAAAACATGCCAAGGAAAATACACAGCCCCAATGACTCATGCGTGTGAGTCGACCGTGTGAATCACACTTACACATCCGCATGCATGACTCCTATGACGTCGTTAAGCGAGCGTCAGCAAGGCAGGCAGCGTCATCAACCAAAAATAGCGCAGCAACAGGCTAAATACAGTATGATAAGAAAAGTAACGGAAAGATAACAACCATCACGCTTGCGCAGTGTTTCATGCGGTGACATAGTCGCATGTCCAAAATTCCAACAGAAGGGTTATCCCGCAGAGAAGGATTGGACAGAGGGGCCGGCGGAACACATGCTGGATGCAAAGGTAAGTCTTTGGAATTTTCCCGGTCGTTATCCCAAGAAGCCTCGCGATCCAAGGGTTCCTTCTGGTTGAGTTGTCATCTTTTTCCTTTAACTTCAATGATTTATTTTTCACTTATTCTAAGTTTTGTTTGCATTGAAGAAAGGTTGTTCAACGGTCAACTCATCTTACAGTTATTTGATTTTATTTGATTTTTATTTCGTGTATTTCATTAAGTTGTTTTGTTGTCGTGGACGCCAACCTTGAGGAGGGGGACGTGTTACACATATGTACACATCTTTTATATTTACCCTTCATTCATTGTTACCCTGCCTGAACAGTACCCTCCATTTCATATACCACCCAGTCCAAGAACGGTTTTAGTATGGGAGGTAGCAACGCAACGCGGTAACCTCGCTTACGGGAGAGACCTTAGCGGTGCATATGTTACTGAGATTTATCCATGAGAATAAACACAAGTACTGCACTGCGCCGCAGGTTCTTCTCCGTGAGTTGTATGGTAAAAGTGTGCACTTGCTACAATCCCATAGTAAAAGATTTTTTTCGGACCCAAAAATAACCCTGGAGTCGTAATGGGCGATCCGTAAAGCGCAATGTACCCGGGGGGTATATGTAAGGAGGCAGTCAAAGCTGAAAAAGATCAAAGTCTCAAAACTTCGACGTGTTAGCTTTTTGTGATCAGTTTACACATTGTGCGGCCCAGGCCTTATCTGGTGGTATATCCAGAGTCCGATTGACTGTGTGGGGAGTGTTATCATTGTGTTGACACATTACCGACAATAGCCGAGTATTAGCGCCCGAATAGTTATCTAGTCGGCTGCACCTCGGGTGTTGAAAGTGTTGGTCTTCCAATTAACTCAAGACACGTTAAGACGACGGGGGGTAAGTTTGTGCAAGCTGTCTCCGCCGAGTACCCTTTACTGTTCTTATCTCTTTATCATTCTCTTCTTGCTTTCTCTAGCGTCTATAGCGTAGATAGGCCGTCCGACTGTTGATCCGAAGCTGCGTACTTAAGTGACGCCGGGGAGGACCTCAGAAAAGACAACAAGGCATACACGAGCCATAAAATATATTCTAGTTTACAAACCTAAGATTGTGCCTTATATCTTTCGGTGACTACCGTTCAATCGATACTTCATCTTTCTTGAACCCTGGTCTAACATCGCCTATGTATGTGCTCCGTTGAAGCGGTCTGGAAGAGCGGCTAACAAGGACCATCTGCAGTCAACGTCCGTAGGCCACAGCACAAAGTCCAATTGGTCGAAGAAGGCCAATGAAAATTTTTTGGACATCTACAAATTCACGGACAAGGATGCGGAGACCATCATGGATCACATCCGGAAAAAATATTGCCTTATTTAAGATCGGCCGTCTGAAGTACGGACCGTTCCACTTTATTTGTCGCCTGAGTCGCCTGTGTCGCCAGGGTCTTCTGTACGGGTGCAACCGTTGCCAGGATCTAATATAAGGGTGCAACGGTTGCGACGCTTCAGCGAAGGCTCCTACACACCTCGTGTCGCAGCCTAAGGTTGCCACACACGACAGGTCGCCCATGATATAGAGCAGTGCATGGTACGCCTGTGAATTGGCGATCCCATGTCTGGCTGTATGTACGGTCATATTCACCGGTTTTATGGTTTAATCGAATCGCCGATTTATTCATTCATCGCCGGTTTGTTCATTCATCGCACATATGGAAAGAGTTTCTTTTATCGAGGGTTGTATTATGCTATTTATGACTATATGCTATCTATGACTATGTGCTATCTATGACTATGTACGCGATATTCACGGTATTCACGGTGCTAATGACCGTCAGATTGGCTGCTTTGTCGACGGATCGTCGATCCTTGAAGGATTCGGCTTTTAATATGGATTCGCTGCTTTGACAAAGGATTGGCCGATAATCTAAGGATTCGGCCTTTTATTATGGATTCGCTGCTTTGACAGAGGATTGGCCGATAATCTAAGGATTCGGCCTTTTATGATGGATTCGCTGCTTTGACAGAGGATTGGCCGATAATCTAAGGATTCGACAGATCTAAAGGATTCGCTGCTTTGACAGAGGATTAGCCGATAGTCTAAAGATTCATCGGATCTTATAGTACTCGGCCTTTTATGATGGATTCGCTGCTTTGACAGAGGATTGGCCGATAATCTAAGGATTCGGCCTTTTATTATAGATTCGCTGCTTTGACAGAGGATTGGCCGATAATCTAAGGATTCGACGGATCTAAAGGATTCGCTGCTTTGACAGAGGATTAGCCGATAGTCTAAAGATTCATCGGATCTTATAGTACTCGGCCTTTTATGATGGATTCGCTGCTTTGACAGAGGATTGGCCGATAATCTAAGGATTTGGCCTTTTATGATGGATTCGCTGCTTCGACAGAGGATTGGCCGGTAATCCAAGGATTCGGCCTTTTATGATGGATTCGCTGCTTTGACAGAGGATTGGCCGATAATCTAAGGCTTCGACGGATCTTATAGGATTCGGCCTCTTCTTATGGATTGCTGCTTTGCCGTAGCAATCGTCAGATCGTATAGGATTCGAACCTTTCTTATGGTATGCTGCTTTGTCGACAGATCGTCGAATCTTTAAGGATTCGACACTTTTTTATGGAAAGCTGCTTTGACAGAGGATTGGCCAATAATCTATGGATTGCTGCTTAGTTGTAGATCGTCCAAAGAATACAGGTGTTTGACGCCAAGATGTCGGTCGCAATCGTGCTAGGGAGCGTCATTGTGAAGGTTCGCATTCGCGTTGTTTGATTGTCTTCAGGTCTAGAACTGCAAAGATCAATAATTAAACAGTAATCTGAGGGTGTTGAACTCACCTTCGAAAAGTTTGGACATAATGTTCGGGTGCTGTTGTGTGGTTGGCAGCTGTATTTCGACCAAAGTTCAAAACTGCAAAGATAAACATTGTAAAGTTTGCGAAAACTGACATGTTCTCACAAATACATTGGTTTAGCTGCAATCTACACATCAAACCACTCCTGCGCGGCGACCTCCGTGACACAAAACATGAATCGGCGGCGTTCTTGGCGCTGCTTTGACCCCATTGCAGGGGACGCACACAGTGGCAATGAGCAAAGGAAATTGCGGTGAAAACTCTGCACGCTAATAGTCACACCGCCCGAGCCGTCTGCCCCTGAGTTTTGGGGGGTAGTTCAATGCCCCCATTGCTTTGTTCAAGTTTTTTCGCTCTAAGTTCGACAGCTCTGCTGAGTTGAACACCACAAATGCCGACCTGCACACCGACGCTCGCCAGCACGATCGCGACTGACAACGCGCCATAAACACCAGTATTCTCTGCTAAAGCCACCTTATCATGACCATATATACTCACTATGAATATAGGTCATACTGGCATTGTATAGGTTTCCGTCACCGGCCAGCCGATCTGACGTTCATCAGCACCGTCAATCTGGTGCACATCGAGACCAAGCAGCGTTCTATAAATATCCGTCGAATCGTCAGACTATCTGCTAATCCTATGTCAAATTAGCATTCCATGATACAGCGTCGAATCCTTAAAGGATCGACAATCCGTCGACAAAGCAGCGTTCCATAAAAAAGCGTCGAATCCTTAAAGGATCGACGATCCGTCGACAAAGCAGCATACCATAAGAAAGGTTCGAATCCTATAAGATCCGACGAATCCTTAGACTATGGGCTGATCCTATGTCAAAGCAGCATAACATAAAAAAGCGCCGAATCCTTAAAGGATCGACGATCCGTCGACAAAGCAGCGTTCCATAAAAAAGCGTCGAATCCTTAAAGGATCGACGATCCGTCGAGAAAGCAGCATACCATAAGAAAGGTTCGAATCCTATAAGATCCGACGAATCCTTAGACTATGGGCTAATCCTATGTCAAAGCAGCATTCCAAAAAAAAGCGTCGAATCCTTAAAGATTCGACGATCTGTCGACCAAGCAGCAATCGATAATAAAGCGTCAAATCCTTAAAGGATCGACGATCCGTCGACAAAGCAGCGTTCCATAAAAAAGTGTCGAATCCTTAAAGATTCGACGATCTGTCGACCAAGCAGCAATCCATCATAAAAGGCCGAATCCTTGGATTATCGGCCAATCCTATGTCAAAGCAGCATTCCATAATAAAAGGCCAAATCCTTAGATTATCGGCCAATCCTCTGTCAAAGCAGCGAATCCATCATAAAAAGCCAAATACTATAAGATCCGTCGAATCCTTAGATTATCGGCCAATCCTGTGTCAAAGCAGCGAATCCATAATAAAAGGCCAAATCCTTAGATTATCGGCCAATCCTGTGTCAAAGCAGCGAATCCATAATAAAAGGCCGAATCCTTAAAGATTCGATGATCCGTCGACAAAGCAGCCGATCTGACGGTCATTAGCACCGTGAATACCGTGAATATCGTGTATATAGTCATAGATAGCATAATAAAACCCCTCGATTAAACCTATTATTTCTCCTTGCCGCGCAAGCGCAAATAGCCGCTGTGAATTATACCATCCAAACCGCGGATATCTCTCATAAAGCAGCCTGCGTGCAGTCATCTGCCATAAAGCAGCTCCGCAGTCGGGCATCTTCCATAAAGCAGCTCTGCGGTCGGGCATCTTCCATAAAGCAGCCCGGAGTGCGAGCATCTCCGGTAATTACGCTGCACAGACCGTGAACTTGACGGATAGATGCTGGTGTTGGAACCTCTCCCTGTAATTAGTCGGCAAGCGAGTGTTGTCGCTGACAAGCCCGGGCGCAGGCTAGTTCAGGGGCAAGTTGTTAACTCAACATGGGTTTGCTGACGAGTCCGGCCTGCAGGCCAGTTCACGGGAGCATTGCCCCTGCAGGCCACTTCGCTACACCGGCAGTTTTGTTCGATATGCTCCGCAGTCGCCCAAGTCGCCCAAGTCGCCCAAGTCGTCCAGACGGCTAATAAGGAGACGGATTTTTTCTTGATGCAGACGAACTGGTTGGTGGAAAAGCACCGCTTTCTATGCGTCTCTTCAGGGCGAGAAGTAGCTACTGGTTGCCCGTCTCCTAAAGCCGCTCTCGTATTGACTATTCAAAGCGAGGCTTTGGATGGTTCGGCGCGGAAGAGATTCCCGTCCTCCTTTATCACGCATTCTGGAGCAGTTGTCTATAGATAGGACACAAATCGGTCACTCTTATCAACGATATCACGAAAACAACTATATGCTTTGCAGCCTTCAGCCTACAATGGCAACTTGACTGCTACATTCCCGATGGCCGATATAGAAACCGGGGCACTTTGAAAGCTGCCAATACAAGAGGTCAGTGTTTGCTTCCTTTCTGGACTGGCTTTGCTGACCCTTCCCACAAGAGACATGGCAGTGGCTGCAGCAATGCTGGAACCAGAATTTGGAAGAGAGCCCCATGAAAGACAAAAAGCGCCAGCTTCTGATGAGGACGATTCGGACTTCCATCAAGAGCCTGCAGTAGAAGCATAATACAAGTCTTGACGTGTTGCTTTTGCAAGGGCCTCCTCTAGTGGACGACGACGACGAGGAATCCATGCTTCTAATGGATCAGACGATCCAGGAGAAGGGTGAGGATGTAGATCATACTGAAGAGGATAACCAACCAGACGACGAGCGTGTATCGCTACGGCAGAGCGAACACTTTAACGAGGTTGACTTAGACGACGGTCCTTCAGGGCGATAACCGGATGCACGGGCGCAAACACTTAGTGGGACGTCCCAGCAGACCCGTCACGAAAAGGTCGATTTTCCGATTAGCACGCGTAGCCGCATTAGCGTCCCGTAGCAGCCCTTAGCACTCTATACTGGTCCGTAGGCCAACTTAGCGACTGAGGTTTTTTACAATAAGTCCGTAGAAGCAATACCATTCTTTAGCACTCCATAGCACTCCATAATAAAGTTCCATAGCATTCTTTAGCACTGTTTCGGTGGTTTTGGAACCCGCGATCGTTTTGGGAAGCATCTCCCGATGGTTTTGGGAAGCATCTCGCGATGGTTTTGGGAAGCATCTCGCGATGGTTTTGGATCTCGCGATGGTTTGCAGATTCTTTCATTCAGTGCAACTTGCGCGCTTATTCAGCGGATTTATTATGCTAACTATGCTATGCTATCTATACTATATACGGGATATTCACAGGATTTGACATATCTTAAAGGATTCGGCCTATTCTATGGAATGCTGCTTTGTCGACGGATGGTCGGATCGTATAGGATTCGGCCTTTTATTATGGATTGCTGCTTGGTCGTTGATCGTCGAATCGTCGGCCTTTTCTTATGGATTGCTGCTTTGTCGAAGGAATCGTCCAAAGAATACAGGTGTTTGACGGCGAGATGACGGTCGCGATCGTGCTAGGGAGCGTCATTGTAAAGGTTCGAATTCGCGTTGTTTGATTGTATCCAGGTCTAGAACTGCAAAGATTAATAATTAAACAGTAATCTGAGGGTGTTGAACTCACCTTCGAAAAGTTTGGGCACAATGTTCGGGTGCTGTTGTGTGGTTGGCAGCTGTATTTCGACCAAAGTTCAAAACTGCAAAGACAAACATTGTAAAGTATGCGAAAACTGACATGTTCTCACAAATACACCGGTTTAGCTGCAATCTACGCAGCAAACCACTCCTGCGCGGCGACTTCCGTGACACAAAACATGACTCGGCGGCATTCTTGGCGCTGCTTTGACCCCATTGCAGGGGCCGGAAATGAGCAAAGGAAATTGCGGTGAACACTCTGCACGCTAATAGTCACACCGCCCGAGCCGTCTGCCCCTGAGATTTGGAGGGTAGTTCAATGCCCCCATTACTTTGTTCAAGTCTTTTCGCTCCAAGTTCGACAACTCTGCTGAGGTGAACACCGCAAATGCCGACCTGCACACCGACGCTCATCAGCACGATCTCGACTGACGACTCGCCGTCAAACACCTGTATTCTCTGCCGAAGCCACCTTATCATGACCATATATACTGACTATGAATACAGGTCATACCGGCATTGTATAAGATCCGTCGACAAAGCAGCGTTCCATAAAAAAGCGTCGAATCCTATAAGATTCGACGATCCTTTGTCAAAGCAGCGTTCCATAAGAAAGGGTCGAATGCTTTAAGATCCGGCGACAAAGCAGCGTTCCATAAGAAAAGGCCGAATGCTATACGATCCGACGATCTACGACAAAGCAGCATACCATAAGAAAGGTTCGAATCCTATAAGATCCGACGAATCCTTAGACTATCGGCTAATCCTATGTCAAAGCAGCATTCCATAAAAGCGTCGAATCCTCAAAGATTCGACGATCCGTCGACAAAGCAGCAATTCATAGATTATCGGCCAATCCTCTGTCAAAGCAGCATTCCATAATAAAAGGCCGAATCCTATAAGATCCGTCGAATCCTTAGACTATCGGCTCATCCTATGTCAAAGCAGCATTCCATAAAAGCGTCGAATCCTCAAAGATTTGACGATCCGTCGACAAAGCAGCAATTCATAGATTATCGGCCAATCCTCTGTCAAAGCAGCGAATCCATAATACAAGGCCGAATCCTTAGATTATCGGCCAATCCTCTGTCAAAGCAGCAATCCATAGAATAGGCCGAATCCTTATAGATCCGTCGAATCCTTAGATTATCGGCTAATCTGTCGACAAAGCAGCTTTCCATAGAATCCGTCTCTGTATATAGTCTAGATAGCATAATAAAACCGCTGAATAAGCCCTCAAGTTGCACTGAATGAAAGAACCTGTAAACCATCGCGAGATGCTTCTCAAAACCATCGCGAGATCCAAAACCACCAAAACCACCGCCAAATCATCGCGAGATCCAAAAACACCGCCGTAGTATATAGCCGAACGTAGCATTGTCAGAGTCTAAGTTGACGATCTCGCTGTCCAGCGTAGCATATCCATAGCCGAACGTAGCATTGTCAGAGTCTAAGTTGAGGATCTCGCTGTCCAGCGTAGCATCGTCAGAGTCTAAGTTAGGGATCTCGCTGTCCAGCGTAGCATATCCATAGCCCAACGTAGCATGCAGAGATGCTACGCGTAGCACTCAAAGTTGCCAAAATAGCATGCAGAGATGCTACGCTTAGCAAGTCTGCAGCCTGAGCGTATCATGCGGACTTGCTACGTTACCGCCGTTCTCCTAAAATAGGCCGTCTAACATCTAAGTTACTGCGCTTCTCCTAACGTAGACTAAAATAGGAGGGATTGAAGACAGGGAGGTAACGTAGCTGTTAGACGAGCTATTTTAGGAGAACGGCGGTAACGTAGGAACGGTGCGCCCTACGTTCCCGGGGACCTTGCGATGTTGTCGAACCGACGTATATCGGCTAATTTAGGCTAACGTAGGAGTTTTAGGAGTTTTAGCACAAAATGACCTTTTCGTGACGCCGGTCTTGGGAACTCACTCACCCAATCCCAGAATCCTGGCTCTCGGAACACTGAATACCCTGAGCCCGCACCACCTACATCAGGAAAAAATCCGTTTACTTATTAGTCGTCTGGACGACTTGGGCGACTTGGGCGACTTGGGCGACTGCGGAGCATATCGAACAAAAATGCCCGCGTCGCGAAGTGGGTTGCAGTGCAAACGCTCCCGTGAACTGGCCTGCACGCCGTTGTGTGCCGTCAAACCCCTTTAACTCACCGTAGTGCCGGTGAAATACACCGCATGTGGGTCGCTTACAGGGAGCAACCCGTAATACCGGTAGCTTCATGGATAGCGCCGCACAGGCCTTGCGCTCCCCTGAACAACCCGCATGCGAGTAGCTTCGACGGACTACCTCGCCTGCAGGTCTGTGCCGTCAATCCAATTTAACGCACCGTAATTTCCGTGAGATTCACCGCCATACCTGTAGTTTCACGGACAGCGCTGCACAGCTCGGCAACTCCCCCTCTTTGGCCTGCCTGACGCGACAGTTCATGGCAGTTAACCGGAAAGACGGCGAATATCACCGGAACATCGGTTTGTGCGGGTTATATCGTTGAAGCTACGATACATGCGGGTTCTATCGTTGAAGTTGCAATACATGCGGGTTCTATCGTTGAAGTTGCAATACATGCGGGTTCTATCGTTGAAATTGCGATACATGCGGGTTCTATCGTTGAAATCGCGATACATGCGGGTTCTTTCATTGAACTTGCGATACACGTCGTTGTCACTTAATCAAGCATTTCCATATTTGCAGTAGTAAAATCCTGTATTACTATTACTATCCACCGAATTTAACTTCTATATGACAACATCGCGGCTGAACAGAGCCGTAATTCCCGTAAAAAACACCAGAACGCCCGTATAAAACACCGGAACTACAGTAAAAAACACCAGAACGCCCGTATGAAACTTCCACCCATCTAAATAACCGCCATCTAAAACAATCTAGAACGCCTCAACAAAAAAGAAACAGGAAAAGAAAACAAAACACCGTCTACAGTAGTTGCACCTGGCTCGGTTCGCTCGGGTCTTGACTGCCAGAGTCTTCAATTAGACTGGAGTCCCGGTGATTTTCACCGGGACCTCGTCGCCGACTCGGGGGCACAACTGGGTCATCGTCATCGTCAATCTCTGTAGCAGTACCGTCAAAACTCAGACCTAAGTCGGGAAGTGGTGGTGGGTCATCTTCAGGGTTTTCACTGTGATCATCACCGTCTTCACCGTTGGAATCACCGCCATATTCATTGTCTTCTTCGTCTTCATCGTCGATCTCGTCGTCTTGTAACGCATTGACGCCTCGCGCAACCCGCTTCACCTCATCCTGTACTATCAAATGCTGATCATGATCGTGCATATGCTTGGTAGACGGAATGACGAGAGCCCTCATGTCGGCCTCATCCTCAGGTGTAGCTTTGTAAGGCGCGGCAGTCTTCAACACTTTGGTCTTTGGTTGAAGCATTGTGGTAAGTTGTGCCCTGACGTTCTCGATGATCTTGTCTTTGTACCACTGCTGCAAACCGCTATAGGTTGCACAGAAACGGTGCATGTGTGCTTCTCAAATATCAGACATTTCCCGTGAAATTGACCGTCAGATAGGTGAATAATACGTACGCATGATAGATTTGCGGGTGAACTTCGGGACTTTGCCACTCTCGGTTGTTTCAATCTTTGTATACAGCGCCCAAAATAAGGCACTCGAGATGAAGCATACAAAATTCCCGCTGATATTCTTCAAGATCAGATCGGGGTCGTTGTAACCCCTCTGGCGGCTTGTCATGCAAAAATGAATGTGAATGAGATTAGTGATCGCGGAGTTCGTGAACCGCATTGTCGCCGTCTAAACCAGTAATTACAACCACATTCACAGTGAAAAACACGGTAATTAGCAATGTACACACCTCGTACTTCGTTTCATGACAGGTGAAACGATCATTCTCCAACAAGTATTGGATCCTGGTTCGGAGCGGTTCCACCTCCAAACCGTGTAATCCGTACAGATCATCAAGGTTCGCCCTTGCTCTGTGAAGCACGTGAGAGTGCGCACTCGCCTGCGTTTGTTTCATCTGAGCGTTTGCAATTGTCAGTTCCAGTTCGCCGGAATTGTGGTGAATATCACGGGGAAGTATACCGCTCTCATGACCTCTTTGGTCAATTCAGACTGCCGATTGGCATCTGCCTGAGCTTTGTTCCAGACGATTTTACAGATGTTGTCGAACTTAGTGGGTTCCGGAAAAGAATCAACGAACGTAGTATGTTTCCATATCCGCTTTTGGGCAAGAGTCACGATGTCCATTGTCGGTTTATCGTCAAATACCATTATTGACCGTGATTTTCGCTTGTTTGCTGTGATATTACTGTCACTGTCACTGCTCGAATCTTCGATTGTGACAGGGTCGGAATGAAATTGCATCGCGGTTTCTGAAGATGTAGTAGACAAAAGCGATGCAGGAGAAAAGGATTGCATCATTGGGGTTGGTTGCGATGGGATCTGAGGGGTTGTCGGTGAATCGAACCGGAATGTTGGTGTCGCGGGCTGTGTATCCGGCCTCAAGTGAGTCTGAGAAAGCTGCCAGTCTTCGGGAGGCTTTGTGTGCGTGGACACCTGTGTTGTTAGAGCGGGTTGGGCTTGGCTGCTGCTACTTGCTTGTGCGATCTGTGTACCCAGATTGCTTGATTTACGGCGAATTTCAGCGGTTGATCGCTTTTTTGATACTTTGTGTTGCGCGTTGCGTGCAACGTCAGCTGTGGATTTTTTCTTGTTGAGTTTGGGAGGCATTCTGAAAGCAAAAATTGGAATAAGCAGAAGATGTCGGGGAGAGATTGTGGGTCCAGGGAATGAGCAGGAGATGACCCCTTTTCACGGGAAATTCACCGTCGTTACGGTGAATTTCGCCGTAAAGCGGTCGGACCCTCATTGACAGCAAATTGCCAGCGGGTCAGACACATTAGCGTGGTTGCAACTTGCCACCTTCCCAATCGACCATAGCTGTATCTTGGGACTGATGTCAAGGCTTGAAAACCGAACTTGGCATCCAAAATTTTTTGAATGTCAACGGCGTACATATGCAACTTCACGATATATTTGGCAGTACAGCTTGTTTGAAGAGGTGAATTTCACCGTAAACTCCGTCAATTGTACGGTGTCAGAACTGTCTATGACTACTTCAAAAAAACAAAGAATCTAATATGATGCAATGAAAGAAATGAATATTCGAAACAAAGAATATACTATAAAGCTTGAAGACAAACAACCAAAACAGAACGCCATATCCTCAGGACCAGATAAAACAAGACAAACAACCAAAACAGAACGCCATATCCTCTCCTCAGGACCAGCCGAACAACCAAGAACCCGAACTTGGACCGGCGCCAGAATCACCGGAATGATGAATTCTCGTAGTATCTACCCACGTAGATTCACCAGAGCCACGACCAGCACCACCGGAGGCATCGGCGTCACCAGCTGAACTTACCATCAACCTACTGGTGAATTTCACCGGAAAAGTGGTGTGGTTCACGTACCTACAGATGTCCGATCATTCTCAGGCGACGGATCCTCAGAGGGAAAACCTTCGAACTGCGGCGGCAACTGCGGCGGGGACAGGCTTGAACCGGCGGCATTCTCGACGATCTCCGGCGGGGGCTGGCTTGGACCGGCGGCATTCTCGACGACCTCCGGCTCCGGCGGGGGCTGGCTTGAACCTGCGTGTTCAAGTGCGGCACTCCTCTGCTGCGGAGGCGAGCTTGGCGGCGTGCTGGCTCGCTGCGCGGGCGGTGCCGGCTCAGGGCGAGGCCGCCTCCTGTCCGAGATCACTTCTAAAGTACAATATCAGCGTATAATTCACCGGAAAGACGGTGAATTTCACGTACTCGTATCCGGCGTTCGCATCCTTCTGAAGAGGTTGTCTGCCGTCACGTCCAGCACAAAGGGGAGGTCGCTCTGCCGCTCTTCTTCGGAGATCGGATGATCCCGTCGATAGCGGAGATAGTCGCCGTTTTTGCGGCCGAGCTCAACCCACAGCCGCTTCTCCCTAAGCTGCGTCGACAGCGGCATGCCCGCCTGCCAACACGACTCGCCCGCCAAGCAGAGCATGTTCGTCATCCCGTGCTTTTGGGCTTGGGTGCGGCATACCCGCGCCGCGCGAAGATCATCTTCCAGCCGCTCCGCCATGATCTCCGTCCACTTTGCCAACGACTTGATCGTGGCCGGCGCCCGGAACCTCTTCTTTCCCCGCCGGAACTGCTCCGCAAAGAGCATCTCCGGCTCCTCCTCATACAGCGACATGGTGTCATCCGCCTCCAGCACGTAGTCGGCCCGCCGCAGGTGGTGCGCGCCGCTGCGCGTCGGCGAGTTATCCCGCTTGTCGGGCGACTGCCGGTACAGAATGGCCATGATGGCCACCGGCTCATAGTCGGCCGCGCGCAGCAAGGTCGACAGGCTGTCGCTGTCGGTGACCGGCATGACCGTCCGGAAGTGCGGGTTCTGGTCGGTCGGCGGCTCCCGCGCCGCACCGTGAAAGCAGCGAATTTCGCCGCTATTCAGTGCGCGGGATGCGTCCGCGCGGAGGTAGAGGCCCTGGAAGTGGACAGGGCGGTCCAGAGTCACTGTCGTACAGTGATTCGAATGATGGTTCCAGTCGTAACCATCAGTCATGCCCTGTTCCAGGTAGTGGCCCCTGTCGTCGGGCCGGCAGTCGCGCTCGAGCCTTTTCCCCTTATCATTGTCCTTGGCGTCGTGGGCGGCAGGAGCCACGAACACCAGTTGGATCGTCACCGTCCCAGGCTCGTCGGACGGTTCCTCACCGGCGAAATTCACCTCCTCGACGGTGCCAGTTGCCTTGCCCGGCATCTCGATCCTTGGCCGCCTGAGAGGAGGGCCGGCGGAGGTCTTTGTCAGAGCGATGCGCGCCTTCGCCTTGTTGACGTTCAACAAAACGTCGCTGATGTAGGCGTGCACCATTTGCCTGGCCTCTACGGCCGCTGCACTCGGGCGAGGTTGGGACACCGCTTCCTCGTATAGCGGTCTAGTCCCGGCGATATCCGAAAGGGAGAAAAACAAGTCCAGGAACTCATTCCATTGACCTTGGCGGATACCAGTGATATTCAAGACGAAGATGTACGGTTCGAGCTCTTGCCGGCGAGCTAACGACACCTTCTTGGTCATTCAGAAATACTTGTTCCATTCGGTGGCGGTAGGCTTGGACGGCGACATAATCACGGTAAAGGAGGTGAATTAAACCGGATGCGCTGTATTACGGTTAGCACCTGCAAAGGAAAGGAGTGGGAGATGAATATAGCTAAGCTTACTGAAGATAGTGGCACTAGTAGGCGAAAAACACCGGAAACGAGGTGTTATACACGAGTATTGACGTTATAAGAGTAGTACGCTCGGGCTAGAGTTCTATCCGCTATTAGTCGGCATGCATAAACAGACATAGTGGGGACTGACCAAAACTGATGGCAAAACACCACGATATTCACGGTGATTACGGTGAAGTTGAAGAAGTACGAGATGGTTGATGAATCGTTTGACGAGAATGACCGGAAACCTGATATACGGAGGAATGTCTGGTTTATATGGACTCCGCCCAGCAAAAGAAACGCATATGCAGACAAGCCCATGACCATGCTGTTTGTTTGTCTCGACCAGGTAGTCATTGTTTGTCTCGACAGACAAGGAAAGTCGGTCAACTTCTTTGTGATATATCGTCAGAGCGACTGTTCAAGATTGAGGAAAACAACGTACTTCACCGGATATCCGGTGAATTGCACGGTTGACGATGTTTGATACGGCAATTACAAGCTTCTGCATTTAGAGTTTCGGTTTCTTATTTGTCTGTCTTAAAACTTACACTCGCAAAGAACTGGATCAACACGTGGTGGACTCGTGAAACTTAATATTTAAAGTATAGAATTAAGCATAATCCATAGGGTTTACGGTGCATTTCACCGCCTTTACGGTGTTTACCACTGACAGATATAGATGATCGATCTTGACATTTTGAGTTCCCTTTGTCTTCATTTTCGTTTTTCCTTTATCTACACTTTTGTTTGTCCGGAAGTTTTGCTAAAAACCTTGAACCCAGCATCCCCTCAGGCTAGGTCGATTCCGGCGTCAAACTCTATATATCTCTGCCTATTCACTGCATATTTACACTCATGCTGTGTATACACACTCGTACATCAAACTTGGCGATGCTTGGCAATGCAGCTTTTTCGGGACATCGTGGATGCAGGGTATTAATAGTATCCAATGAGCGCCACATAGCATCTGCCTGGTAGCGCCACGACCAACATTAGTGCTGCTAATGACCCCTATTTCGCCTGAATTCCGGCGAATCTGACGCAGAACGCGCGCATTCTCGCCCACAGTATCCTTACAGCCATTCTTGTGGTCACACTGAGCCATCGCAACGCGTCTCCGGTTTTCTCTACGACATACAACACCTATTTTCCAGTGAAATTCACCGGCTTTTTCTTGAAATGAATGCAAGCATCCGACAATGTCCAGTGTGCCGCGCGGGCTACAGAACCTGGGGCCGGCTACAGAACCATATCAAAGCGACGCATCCAATTCGTCTCGATGACAACGCCAAAGCCTCCCTCAAACGGAAACATTCAGACATTGAATCCGCATTGCCGTTGAATTCGCCGGATATACAGCGTTCTTTGTGGGATACACCAGACGAACCACCGGAAGCACAGCAAATTCGCGCCGAGATTGAAGGACTTATCGAACCCACAGCAGATGATCAATTCGTGCCCTTTTCTGGCCCAGCTGGCCTGCCTTTGGATATCGTTCACGCCGAATCGACCACATACATGCATATCCAATGCCAACAATATGGCGGAATAACTCCGTTCAAGAGCAACGAAGCTTACGTTTTGGCCGAGTAGTTCACGGAAGAACGATCAACGGTCAAAGGTGTCAATAAACTCTTAAAAGGCATGAGCACCGTAAATCCGGCGAATAACACCGACATTCCGGTTTTCCCAGTCCATCCCGCTGTTCTTAAATCTTTCACGTCGACACACACTATGCGCAACCTCATTGATGAGATGCCAGAGACTCAGAACTGGACACTCGTCAAGACCAGCTTTCGCTGGAACTTCGATGATCAAGAACCAATCTCGTATTGGAAGAGCCGTAGTCTCCGCACGGTGATCGAGTGGTTTCTATGTCAAAGACGTTTCTGAGATGACATAGTATACGCGCCTGTTCAGAAGAAAGTTGGTGGAATGCCTCTCTTCGATGAGATGAATACCTGTCAATGGTGGTGGGAGGAACAGGTTCGTTGCCAAATTTCACTGTCTTACCCGTGATATTCACTGACAATCCAACAGATTCACGTGAACGCAGTGTTCCCAGGTGGCACGATAGTGCCAATCATAGTCATGACTGACGCGACACATTTGACGAATTTTTCGGGTGGGAAAAAAGCTTTGCCGGTCTATCTCACAATCGGTAATATCCACAGCGAAATTCGCCGCAAACCCAGTGAATATGCGACGGCCATCGTTGCATTTATCCCCGTACCGCCAAAGCAACGCAAAATGACTGCTGCCGAAAAAAGGGCATACGATGCAAACAAAACGATGATTATCAATAACATATATGCGGACCTATTCGCGGAAATTTCCGTGAAAAACACGGAAAACGGGTTCGATTCACTGTGCCCAGACGGTCTGACTCGACGAATCTTTCCTCGACTTGCGGCATGGCTCGGGGATTACCCAGAGCATTGCGACATCCAGGGCGTTGCGTACACCCGCTGCTTATGGTGTGAGCTTCCAAAGCACGCATTCGGTGATAATACCATTGGTGCGGACCGGAATCACGGTGTTTATCACGACAAATACCATGCGGGCTCAATCGATTATCTCAAAGAACATGGTATGACATATCGCCATAACTGGCTCTGGGACTTTTGTAGAGATCGTCAACAGATCGCGAGCATCGCCAAACCTGATATCTTGCATACGCTGCTGCTCGGCCTCATCGAACATCTGATGGAATGGATCATTTCTATTTATTAAGTGACATTTCTGGTGCGTGTGACCAATCGTCTTTCCCCCGTGCCGCCATAAAGAAAATCCTCCGCAACATACCAAACAAATATATCAAACAAAGTCAGTAAATCAAAAACGTAATAAATAACAAAGGAAATTCATAACATAAGTAACAGAACATGAGGTAAGACAGATAAGATTGTAGGACAGTAGGAAAGTTTGTTGACAATTTGTTTCGAGAAGACAGTTCGTGATCTGAAGGATCAGGAACGGACAGTTGAGTTACCCATTGGGTGGAGGTTGGGGTGGAGGGAAGGGCCGGAAAGTAGGGTCAATGACTAGGTCACGAATCTCTTCTATTCGGTCAGGAACAGGTCCAATCTCCATATCGATGGGGGTGTCTTCAAGGGTTGCGTGATCTTTGGGAACCTTGGTGAGACCAAGCCCGGTGCGCCTGATAAAATTGCCCCATTGCAAGATTTCTTCTTCGTCTCTTTTATGGGGGTTGGGTTTGTTGTTGGTGGTGAGGTCGAAGCATTCCCGTCTGGCAGTTGCTAGTGCGGGGCAGTCTTGATAGAAGTGTTCAGAGGAGATGTCAGCTGTACCGCAGTGGCAGCGTAGGGTTTCCATCCATTCTTAAGTGTCTGAAGGTGTTCGATTGGCGCGTATGGCCATGAGGGCAGAGGCGGCGGCAGAGCCAAGCGAGGTGTAGTTGGTATCCATTTTGCGGCTGACAGGGAAAGTGCCTGGGGCAAATTTTCTTTTAGGGTCATGTGCCCATGACTCGTGAAGATATTCTGTGTTGCGTTGCTTCATGTAGAGGATGGTGGTGATTGCGTGAGGGCATAGTGTGTTGCGGGAGTTGGAACCCTTCTTGGCCAGGACGTCAGCTCTTTCGTTACCGGGAATCCCAACGTGGGCTTTGGTCCATGTCATGAAAGTGGTGGTTCCTTGGGAGTGAAGTTGGTCGATAAGTTGAAGGCATGTACGGGCATGTTCAAAGTTGTTGGGGTTGTTGATTGTCAGGTTGTGGAGGGCGGAGCTGTTGTCTACAAAGAAGGTAATGGAGGATATGTTGAAAGGTGAGTCTTTAACACACCAGCGCAGTGCTTCTTCAATGCTGTGGGTTTCAGCATCGTAGACAGTGGAGGTGGTTCCGAGGTAGCAGTGGCCTTTTGCGTATTCGATGAGTGGGCCAACCACTTTGTGAGGAAGGGAGAGGTGGTTAGGTTGTTGAGAAGATTGAACAGACCAGCCTGAGCCAACGTGTCCGTCTTGGCTTTTTGATCCATCTGTATATATGTAGACGTGGTTGGGTGGCTGTGGATTGTTGTTGAGGAAGTCGAGATGTTGTTGTTTGGGGTCTTCCTTGCTTCCAAGAAGGGGTTTGTTCCTGGGGGGGGAGGGCGAGGAGTATGGTGTGTGACAGTTTTCAAAACGCGGGTGGTCAGGAGGAAGCATCTTCTTTAATGCATGTACCACATTGGCTATTGAAGGGGTGTTGGTTGCGGGGTACGATTTGATGTCTTGTGTAGTTGTGTGGACTGATGGGCCTATTGGCCTGTCAGTGTGACGGTCGAAGAATGATAGGGCGTATCTTCTTGTCAGGAAGTCAAGAAGAAGTTCCAGGGGAGGGATAGCGCATATGCGCGTGAGAATCCTGATAGGGGTGTAAGAGGGTAGTCCAGACATCCACCGTAGTCCAGCATAGTAGACAGGACTCAGGCGGACTGTGGTGGCTTCTTTGTTGTTCCACCAGCATTGAGAGGCCCAGGTCAACCTAGGAATCAGTTGGCCTATGACAAGATTGCGGGCTACGCTTGGGTGTAGTCCTCTTTTTCCTTGTTTAAGGGAAGAGAACATCGCGAGCGTTTGTCTGCCTTTTGTTGCAGCTCTCTCAGCGTGGGCTGTGAAGGATCCGGTGGGGTCCAGGTACACTCCCAGGTGTTTGACGGTCAAGGTGGCTTCGATTGTGATGGAGGGGTTTGGGTAGGTGAATGAGGGTTTGTCGTAGTGGTCAGGGTGTTTTTGGTAGAAGTGCATCAAACATGACTTCTGATGTTCGATTGACAGGTTCAGCTTGTTGCCCCTATCCAGGCGGGCTTCAATTCGTTTGCTGAGTTTGTCAATGTTGGTTTGGCGGCTAGTTGATTTCTCTCCAAGTGCATCATCGTCAACGTATGACACTGTGCCTCTTGGAGGGGGAGATGGCTCTTCCATCATTGCTTGCGCATAGATGAGAAAGAGAACAGGGGAGACGGGGGATCCTTGCAGTAGTCCTGAGTCGAATGGTTGTGGTTCTTCTGATTGTTCCGAGAAGGCAAAGAAAAGCTTTCGATCTGACAGAAAGCTTTCTGCCCATCTAATCAGGGTCAGAGGGAACTTGCGGGCATGCATGAGTTGGATGAGGCGCTTGGGATCTGTGCTGTTGAATGCGCTTTTGATGTCCTGTGTGAGGAGCGAAAAGTGTTGGCGGATAGTGACTTGTTTCTTGTTGATGAATGGGCGTAAGCGGGGGAGGTTGCGAACTGTGGTGGATTCGTCAATGATTTCGAGCAGTGCGTCTGGGGCTGATCTGTTTGGGATGCCACCATATTGGGTGCTTGTGAGTGCACCACATGCGGTTCCAGCTGTGAAAAGTTTATTGGATAAAATCTTCTCAAGTAATTTGCCCATGCATGGCAGGAGACTGATGGGCCTGTGGCCCTTTGGGGTGTTTGGATCTTTGCCGCGTTTGGGAATCAGAACGCATTTGGCAGTTTTCCATATGGTGGGGAAGTGGCCATAAAGAAGTGAGCTCTGAAACAGGATTCTCATGGGGGCGGGGTTGATATTGTATGCGATTTTGATGAATTTGTAGGGAATTTCATCTGCCCCAGCACAGGATTGGCTGCATGAGTCTAGGGCATTAGAGATTTCGTCGGGGTCAATCAGGTGTTCCTGATTAGACAGAATTTTGGTGGGAGGGTTGAGTGGCGGGAGGGTATTTCCAAGGGCAGGCGTGGGGAATAGGACATTTCGGAATTCCGCACACTGTTCATGAAAGAGTGTTTTGTTGTTGATGGTAGGGATGTGGCGAGACTGTGCGGGGAGGCTGCCCTTTGCTACTTTCCATACCTTGTTGCTGGTGGTAAGTTGCAGTGCTTGTTGTTGAAAAGTATGTTGAGCAGTGCGGACAGTGTTGCGCCAGCGGTTGCTGGCTTTTTTATAGGTTGTAATGATAGACAAGTCAGGGGCATTGGATTCTCTGGTTTGTTTAGCCAGCTTTTCCAGTGCGTTGACTTGTTGTAATTCTTCTGTCAGTTCCGGGGTCCACCAGGCTTTGTATCGTTTGTAGCCTGGCTTGACTGTTGGCACAAATCTGTTGATGTATTCGTGGTAGAGTGAGGTGAGCCACTCGGCCAGTTCATCAACTTCTTGGGCGTTGGATGGGGTTTTGGGGACCTTGACATTTTCAAAGTGTTTTGTAAACTCTTCAATGTCAAGCTTGTTCCAGGCTTTGAAGGATTTGGGATTGTGTTTGTGTGCGATCTCAACATACACTATGAGTGAGGTGTGATCGGATGTGTATTGGGGGCCAAGCTGCATGCGGCAGTGTTGGGAGAGGGTACCGTTGGCAAAGGCAACGTCAATAATGGAAGAGTTCTTGTCTGGATCGTGCGGGATGTGAGTGAATTCGCCTGGTTTGTTGAGTAGTTGGAACCCACGCAGGGTAAGCTCATCCACAAGGTTGTTTGAGGCAGTAGCGTATGCGGTATTGCCTGTATGCGCAGGCAGGAGTGGTTGGTTCCCATACCACAGAGGGTGTCTGCAGTTGAGGTCGCCAACTAGGATTGTGTTTGGGTGTATCGGGAGGTGGGAGGCCATTTCCCAGATCTTGTCAGGTCTGCCTGGCGAGTAGAGGCAGAGGATGAGGATTGGGTGGGCGTTCGAGGGATGGATAGTAACGCCAATGAAAGAGTTTCCTGACTGGAAAGTCTGTTTTGGCCGGAGGTTGAGGTGTTGAGGGATGTAAATTGCAACTTTGGGGTGTTGGTCGCATGGGGTAAAGATATCCATGCCTTGGATTGCTGAGTATGATTGGTTGTGTTGATTAAGGTTGGGCTCTTGTAAGCACAAAATTCGATTTTTTGCAGTGGTGTTTTCGTGGATAAAGGCTTTGGTGGACTGCGGCCTTCTGTTGCAGTTCAATGATACCACCTGAAGATGAGTAGTAGTTGTACTATTCATTGGTATTCATGGGGTCGGTCAGGGGCTCTGCAGCAGCAGGTTCAGGCATTTCAATCGGGCCTTGGAGTGGTGGGGGAGGTGCGGTTGTGGTGCGCGCTGTCTCATCTGCCTTGACTCTTGTGGGGCAGGTGGGGTCGAGCGCGCGGTGGTTGGTGGAATTGCATAAAGTGCATTTGATTGAGCCGTGGTTGCATGACCTGCCTTGACGGCAGCCAATCACTGTGCAATTGTGTAGGTCAACATGATGTGCTTTCGAACAGACACCACATCTGGTGGTGTTGGCGCAACGTTCCGTTGCGTGGCCTAAAGTGAAACAGTTGCGGCATAGGGTTCTAGGGGTGGCAGAAAAGAAGTCATCGATCCTGCAGAGTCTGCCTCGGAGCGTGAATTGTTGGATGCCCAGGGTAGCCATGGTGTGCGAGCCCTGGATTTTGATGATGATAGAGGAGGCGGCGCGGCGTCTGCCGCGTGTGGGGTCGATTTGGAGTCTGGTCTGCTCGCTGAGCAGCCATCTTGGCGGCTCAAGCAGGACCATTTGTGTGTTACCGCGGGCGGTAACTAGTAGCGTTGCCAGGCGCATAATATGTTGTTCGGAACATATAGGAAGCATAGATAACGATACGGTCGTTGATAGGATACACGTAGCGTAGGTACGTGGGCCAAGGGTTCTAGACCAAGGGCCGTTTGCATAGCAAGGAAGTGTGTACCACTTGAAGGCATTAGATGCGATGCGGGGTAAACAGTATTGGCTGTTAGGAGTACACGTCACCCGAGACATAGTTGAAAGAGACTGGGCGATGGTGACTGCGCACCCCTCTATATAGTTTTAGGGTAGAGGGCTAGAGCCCTGCCGTGTTGTATATATAGGGGCGTGATGATACGGGGTTACAAAGTATAGTATCATCACACGCACCGGACACCAAGCGAAGTCCCCTCTAGTAAAATTATCTTTTGTTACAAAGAATAAATCGGCTGCTTTATACCTCAAGGAGTTATACTGCTAAAACCCCTCTATTAGTACTATTGCAATTCTTGGTGATAAAAGACTTCATACACCGTGGGCCAACGTCTATCGTCGATAACGCCTCTGGACGTCCCCCGTAACAGTATATTTTTACTAGACTACACTACCAATTGCAATCATCGCTCACTTCAAGCGATACGGAATCGGTGCGATACCAAGACCGCAAAACCTGCGACCGCACCCTATATCGGGCACTCTTAAAAGAACCAGAGTTCTTAACCTACAAGACTATTACGGTCATTACGGCGTTGGAGCAGCAATCTACCAGAAAATGACCAGCTCAAACAACGATCAGCAAATGGCTGAAGCCTTGGAGGAGATGTTGGTAAAATCAGAGCAACCGGATCGGGAACCATCATTTTCTTTCGAACCTCCAACCGACCAAGACGATTTCGACAGTGGTTGGAGAGCTCAACAAGTCGCGTATTATACGGGACCTCCACCTCAAAATTACCAACCTCCTAAATTGGTATTCCTCGTTAGTGATGACGAAGGTTCAGGGGAAGACCTACCCAATGCACCTGTGTTCCAATCTGAGGGCACTCGCATCAGGAAAAACGTCCTCAGAAGCAGGAAAGAAAAACTGGACAGTACTAGGTTGGCACCTTACCAACCAGGAAGACGAAGAAGCCGGTCGCCATCAAGACAGGCATACCAGGCGCCGGCAGGATGGGTTACGCTACAGGCATTGTGGAACGGCCTAAAGAATAAGGAAAATGACCCTATGGCCACCGACGGAATGCACCAAACTATTCGATCACTAGGCAAGGAGATGAAAAGATTGCAGAATGCAATAGCGAAAGGAGAAAAAGTAACAGATGAGAACATCGACCTGTTGGTAGGAGAATGCCGCAGCGCTGAAGCACTGCTGCAAGCAAGAATGTTGGGAGTGGAAACAACAGTGGCGGATCTCAACAATGCAGTAAAAGGCTTGTCAGCAGTGGTCATGGATATGACTCCAATTATCAGGAAACATTTCCAGGAGTATGACACCGTGTTAGGAGCCAAATTGGATCGGACGATTACAGACCTACAGGCAGGCTGGCAAATGGAATTTGCGGAACACGCACGAAACCGCGACGCAATGCTAGCGGATTTAGCCATCACTGAGCGTGCAGTACAACAAGTAACGAAGGCAACTGAAGCAACGCAGCGCGAAATAGTTTTACTCAAAGCTACGAATCAGAAAAATCAAGCGGAGATGCGAGATCTTCAGAACCAAGCTCGTTATGCAAACACTCGCATGGACAGATTGATGACGCGGCTACAGAAACTCAAAGAGGCACAGGAGGCGGAATCAATAAACAACGAATACACCGCACAAGACATCCAGTTGAAGGTTGACCAGTTGGGTAAAAAGCTGGAGGCACAAAACAATGGGGAAACCTTAACTGGCAGGGTAACAATGCATGGAGCTAGACTGAAACGTGTCAGACCAACCGATGAAGATCCGGAGGACAGCGACCACGTCAGCAACGCCAGCACATCATACCGCTCGGTTAGACGACGAACAGACTTCCGGTCAATGCCGCCCCCACCTGCCCCAAATAGATACCAGCGTGAAGAAAGCGTCTTCCACCAGAACCCATTCAATCTAGGCCCAGGCAATCCTAAGCCTCTGAAACCCACCGCCTTGCCTAAGTACAAGGTCGGAGAGAATTGGCGACAATTTTGGAAAGTCTTAGAAAATCACATCAGGCTGTACAAGGAGCATTACCAGGGTCGGGGAGATGACGAATTTATCTTGTTGGTAGGTGATTGCCTGCAAGGCGAAGCACACAACTGGTACGACAACTACACCCGGGAAATCCAAGAAGGGGTTAGGCCGGCCCATTTTGAAACGTTCAAACAAGCTTGCGAGAAGCGTTTCATTCTGGAATCCGAAACTACCGACAACCTACGCAAGATGAACAAAATTCAATATAACGGAAATATTGAAGAGTACCTAACTAAACTCGTGGATCTCAATCAGATTGTTGGTTTGCGAGAAGCTCCATGGAGGGATATGATTGAAAAAGGCCTTAATGACGACATCCGGGACAAGATAGCCGATGTTGAACCTCCAAATGACGACGACGCTTTCGTCAATCTTGTCAGAAGATGCGGCAGGCGATTTGAGGAGAAGAAACGGAAAAGCGGATATTACAGCTCGGATAAGAAAAAGTACGACCCAGAAAGAGTATTGGGGTTCCAAAAGCGGGACGTAAGGAAGGTCGATCGGAAACAGTTGGCGGACAGGGTAACGTATCCAAGTCGGGAGTCATCATTTACGCCAAAGCCATCAAAAACGTATGAGACAGGTAAGACTTTTGCGGAGCTAACAGCAGGGATTCCGGGACCGGTTATCAAGGAACGTATCGAGAACAGGAAATGCGCACGTTGCGACACTGCCGGACACACAGCAAGGACATGCTTGGGAAAGATTAAAATCGCAGCTATGGAGACGGAGGACATCAGGGATGAACAAGAACAGGATTACAGGGAAAGTCGACAAATTGAAACCACGACTACGGAGGATTCGGAACAGATTGATCAATCGGAGGAGGAGTATTTTCATTAGGCTGCCTTGCTATAGCAGGTCAAGGTGGCGTGGTTAGGATAGGGGCTGTTGATGGTTGTACGGTTAATTCCACACCAACGGAGATAGCATCCGCTGGAGCGACCCCCGTAATTGGGAACAGACCTCACTATAAATTTTTAGTGAACAAAAAGCCTGCTACTGCAATGCTGGATTTAGGATGTAACGCTATAGTCCTAAGCAAAGAATATTGCACGACGAACAACATCAAAACATTCATTACCAAATACTCAGCACCACGCGACATATCGAACCGACCCATTGGAGATTGCTTGGTCGTTAGCGAACAAGTCGAAATGGAATACAACAGTCACTTTACTCAAGAAATCGCAGTTGTCATCCCCTCAGACAAGGATGTACTGATACCTCCGCACTACTTGCAAACACATAATGGAGTTTACGACGGCTCGACCATGGCGTTAACCTTCAATTGCAAAGACGTAACACATTCCAGAGTGCAAGTTTCCACTATCACCATTAGCCTGGAATGGGATGAATCCGTGTTAGACGATCCTGATGCAATTGAAATTGGCTCTGTGGCAACAACCACGACCCCAGACCTAAAAGGAATCTTGCCAGCAAAGTATCACCCATACATGGTGCTGTTCGACCCATCCGAAGCAGAGAAACTACCCGCCAGAACAATCTTCGAACATAAAATCGAACTTACAGCAGAACCGAAGAAGGGTCGAATCTATAAACTTTCTGCTAAAGAACTGGAAGCCTTGAAGGAATACATTCAAAAGATGCTAGCCGAAGGAAAGATTAGGCTATCAAACTCGCCCTGCTCGGCCCCCATACTATTCGTCCCCAAGAAAAACGGAAAGTTACGGCTATGCGTGGACTATCGAGATCTCAACAAAATAACAGTCAAAGACGGCACAGTAACTCCACTAATGGACGAATTGATGGAACGCGTTCGCGGAGCTTCACGGTTCACCAAGTTCGACTTAAAAAATGGCTTCAACCTGATACGGATCAAGGATGGTGATGAATGGAAAACCGCTTTCAGCTCGAGATACGGACAATACGAATACCTCGTGATGCCATTCGGCCTCTGCAACGCACCGTCCACTTTCCAAATGATGATGAATGAAATATTTCACGATATGCTGGACGACGGAGTCGTTTGCTTTATTGACGACATTTTGATTTATACCAAAGGCAGCCGGGACGACCACGAAGCGCTCGTGTGCAAGGTCCTTGAACGCCTGCTCAAGTATGGGTTATGTATAGCAATAGAAAAATGCGAGTTTTCCGCTACGGAACTACCGTACCTAGGACACATCCTCTCTGGAACCGGAGTACGAATGGACCCCGAAAGAATAGAAGCCGTATTGAATTGGCCAACACCAAAGTCAATCAAGCAAGCGCAGCAATTCAATGGATTTGCTAATTTCTATCGCCGGTTCGTGCAAGGCTATGCACAAATCGATGCACCCATATCGGATGTAATCAGTTCACCAAAATTCTATTGGGGGGATCGGGAGCAAAAGGCATTTGACTATCTCAAAAAGGCATTTACTACTGCGCCTATGGTCAGACATTTCGATCCAGAACTTCAAACAATCCTGGAAACAGATGCTTCCGCCTACGCTACGGGAGCAATATTGAGCCAACGACATGACAAACGTCTACATCCCGTAGCGTTCCACTCCAAAAAGATGATACCTGCCGAAAGAAACTACGACATTCATGACAAGGAAATGCTCTGTATAGTTCAGAGTATGATTAAATGGCGCTCATGGCTCCACGGAGCCAAACACAAAATATTAATCTACTCGGACCATCAAAGTTTAAAATACTTTGAAAGACCTCGAATGTTGTACGGACGACAAGCAAGATGGGCAGAAACATTGATGCCCTTTAGTTACGAAATAATCTTTCGCAGTGGAGCCAAAAACGGCAAGGCCGACGTGCTATCTCGCAATCCGGAGCATTGCGTGGAGAAGGAGGGTACTAATGATCCGAACGACATTGGCTATCAATTCAAGTTTGGGGCACTACTAACAGGACAGGAAGTGGCTACTGGACCAAATCAACTCAAGCTTGGAATGACAACAGTTAACCTCGCCGACGCTGAGATCAACAAACCAACCTCAACGTTTGCGGATAAATGCCAGAAAACCTACACCACGGACGAAAATGTAGAACTATCCAAAGAATGGACCAATCTAAGCGGACTTTGGTACAAGGATCACCTATTGCGACCACCCCGAGCATTGTGGAAAGAAATCGTTACTTCAGAACACAAGCGCGCACACTGGGGCAGAGATAAGACAATAGAAGTGATCGAACGGAACTTCGATATCCCAGGACTGCGTACCATAGTCGAAGAAGTGATTAAACATTGCGATAGTTGTCAACGCGCCAAACACAAACGGCATAAGCGCTACGGATTACTCAACCCATTAGACTTACCTCCGCGACCTTGGTCTTCTATCTCGATGGACTTTATTGTAAAACTCCCACTAACACAAAACGGCAACGAACACATATGGGTCATAGTCGATCGCTTCACAAAGATGGCTCACTTCGTACCTATCCCTAATACCCAAGCTTCTGATCTAGCAAAACTTTTCGTTAAAGAAATATGGCGCCTCCACGGATTACCAGACGACATTGTATCCGACAGAGATAGTCGCTTTACCGGCAACTTTTGGCAAACTACTCTCGAATTACTATCGATAAAGGATAATCTGTCTACAGCCTTCCATCCAGAAACCGACGGCTAGACAGAGAGAGTTAACCAGGTTCTCGAACAATTTTTACGCATCTTCATCATGAACAGAAAAGACTGGGATGAACTACTTCCACTGGCGGAATACGAATACAACAACAGTCATCATTCAAGCGCCGGGATGTCGCCGTTCTATGCCAACTACGGTCAGCACCCCAGATCCATATGGCCGATAGAACAGAAACAAGTTCGCAACCCGGCCAGCGAGCACTTCGTGCACTACTTGGAAGAAACCCATAAGCAATTGAAAGAGAACCTGGAAACTGCTAGAGAAGCTATGATACGAAGACATGATACCGCCAAAGTCAACAAGGACGGAAAATCAACAGGAGTAACACGGTACGGGATGCAGCAGCCTGAGTTCACTATCGGACAAGAAGTATTGTTGGATACTCGGAACATGCCAAGGGGTAAGCTCGACAATCGTAAAGCTGGACCGTTCAAGATTTCCTGGGTAGGGAAATCCGCTTGCAAACTGGAAGGCATCCCCGAGGGATACCACCCTGTGTTCCACGTATCTCTTTTAGAACCATATCACCGTGGCGAAGACGCTCCGGCAGAAGTCACGCTGCCGCCGCTTCCCGATGGTGCTGGACACTTCACCCCGGAAAAAATCATCGAACATGGACTTGACGATGATGACAATGACACGTTCCTGGTGTTATGGAAGGGTTATCCAATTGAGGAAGCGACCTGGGAACCGTACGAATCTTTGGTACCCGGAGCCGAAGAGGTATTGGCAAACTTTTATCGGCGTCACAAAAAGGTCAAACATCACCGTAACTGGGAAATCGATTACGCAAGTTCCAAGCAAAGACAGGAAGATACCGAGGGATCCAGAGCCAGCAAGAGTAGGAAAGAGTAAGTATATTTTCCTTTGTTCAAATATTATATTGATTCATTATATCTCTTACCATGTTATGTTCGGGACGAACATATTGGAGAAGGAGGGTTCTGTTACCGCGGGCGGTAACTAGTAGCGTTGCCAGACGCATAATATGTTGTTCGGAACATATAGGAAGCATAGATAACGATACGGTCGTTCATAGGATACACGTAGCGTAGGTACGTGGGCCAAGGGTTCTAGACCAAGGGCCGTTTGCATAGCAAGGAAGTGTGTACCACTTGAAGGCATTAGATGCGATGCGGGGTAAACAGTATTGGCTGTTAGGAGTACACGTCACCCGAGACATAGTTGAAAGAGACTGGGCGATGGTGACTGCGCACCCCTCTATATAGTTTTAGGGTAGAGGGCTAGAGCCCTGCCGTGTTGTATATATAGGGGCGTGATGATACGGGGTTACAAAGTATAGTATCATCACACGCACCAGACACCAAGCGAAGTCCCCTCTAGTAAAAATATCTTTTGTTACAAAGAATAAATCGGCTGCTTTATACCTCAAGGAGTTATACTGCTAAAACCCCCCCTATTAGTACTATTGCAATTCTTGGTGATAAAAGACTTCATACATCGTGGGCCAACGTCTATCGTCGATAACGCCTCTAGACGTCCCCCGTAACATTGTGAGTAATGGGTAGTCAGTTCAGAAGCTACTTCTTCCAAGTCCGCTTCAATAGGAATGTTATGGACCATGAATGATGATTGTTCACAGTCAGCTGCAATATTGGTGATCTCCCACTCGGGGAAGTAGGATTTCAGGGCTGGGAAGTACTGGGAGTACATCATGCCGTTGGTGGAAAAGGATGTTTCGAAGCAAATGTTGTTGCGCCGGGTGAGGTACACTCTAGTGAACTCAAGCTGACGTTTCGCCCGGGAATCTCTCAGGCACTTGTTGGCAGTGAGGAGAATGTTTTCGCTGTCGATGCGGAGGGTGGTGTTCGTGTAGTCAGTGTTCTTCACTTCAAAGTTTACACGACGTTCTTTGGCAGTAAAGGAGGAGGTGAGAAGTTTTGGTGCCGGTGCAGGGTCGGGGGTTATGTTGTTGTCGGTTTTGTTGCTGCGGTTGCTGTTGTTGTTGCGCTTCCGAGATCTGGACCTGTTGCGGCTTTCTTGTACGTCAGTGGTGGTTTTATGTTGGTTCTTTTGGACCGCTTGTGAGTACAGTGTTGGGGCCTTGGGTGCAGGTTGTGGGCGGGCGGGAATTGGTGGTGGTGGATTGTTGTTTACTTGTTGATTCTTTGCGTTGGCCTGGGTGGACAGGTTTTGCTTTGGTTGGTTGACCGGTTGATGTGTTTTCAGGTTGTTAACCTGAGCGTTCAGACGTTTCATTTCCGCCTCAGAGGATTTCAGTGTGGTTTGGGTTTGAGCCAGCTGATGTTGTAGGTTCAGAAGCTGGGTAGTCAGGGAGCTGTGGGATGCGCGGGTCTCTTCTTGCATCCTGAAAAACATGGTATTCTGCCACCACATCGTGTACTCTTCAGTAGGTGATGCGCTGAGGTTGCAGTCGGGGTCAAAATAGGTGTTCATGTTGCGTTTCATAGGGATGCCTTGGTCGAAGGGGACAGATGCTGGGATGTCAACGGTGTTTGGGTTGTTGAGGTGTTCAAGATGCCAGATTTTGCCTGTGGCAGCTGGCATGGTATCCTGTTTCTCAGGGGAGGGGTGGCGGCTTGAATGGTGACTGATGGGGTTGTTTCGTCTTTTCGATTGGTGACGAGTAGGTGGTGCATCAGAGGTAGAGGGATTTCGGCTTCTGTTGGGGGTTGGAGTAACAGGGAGTTCAGGTACCCTGCCAAAGGGTACAAGGCTGAATTCGGGTTGGGGTACTGATGAGACAAGTGAAACGGGGTCAGGAATGTTTTGTTCTTCATTCATGTCTATATCGGAATCTGAATCATGTTGAGAACTGTTTTCATGTCCACGTTTAGTAGTAGAACGTGGACGGAGAGGTCTTGCAGGCGTGTCCCTGCGGCCACGGCTGGGCTGAGAGTCTGTTCCAAACATTCAGAATGTTTGGAAACTTCAGAGTGATTTTTTAGGTTTTGAACAAAAGTTCGTGTAACGTAGTTATATGTGGGCTTCGGGGGGCTCGGGAAGTTCACAGTAGCAGGAGCCTATTACTCACTACCCAAGAGTTCCTGCAGTATGGAAGCGTTTACGTGGGCTTCTTCTGCCTTGCAAACTCTCAACCAAAACAGTACTGTTCTCAATGGTCTGCTTATCTCTGTAGAACAAGAGGGCACCTTTTGATACTCTTACTTGGGCAGGTCAGGCAAATACCGGCTGATATCCCTGTTGTAGGCTAAAGATTGCCTGGAGTGAAAATGGGGGAGAGTAGAGGCTGCTGTGGCAGGCTTTTGGCGGAAATTCGGAGGTTTTTGGTAGGGGTTTGGCGCTTTGTTGGGCAACAACCAGGAAGCTGAAGCTTTCGAAATCGTAGGAGGAGGTAGAGGAGGGGTTGATAAGGGTGGGGCGAAAGTTTGGCGCTGTTTGAAGCACTGTGGGATGTGTGGTTGTTGACTGAATTTTGTGAAAACTCAGTTCGGGGATTTTTGGTGTTCGGGTTTCGGGCCGTATCTCGGGAACGGAGCGTCCGTTCGGCACGTGGATACCACGGCTGGAACCGCAGCGGTCTGTTTAGCCGGGTGTGTGAGTTTGGCGCCGTTCGCTGCGCTGTAGGGGATGTAGTTTGATGGGGGAAGTTGTGTTTCAAGTTCAGATGTTTGAGAAATCCGAATTGCAGAGTATCTCAACGAAAAATGATGCGATCGCTACGCTGATGCCACGGCTGGAACCGCAATGGCCGGTAGACCTTACGCTGAAGTTATCGATCCGTTATTCGATGATTTGGTGATGGAGTGGCCGAAAAACTGGTGTGGTCACCCCTGGATTTGGGGTGGGGTAAAGGTGAAAATTTGCGAGTTTTCCACCACAACAGAGAGCAATAAGAAAGAGGATAAAAGAAGTGGGCGTATAGATGCTCTCTGGCGCCAGGAATCGATTGCAGTAATTATAAATTGATTTGGAGAAGATTTAGGCAAGTTATTGTTGGTTTGTTTCGTTTTGGGAGCAGATCATCGCTATGGTTGACAGTCTGGGTCTCCTCACTGTATTCAACGAGGTCTGGATGGCCACACCAGCATACCTCACGAGAAGAGCACACAAGAGTGCATACGAAGAATTATCCCAATGCAGTGGCAATGAACGACGGGATATGGCGCACCATATTGTGGCTACTCTTTACGTCACATTTCGCCGGAATACCCGCGTTCAACACCGGACCTGCTGTAGCCAAGCGCTGCGTGCGACCCGTGCTTTGATTGAATTTTATTTCTACTCTCAATACAAGACCCACGACACCGGCACCCTCAGGCAGATGACGGACTGTCTCGCCACATTTACGGCGAATAAGACCGTATTCCTAGCGTATCGAGCCAACAAAGCAACCAAAGCTGCAGGGGCCAGGCTGCGTGCTGAACTCATCGAGGAACGCGATGCCGAGATTGCAGCATCCAGCGGTACACCAGCACAAAAGAAGCAGATCAGAGAACGTTGGAGCAGCATTATTGACAGCGAAACCAGCGAATATCGCGTGCAACAGTCAGACTTCAACTTCGTCAAGATGCATCTTATAAACCATTTCGTGAGCTTTATTCCGAGGTTTGGCAGCCTTCCGCAATTCTCCGCCGAGATGGGCGAACGACTCAATGTAACTACAACTAAAGATGCCTATCGCCATTCGAACCGGAACGGCGATATTTTTCGTCAGATGATCGACTACAACAACCGCATCATGGCATTCAAGTTGCGCGAGCTCAACAATGCCGTTGTTCACCGGCAATACGGCGAAAATCACCGGAAAGCTGAAGAACATAACGAAGATTCTGATGTCGCTGTCGAAGTCACAGACGCGCAAGCAGAGATTGATAGTAACATACCACCTCGGCGATTCAATTCTCCGCAAAACAAAACAAAAATCCGAATCTTTCAAGAACTGTCGGCACACGTCGTTATGCCGCTGGACCAGTTTCGCGGTGCATTAGACCTATTTCTGCGTCGTAACGACATTGTGCAACTTGATTACGATGAGATCAACGCACTGTCCATTGCTTTCTTCCACGGCTTGCGAGTACCAGTGCAAGACTTTCAGACCGGTGCGTGGGAGTTTCATCAGCTGCGCTGCACAGTGAATAACACCTGGCACGGGGCACCTCCGCGCCGTGACTGGGTATGGTATCGACCAAGAGACAGAAACCGTCGAAAAACACCGGAAACCCGGCGAATTGGACCTGAAAAGTACGGTGCCCTGCAGGGGCAATTGCCGGTACGCGTACGATGTTATTTCAGGGTGAGTATACCATCAAAGGATGACTATTCCCTCGCGTTAGTAGAGATGACCACACCAGTGAATGCAGGTACACCGGATGAAGACTCCTCGATGACTCGTGTGCAAACACCGGCGACCGGGAAAATCACGGTAATTGAGGCGTCGTTGATTTACGGCGCCGCGCATCTTATGCAAGATTCCGAGACTACGTGGGTTGTCAATAGCCACACTGATCTCGAGACGTGGAACCGGGTATATCTTGAGAATAGCTAGTTTACCGTAAAATGAAACGTTTTTCCTGTGATATTCACCGTTTTCCCGTGAGATGCGCACGCTTTGTGATATGGCAATAAATCAATTCGGTGACCTAGTAATGAACGAAGCACCAAGCGAGATCTCATAATACTATCGGTATACCTTAAACATTAGTCGATAGAATTCACCGTGTTTGCCGTGAATATCACCGGAAGACGGTTCATCTCACAATGTCCCGCATGAGATCACCGGAAGACGGTTCATTTCGCGATGGCCCGTATGTCAGACGAAAGCACTAGATTACCCGTATATAACACGGTAAAAGTGGTGGTATTCACAGTGCGACGCGTGGTGTGTGGCAACCTTACGTTGCGACGCGTGGTGTGTGGCAACCTTGCGTTGCGACATGTGGTGTGTGGCAACCGCCGCTCAGGCGTCGCAACCGTTGCACCCTTATATTAGATCCTGGCAACGGTTGCACCCGTACAGAAGACCCTGGCGACACAGGCGACTCAGGCGACAAAAAAAGTGGAGCGGTCCGTATCTAAGGAGGCCGATCTTAAATAAGGTAATATTTTTTCCTGATGTAATTGGCCATCGGGATTCCCTTGGAAACCGGCAACGAAAGCGTTCATGGAGTCGCAGTCGCAGTCGCAGAGGGATTAGCTCAGGCCATACGGGGGTCAATCACCTAATTACGGACACCGGGAACGCTCAACACAAGGATCGGATAGCCCTGATCACGAAACAATGGGGTCTGAGTGCTTCAGTCAGAATAGCGGCCTTATACCTAGGCCTATAAGAAGGCCAATTCCTAGTGATCCGATTCAAATGGCTGACTTGAGAGACCCCCCACCAACAGAATTAAATGCCGATGAGGACGACGAGCCGCTCAGTGACGAAGAGGCGTCTTGCAAGCGACTTGAGAACGAACGATTGTCGACACAGACACTCCAATCCAGTGTCGATTCAGGTGCTGCCTCTGCGGAGATCACCACTGGGGGTGCTTCTCAGGAGAATCCGTCCAAGAGGCCGATTCGCGGACAAGCAGCGCGGGGTTGTGGCAGTGCTGCTAAGAAGCACAGGTTCTGAGTCCTGTGGGTTGGCTACGCAGATAGCGTTCCTTAGCCCGACGCCAGGAGTATTCATGTGAGCGTGTTAGCGTAGATACAAAAAATTTTGCGGCTGGTAGATCTTGGAAGCACATTTTTGTGATTAGCGCACGCACAGAAGGCCGGGTGTGGGGACATCATCTAGAAGGGTTATCCAGAAGGTGTATAGGGAGTTTTGTTTTTTCCGTAGTTTTGCGATAATTCTACAAGTTTCTGAACGAGAATCATACCATGTGACAAAACAGAGTGTGAAACAGGTCTGAATGTGGTCCATCGGAATGCGATTCAGAATGCTGTCGAGCGAGAAGCGACTCTGGATGCCGTCGAGCGAGAGACGACTCGGAATGCCGTCGAGCGAGATGCAATTCGTGTGACAATCGAGTGGAAGACGACTCTGGAAGACGTCCATCGGAAGACGACTCTGGATGGCGTCGAGCGCAGGCCGTGACAGGTTGCGCTCACAGAAGCAGAATCCAAATTAACGCTCAAGATTGATGCGTGGTGGGTTGCGCTCGAATGGGAGACGAGTCTGGATGCAGTCAAGCCAGATGCGGCTCGGGATGGCGTTCAGCGGACCAAGAATCCAAATTACGGCTCGAGCTCGATGCGTGATGGCTTGCGCTCGGTGCGCTCAGGCTGTGAGCGCACTGAGCGTGATAGGTTGCGCTCGGTGCGCTCAGGCTGTGAGCGCACTGAGCGCGACCGGGTGTTTTGCTAATGCAGCGTGGAAGAGAACAGGTCAAGTTACGGGCAGAAACATGCCCTGGGGGCTGGAAGGCAACCCGGGGGCTGGAAGGCAACCTGGGGGCCAGAAGGCAGCTTCAAAGAAGGGTAAGATGGGTCAATTTACGGGCAGAAAGATGCCCTGGGGGCCTGAAGACATCCGGGGCCGGAAGGCAGCTTCACGGAAGGGAAAGATGGGTCAAGTTACGGGCAGAAAAGTGCCCTGGGGCCCAGAAAGGTGCCCTGGGGGCCGGAAGGCATCCTGGGCCAGAAGCTGCTCTGTGCCAGCTCAATGTGCCCTGAGCAGGACAGCGACCCGTTGGGAGGGTGGCAGTGAGGATAGATTGCGCCAAATAGCAATAGTAATATCAACTTATCGATAGCAGTCATATAACATTAATTCACTACAGTAATAGAGCGGCCCTTGTTGATTGATAGGGCCGGCCCTTGTTGATTGATAGGGTGTGCACTTGATTAAGGAGTCATTCTGGGCATTACCAAAATTATGGGGGTCATTCTGGGCATTACGGTCATTTTTGGGGGTCATTCTGGGCATAACCTGTAAATATATTCATATAAAATACGATGTTATTTTCTTTCATGGCAATATCAAACAATGTAGAAATATAAGCAAATTACATATTATTGCCAATCGCAATATTCGGAATAGTATAACAATGTAGGAAGGATCATGGAATAAAAATAATATTTTTGATATTACTATATTGAAGTGAGGCACAATGATATTACCTGTGTTAACACATACTTATGCGGTTTGAAATACTAAGAATGATAATGTCGTATGATGGAAATACGATTTATTTTTATACTTGAGATCAAGCTGGGCACAGTCAACATGAGGGAAAGCAACATGTAGTTCAATACAATTCAATGTGTCATGGCTATGTGAAAAATCCAGTATTGAACTTTTGAACTTGAAGTAGATACGGAATATAGGTCATGTGCGTAATGCTTGTAACTATTACATTCCGCGCCAAAAACTTATTATCATCATACATTGTCATAGGACAGGAGCCATAACTGGCTGGGGCGTAACCATACATTTGCAGTTGAAAAGTTATACATTAAATCTTCATGACCGGGCTAGTGCTCAGACCCATCAGCAATCTTTACAGTTACCCGATCTCATCGGCTCAATCATTATTATTTGTAAAAGAACATTAACTGCAACATATAATCAATAGGTTGAGGTTCAACCTGCCCAAAACAACCTCAGTCAGAACAGAAGTGCGCCATATACAGACTTCTACAGCCTGCTGCAAAAATGACATAATAAAGTGTTACAACAGACGTATTGAATCCTTTATAATCTCCAAAGAATCATAAGTGGACAACGTCTTTCTGGGTAGACATGGCATTTCGTTATGTGGTCATTTTGGTTGTCACATGAGGTGCACCAGAATTTTGGCTTAGTACTGTACAATCATTGGAAAATGAACGTTTAGAGGATAAAGTTGTGCATAGCCGTGCCCAGGCCACTTCGTCGCATAGGGTCGTCGCAGGCTCCTTCCCTGAGCACCCTGCTCCGCAGGGTGGCCATGATTCAAACGTCCAAGTTTTTTGAACGTCCAACCTCCAGAAAGGTAAGCCGATTGTTTCACAGTGGGCCGATCGGCCACCGGGAGGTCCCAATACCGCGTTCAATCTCTGCCGGAAGGCCCAAACACAACTTACAAGCCACAAAAGGGTGTTAAAGAGCAACCGATTGAGTAGCTTTACCAGCCACTGCCAGTAGTAGTATTAGCTATCTACATCTACACCAGGCTCGCTATCAACACTGCTCGCTACCACTACTGCCTAAAACTCCATGGCCAACATCCAGCTTAAGTTAAGATCTGAAAAGAAGAATTTGATACATAAAAAAGGAGCGTGACAAGGCACGGAAGAGACTTCGCATAGATATCTGTAAAAAAGCATGGAAAGCACCTTAGACTTTGGAATCATTAATAAACAAATTCAATGTATTTATCTACGTAATGTACTCTTGTGGCCTCAGGCAGGAGTTCCGACAAATTTACATTTACGGCCAGTGGGCACAAAACTACACGTGATGCAAACCCCTGGTTTTTAGTGTCTTTCGGTGGTTGAATGTTCAAAAAAATTGGACGTTCGAATGATGGGCACCCTGCGGAGCAGGGGGCTTAGGGGAGGAGCCTGCGACGACCCTATGCGACGAAGTCCCCTGGGCACGGCTACAGTGTCATTTCATACTCGACAAACTTGCGTTTGAATTTCAGAGAGTGCCCACGGTACCCTAAACCCTTCTTTTTGGTAGTACCTGATCTAAAATCTGCGAAATCCACACGGCATTTCCCACATACAACGGTGGGAATACTTATCCTAAATTGTAAATCAAATAATCTGTCAAGCGATACTGTCAGGAATCAAATTACTGCAACAGCTTCCGCGTAATTTTTCTGGTTTTTATACTGTATCTCATGGGCCATTTCAAAAATACAGGCAGGGTTTGTTTCAGAGATCGTGTTGTGTTTCAAACAACATGCGAGAAATTACTCAGAAATCATAGACATTAGGTCAACCCTGCAGCATTATATTTATTGAAGGCTTGGTTTCGCGATGTATATATTTTGTTTTATCGGGGTCATTGGCCAATCACATAGTTTGCACATTTGTACACGACGCAACATCTAATACTCAAATTATCTAACCATTCGGTGGTTGCTGGGTCACAGCGTGACTGAGATTCCTTACCCCACTATTGCGGCTCCAACATTCAAAGCATCCTCCACTCACGGCAATATTTTTAACAAAAGGCCCAATTCACTGCAGCAATTTGGCGAGGAAGGCCTTCTGCCATGGCCGAACAAATTTCCTCAGGGAGTCCAGACAATCTGATGATTGCATTGGCAAGTAGTTCGACGACTCTGCGGATTACCAACTTGAATTCTCTCAATGAGCGCATCAAGCGGGAAGGTAGGTACATTCCAACTCGTCATCACGAAGAAATTAATTCACTTTGTTATAGAATTACCGGTCGAACAGTTATCATCGGTCCTGAGACTTCTCTTCAGAAGTCATTCTTACTACATCGACCGTGAATCTCGTAAAGCGGTCCGGAGATGTTTTCACTCACTGTATGAATCATCTTTGTATTCCGACAGTTACATCAAACGCATCATTATTGGAATTAAGAATGAGTCACAGAAGTCGGGAATTGCACCTTCCTCAGCATTTGTTTTGCTGGAATGGACAACCGAGTTATTTTCATGGATATCACCAACTATTGAAAACTCAGGCGACTATGTAACTGATTTATTGAATGCGATGGTTCTGCAGTTAAATCTTTGCCTGGGCTCCGCTCAAGCTAAAGAAAGTCTAAAGACTCAGGCAGTTCGAATCACCCGCAGATGCCTAAGGACTGCATTGCGAAGTCATTCTTGCGAGAAAGTTATTGGTGCAATAGTTGTAGGGCTCACTTCAAAAAGACCTACTTCTACTGGGAATAATTCTGTACTGTTGGGTATATTATGCGGAGTATGTGCACGAATCCCGCAGGCGAAAGAAACTCTCCACCATGTGAAAAAGGATATATATACATTTTATGTTCGCGAAATCCTCGGTTCTCGAACAGTGGTTCCAAACTATATTGTATGTGCATTTGGAGACTTTTTCGCAAACTTTACTACTGCGGAGGAATTTGGAAGTGAATTACTACCTTTTCTTGAACGAGGCTTGCTACGAGCTCCTGAAATTTTACTCAATGATATTATTACCCCATTGCTACTATCATTGCCTCATAGCATTGATCTTTCTGGGCCCTTGCAAGAGAAGTTACTGAAACAGTTTCTAACAAATACCAAATCTACAAATCCTGTAATACGCAATGGTGCTGTGAAAGCATTCAGTGCTGCAGTATCCCGCTGTCGGGATGCGACCGCTCTTGATAAGATTCTAATCGAAATAATTAATCCACTTAAATCTGGGAAAATCCCATCTGCGGATCAGAGAGTTCTGTATGCAGCAATGCTGGAGGCCATGCCTACTTCAGTCACACTAGCAAATTCAATCCCTAATGCACTACTTCCAATCGCCATCAAAGAACCGAATGAGGCAGCTATAGCAGCAATCATTTCCGCAATCATTGCACATTTATCAGCATGCTTTGAGGATAGTTCTGAGCTGGAAAAAACTATTATGGATTGTATCTACAAGGGGTTAGAAGATAAACGTCCAACTGTCCGACGGTTGTGGTTCTTGAAATTCGGAGAGATGATATGGGCCCAGGCTGCAGCACCTACTTCCAAATTCCTCAAGTTCTGCAACGACCTTGTGGATAAATTTCTTAGCGTTTTCCTAGAGGTCATGGCGAACCCGCTACCGGCAGTCCAGAGTGGACTCATAACAGCCGGATATGTGTCCATTGCAGTTTGTTTGGGCTGTTTTTTACAGCTGAATGATGAAAATATCAACTCCGCAATAAAGAAGGCCAATATTGCTAAAGAATGTCTTCGTACTACACCAAAACCTTCATTTTTCATCAATCCTAAGGTATACTCTAAGCTTTCTTCAGATGATGACCACCGATGGGCTACACGGGCACTTGCTGCCACAGCTGGTTATGTTGCATATGAAGAAAAGCATGCGGATTCATGGGCCTCGGCATTTTTGTATGTGATATCTGGTTCAAGCGTGAGCCCTTACTACAGGAGAGAGGCATGCAAATCTCTGACGGAAATATATTTAAAATACCCGGAAAGCATTGGGAAGATCATTCTTGGTGGGATATGGCAATGGCTGCGAGGTCTTGAGTCTGGTGATAAGGAATGTCCCGCTTCTCTTGCGAAGACGGGAGCAACTCATCTCAAGGATGTCATATATGCAATCACACTATCCCCCCAAATGGCAAGCAAAGGATCGGGACCTCATAGTTCTATGGACGGGGCAATAATCAAGAATCAACTTGTGAATATGACAGTGGTATCTCATCATGAACTGATAACTGGTATCCAATGGATAGCACTATGTCAACACGCTGGCGTTGACCCTGGTACATTAGCTAATGAAATGGCACCAAGACTAGTCAGTGAAATAAGGATGTATACTGGGTTGAGCGGAAGATCCCCCTACATTCGAAATGCCGCACTAAAATCAGCGGCAACACTAGCATTTGTATCACCAGAATCTATCACCCCTCTGGTGGTGAAATTATTTCAAAGTGATCTTGACAGTAAACTTCTTCAGGGCATTAGTGCCCAAGATGTCGGGATCTGGAAAACTGAGCCTGGGACACCGTTCGTTGATGTCATTTCAAAGCCACACACTGAAAAAATTGAGAAATCAAAAGACGCACATACTCTGAAATGGGAAGCCGAGCTTCGAGCGCACCTTGCCCAAAAAAAAGGCGCTGAGAAAAAACTGACAGCTGATGAAAAGGTTAGATTGGATGAACAGCTTGCTAAAGAGGTCGTAATCCGGGAAAAGATATCCGAAGTTGAGTTAAGATTAACTAGGGGTGTCGGGATTATCCAAAGTCTCGCGGAAGGGGCGCCAACTGCTGTAGATATGTGGCTGTATCAAGCAGTTACAAGCCTCTTGAAATGTCTAGAAGCTGGAGCCGGAAGAATTGTTGGAGACAAAGGATACAGCGCTTTTCTGGTACCTAACCCTGGTTTTTTTTTTTCACAATAAATTAACTAAATGATTTAGGCATGCGCAGAGCATGTGTCACCTAGGCTGGGAAATCTCAGGCAGTTTATTGGTATCGCAACAATGAGAGCGCTCGGTGTCGCAGAAGTACCTCCAGAAAACTGCGAGGAACCTTTAGGATGTATATTTAGTTCATCGTGGGAAGTTTCATCGGAATGCTGACTGTGGAATCTAGCATTGGCTATGCGTCTTCTTTACCGTATCAGGTTTGCTGGTGAACAGCGGCCGTTTGATGTGGCATCATTGTTTTATATTGTCCCATTCGTGACATTGATTGTACAGAGAGGTGGTATTGGAACAACAACAGTCGACGACGTTGATGAACAAGTTCTTCTGGCTTTAGATTTCTTATCTTACCATACAGAAACTTGTAAGTTGCCATTCAATCATCGTATCAGGAGTAGCCGATTAATTGAATCAAAGTTGCAAGTACCTTATTGCCGCGTAGCGAAATCCTTCAGACATTAGTATCAGCCATGCAAAAATATTCGGCCCACTACAAATCAATAAAAGATGTCTTTCATGATATGTGTAGATGTATCTCAGATTCCATAACGATGGAGGAGATTTCTGTTTTGATTGATGGTGCAATCAGTCCAGAAGTTAATGTACGCACTGCCACTCTGCAAGCAATCAATGCCGATATAGACCTAACCGACCATGATTTCTCTGATAAACTCTGGATAGCATGCTACGACGAGGTTGATGAAAATGTAGAACTTGCTCAGTCAATATGGGAAACTAATGCTCTTGAGGTAAATGGGAGTTCTGCGTTGGAAATGATACCCTACCTGGGGCGACAAGACAAACAAATTCGGGGTGCAGCTGCAAGGGCTTTAGCGGCAGTTGTTCGGATATTCCCAGATATGAATGGGGAGGTTTTAGAGGCTCTTATTAATCTCTATCGTGAGAAGGCAAAACCATTGCTTCCCCAATACGATGAGTTTGGTATGACAAGGAAACTCGATACCAAAGACCCCTGGGAAGCACGGAGTGGAGTAGCGATGGCCTTGAAAGAATTATCGGATATATTTGACCACACGAAGCTCCTTGAATTCTCACAATTTCTCATTGGCGAGGGAGCTCTAGCCGACCGAAATTCCTATGTGCGTGATGAGATGATTGATGCAGCAACTACAATCATTTCCGAACAGGGAGGTTCACACGTGGAGGAACTTATGGGAGCTTTTGAAGAAACACTCGAAACTCCTGACGATGGTTCTGATGCACATGACAAGATCAACGAAGCAGTGATTATACTGTATGGTGCATTAGGTCGTCATCTGAGAAGTGGAGATGAGCGGGTTCTCAAGGTAATTGATAGGTTATTGGCGACCTTGAGCACACCCAGTGAAACAGTTCAGTATGCAGTCGCAGAATGTTTACCGCCATTGATCAAGGCATCAAGAGACAAGGCGTCCGGATATCTCCAGACCATGTTAGGACAGCTCTTCACAGCCAAAGGATATGCATCACGACGAGGAGCAGCCTATGGTCTTGCAGGAATTGTCAAGGGTTATGGCATATCAGCTTTGAAAGACTTCAGAATTATGACAAGCCTTAGGGTGGCTATTGAAGATAAGAAAAACACCAACTCCCGCCAGGGAACTCTGTTTGCGTTTGAATTATTCTCGTCGATCCTTGGTAGGGTTTTTGAGCCCTATGTTATTCAAATATTGCCGATGCTTCTTTCCAGCTTTGGGGACCCCATAATTGATGTCAGAGAGGCCTGTTCAGATGCCGCAAAGGTCTGCTTTTCTAGCCTCAGTTCCTACGGTGTAAAGGTTATTCTTCCTGATCTCTTGGAAGGGTTGGAAGATTCTGCCTGGCGAAGTAAGAAAGGGGCGTGTGAGACTCTTGGAGCTTTTGCATATTTGGCACCTCATCAACTTGCAATCAGTTTGCCTGATATTATTCCTCCACTGACAACCGTGCTCAATGATTCTCATAAGGAGGTCAGAGCCTCTGCTAACCGCAGCTTGAAGAAATTCGGAGAAGTAATTAGCAATCCAGAAATCAAGGAAGTGACCCCGATACTTCTAAAGGCATTGAGCGATCCAACAAAGTATACTGACGATGCTTTGGATGCTTTGATGAAAATTTCGTTTGTCCACTATCTGGACTCCCCGTCTCTAGCACTGGTAAATATAACCCAAAGGGTTTAATTTGGAGTTAGCAACTGATTAAATATGTAGGTTGTGCGTGTGTTGGAACGTGGACTTGGAGACCGCTCAGTTACTAAAAGAAAGGCTGCGCAAATAATCGGTTCACTAGCTCATCTTACTGATCGGAAAGACCTGATGGTCCATATTCACATACTAGTGAAAGGTCTAAAAGAGGCTATCGTGGACCCTGTACCAGCAACTCGGGCGACTGCATCAAAATCACTTGGCTCACTTGTGGAAAAACTTGGGGAAGATTCCCTCCCAGATATTATACCAGGCCTTATGTCTACACTCAAGTCCGATACCGGCGCTGGTGACCGGTTAGGTTCTGCCCAGGCTCTTTCTGAAGTATTATCTGGACTAGGCACTCAACGTTTAGAGGAAACATTACCTACAATCTTGCAAAATGCCAGTAGTTCAAAACCTGCAGTTCGAGAAGGTTTTATGTCGTTATTCATCTTTTTGCCAGCTTGCTTTGGAAATTCTTTCAGCGCCTATCTTAGCAAAATTATCCCACCGATTCTTTCTGGTCTTGCAGATGATGTTGAGAGTATCAGAGATACCTCACTTCGTGCTGGCCGCTTATTGGTCAAGAACTTTGCTACTAGAGCCATCGATCTACTACTTCCGGAACTCGAGCGTGGTCTTGCCGATGGAAATCATCGTATCCGTCTTTCATCCGTGGAGCTTGTCGGTGACTTATTATTCAATCTTACCGGTATCAGTGGAAAAACCGAACAAGAAGAGGGTGAGTACAATACCGAAGTAGGCAACTCGTTGCTTGAAGTTCTTGGCCAAGAAAAGAGAGATAAAGTCCTTTCTGCATTGTATATTTGCCGCTGCGATACCAGTGGGCAAGTTCGCCTTGCAGCTATTGGCGTTTGGAAAGCGTTGGTGGCCAGTCCGAGAACCCTCAAGGAATTAGTTCCTACCCTGACCCAGCTTATCATCAGGCGTCTGGCAAGCTCTAATGTGGAGCAGAGAGCTATTTCGGGCCAGGCATTAGGCGAATTGATCCGTAAAGCTGGCGAAGGGGTCTTATCAACACTCCTACCAACTCTTGAAGAGGGTCTTAAGACAGCCTCTGATGGAGATTCCAAGCAAGGTATATGCATTGCTCTTAAAGAGCTAGTAGCTTCTACTGCGCCCGAATCTTTAGAAGATTATGAATCTACTTTGGTTTCCATTGTACGGACTGCTTTGGTGGATTCAGACGACGATGTCAGAGATGCTGCGGCAGATGCCTTCGACTCTCTCCAAAAGGTAATTGGCAAGAAAGCTGTCGATCAAGTGCTTCCTCACTTACTTCACCTACTTCAATCGAAAGAAGAAGCCGATAACGCTTTGGCGGCATTGCTTACGCTACTAACTGAGCAAACTCGATCCAATGTAATTCTACCAGCCCTAATCCCAACGCTCTTATCACCACCAATCACTCGTTTCAACGCTCGTGCTCTTGCTTCACTAGCTAGAGTGGCTGGTACAGCATTGAATAGGCGGATACCGCATATCATGAACTCTTTAATGGATGGAATAGTTGCCTCTACAGACGAAGACCTCCGCAAGGATCTCAATGACTCATTTAACGCTGTAATTATTTCTGTCGATGAGTATGACGGGCTCAACACGATGATGAGCGAAATGTTGAAATTAGCAAAACATGATGACCACTTAAAGCGGGCTGCCGCATGCGGCCACTTTGCCAGGTTCTTTGAAGAAACGGATTTGGAGTACAGCAGATATACCCAAGATTGCATTCGGATTCTCTTGATGTTGTTTGATGACCAAGATAAAGAAGTGGTAAAAAATGCATGGGACGCATTAAACACTCTCACCAAAAGACTAAGAAAAGAGGAGATGGAGACTCTCGTTGTATCAACTAGGTCGGTCCTGAGACAGGTCGGTGTGCCAGGACACAATCTTTCTGGATTCTTATTACCAAAAGGAATCAATGCTATTCTGCCGATATTCTTGCAAGGCTTGATGTACGGAACCCCAGATCAGCGGACCCAATCTGCTCTAGCCATCTCGGACATCATAGATCGTTCCAGTGGAGATTCTTTACGACCTTTTGTCACACAGATTACTGGTCCTCTCATTCGAGTAGTCTCTGAAAGATCTGTGGATGTAAAGGCTGCGATTTTACTTACCTTGAACTCCCTGCTGCAAAAAATACCCACTCATTTGAAGCCTTTCTTGCCCCAACTTCAGCGAACTTTTGCAAAATCCCTTGCGGATACATCGAGCGAAGTATTAAGGACACGAGCAGCTAAAGCACTTGGTACCCTAATTACGCTGACCCCGAGAATCGATCCTTTAATTTCCGAACTGGTTTCTGGGACCAGGACGTCTGATCCTGGTGTCAAAGATGCGATGTTGAAGGCTCTCTATGAAGTTGTTAAAAAAGCAGGAGGTAATATGGGAGATGCATCAAAGGCATCCATTCTTGCCCTGATTGAGGATGCTTTGGATGAAGATGATGGTAAATTTCCCAACCCATCTGACAACCCTAATAATAATTTTTACTAGATCATAATGCAATTGCCGGTTCCCGTCTCCTTGGAGTACTTGTACCCCTTCTGGCGAGGGAGGATGCAATCCGATGTATTAAGTTCGTCTATAATAACTACGGCTGGCAAATCAACAGCTAACACTAAATAGAAGCCGTGCACTAAATCCAGCATTCACAAAAGTTTCTGTACTAGGTTTGAATGCCATATTGCTAGAGTCCGCAGAGGCTTTGCAAGATCCTACGTTTGTCGATATAACACCCCATATAATTTCTCAGGGTATTTCTCATAAGACAGTAAGTCCCCATTTGAAATGAATTCCATTATAAAACACTGATATGTATTTAGCCCTTTGTCTCTGATAATTGTGTCTTAGCAGCTGGGAAGTATCTAATGTCAGAAAAAATATCTAAAGGGTTTGAGACCGTAAAAGGAATCTTTGAATCTCTGACTCAAGCAATCAAAACTCCGGCAAGTGGATCATCGGACACCAAGAGACTTGCACTCGTTGTGATTCGGACGACTGGTCGTCAGCACCCTGAGGTACATTCTGTTCAATTGTAAATCTCCAGCTAAATTCTAATTCATGTAAAGCTCATCCGCCCGCATTTATCCATCTTAGCACCAGCCGTCTTCTCTTGTGTGAGAGACATAGTAATTCCAGTTAAGTTATCAGCAGAGCAGGCTTTTATTTCTCTCTTTGAAGTGTCATCAAAAGGCGATGCTGTGTTCGACAAATACATTTCTACGATAGAGGGTCCCCAGAAGCGAAGCATGAATGATTATTTCAAGCGTGTTGGGATGAAGCTAGCGGCCGCTGAGAAAGATCGCAATGACGCTGGTGGCGCTGATCTGGGATTAAACAGCGATGAGTTAGAAGATATGAGAGAAATCATGAGTGTAGGTAGGGTCGACTTGGAGACGGATAGCTGGAATGGTGGTGAAAGCTAGATTGTTTTGCCATAATATATTTGTATATCAAAAGCATCTATTTGAGCTGTTTTCACACGGAAGATTTTTAAGTGATTATGGCACGTAATGTATGCAGTATTTGCAACACTTACTCGCGATATCAATTGGGTTTTTTTGGTAAATATGTGCCAGCGATAGATTATTATTTACTGCTTAGTTACAGAATGACACCGTGCGGGGGCAATAACTCATGGGGTTTATAGATTAACTTACAGAATGGCCTTCCAGATGTAGCTAATAGCCATGATACTGTCCTAGCCCAACCAAGTTATTCTAGCTGGTCAGTCGCTGAATATTGATTAAGTTATGTTTTATGATCCTAAAATATCCGCATTGTTCAACATTTAAGGTAGTTCTTACATGCTTCTGATATTTGTACAGCACAGCCCCTGGCTTTGATATATTGGTTCACCAATATATATCACTTTGTCATATCATCAACAACTTATCTTTGTAGTGTAAATATGCAGCGATTACTAACTAGTATGTGAAATTTGATTAGAACGTTGGATCATGTTAACACAATCTTTGCCATATTGAATTACACTCCTCAAGATGTATTACTTCTTTCTATAAAATTACAATACAACCCTGTTAAAAAATAAAACTATACAAATGTTACAATAATTGGGTTGAATATTGGCGCATTTGAATGACAAGCGATGATATTAGTTCCAACACGAGCTTGGTGATTAAATCGCAGTTTTTAACAGCGTTTAGTTTGTTGGGCCATTTATCATCGTGACTATATAATTCAAACATCTTTAAATCCGGATCATGCTATACTGTTGACAATCTCTGTTGCAGCGTGTAATTTAGTCTGGTTTGCTGGTTTGCGAATGCACAGCTGCTGCTTGTATATTGTTGCTTTTTAGAGTATTCGGCCCATTTCTTTCGTACAACTCACTCTCTGCATTGTATCGTACACTATCATTTTGGCGAATATGCTCAGTACATACTCATAAACATTTCTTCTCCGAGGCTGCCTTCGTCTTCCCACTGCCAAACAAATCTACAAGACTCTTTTGAGTTCCACCTCGGATATCCTGGCTACTGTATCTACTTTCGGATAGCCGTTTACCAGATCGGACGCTGTCAAGAGCCCACTGCACGTTGACATACTTCAGCCGATTAATTTTTCGTCCGGATATCTCTGAGTGTAACTTCTTGGCTGCAAGTCCACCGCCTGCGCCACTGCCTATGGCGCCTTTGTAACCTACAATGATGTGAGTGGTGGATTTTCGCTTTAGTATCGTGCTGATGTGGGCTCCGTGTGCAGATAGAAGAAGTTTCAGTGAGTGATCTGAGATTGTTGGGGCCGTAGAGCCTGATATATAAATACTGCAATTCGCAAAGATATCTTTGTTTGGTGGTGTGCTCGCAGACTGTAAATTACATCTACTATTATGTGAGGTTGTGGTGTGATTATCCGCTGGAGCTGTGGATGCAACGTCGACCAGTGTTGGCAATGACAATGCACTTATTTTGAACTGCGTATTCAGCTTTGCCTGACGAGACTTATGCCAGGAAACTGGCCGAGAGATTCCTGAGCCAACCTGGTGGCCAGTTGAAGTTGTCGTGTAGTCTCGGATGTCTCCCATTTGGAGTTATTCAGTCAAAAAAAAATATGGCTGTTGTGATCCGAGGGGAGTATAAGTAAAGTGAATTGTTAGGGAGGAAGCTATCAGCTGTTGCGACTCTGCTTGTTGAGGTCTAGTCAATATTATCTGATGTTTTCCAATGATGTATTTACTAACAGGTGCCTTCCTTCAAAACTCAATACTTAACTTCGCATGAGTGCCAAGGCTCTCGAGTTATGCAGGAGGTAACTGGAGTCCAATATGGAATGGTGGTTCTGAACTTCGAAAAACTTTGGTTCACCTTCGCGTCAACTGCAAGATGGTTGCCGCGTGCACCGAGAACCCGATTTAGCTGATGAGCTCGCGCCCTGACGTCCGGGGCAGGGCGATTACACACGGGGTGGCTATGACACATGATAACTTACTTGAAAACATACTGTTTCTGCTGTAAATCAGATCAATAAGTTACGCTTTGTTTTAATGAGATACTAAAACCAATAGTAAGTTACAGCATGAGCTGGATAAGATTGTGATATCTTACTACTCGAGTAATCTGGATAGCACAGTTAAAGTTACAGATTTAGTGAGTTACAAATGTGATATCTTTGTACGGTGGCTAAACAGTTTGTCTGCACAGAAACTTGAACCATGAACCTTGGTGTTAAGTTGACAGTTCTATCCCCCTACGCAGTAGTGAAGTGGTTGAAAATTTGATAGAACACAGAAACGTAACGCCAACTAGGTGGTGATTTTACATACAAATGTGATGTATTGAAAATTTCAGAGCCAGACTCGAGTTCATTTCAACTGGCAATCACGATAAGGTGTTTGCAAAGTTTGGTCACTCTAGGTTATCGTACTATGATGTGAGGTAAAGTTATCTGATGACTTTATCTGGCCAACGAAATATGTTGAGATAAATTATCAATTGAAGCTTAGGTAAAGTTATTTAATTGTACTTTATTAGCTTCCATAGGCCCACATACATTTTACCTCAATAAGTTACCAAGAAGCTTCTATGATTCATGATAGTACCGCAGACTTCCCTAGATTTTTTCGTGATCCCAGGTAACTAACCTGTTTGGCCGATATATCTCATGGACTAATTCTGGTAACTTATCCGGCACAGACCTACGTCACAAAAAGGTCGATATTCTGATTAGTACGCGTAGCCGTATAGCTGTGCCATAGCAGCCCTTAGCACTCTCCACTGGTCCGTAGGCCAGCTTAGCGACTGAGATTATTCGCAATAAGTCCGTAGAAGCATTATCATTCGGTAGCACTCCCTAGCACTGCATAATAAGATTCCATAGCATTCTTTAGCACTATTTCGGTGGTTTTGAATCTCGGTAGGTTTTGAATCTTGCGATGGTTTTGTGAAGCATCTCGGGATGGTGTCGTATCCCTGGATGGTTTTGTATCGCGCGATGGTGTACAGATTTTTGGATTCAGTGCAACTTGAACACTTGTTCAACGGTTTTATTATGAGACTAACAATAATGATATCTATAACATATACGGGATATTCACAGGATTCGACAGATCTTGGATGATTTGACCCTTTCTTATGGAAAGCTGCTTAGTTGCCGGATCTCACAGGAGTCGGCCTATTTCATGGAAACCTGCATGGTTGTAGGAATAGTCGCATAAGGGGGCTTAGGCACAGAATACCGGTGTTTCCATACAGATGTCAGTCGCAATCGTGCTTGGAATCGTGATTGTAAAGGTTCAAATTCCCGTTGTCTGATTATATCCAGGTCTAGAACTGCAAAGATCAATAATTCAACAGTTAACTGAAGGTGTTGAACTCACCTTCAAAAAGTTTGTACACAATGCTCTGGTGCTGTTGTGTGGTCGGCAGCTGTATTTCGACCAGAGTTCAAAACTGCAAAGTCAAACATTGTAAAGTTTGCGGAAACTAACATGTTCTCACAAATATACTCGGTTAGCTGCAATCTACTGAGCAAACCACTCCTAAGCTGCAACTTTCGTAACACAAAACATAATTCGGCGGCGACATTCGGGCTGGTTTGACCCCGTTGCAGGGGCTGCACACACCAGAAATGAGCAAAGCAAATCGAGGTGAACACTCTGAACGCTAATAGTCACACCGCTCTAGCCGTCTACCCCTGGGTTTTGAAGAATAGTTCAATGACCCGCTGCATTGTTTGCTTCAAATTGGACGTCTCTACCAACTTAGGGAACAACGCAAATGCCAAACTGCAAACCGGCGCTCATCGACGCAATCGCAAACCACATCTTGCCGTCAATCCACGTTTTCTGGCTTGAAGCTAGCTCATCGTGCCTAAATATACTGACTATGAATACAAGTCTTACAGCTGCTAATCGACGAAACTTGTGTCTAAGCAGCTTTCCATGATTGGGTCAAATCCGTTAGGATCCGTTGAATAAGCAGCAATCCCTAAGAATAGTTCGAACCCTTCAAGATCTGACGATTCATACGGCTAAGGTGCTTTCCATAACAATTGGCTGAATCTTGTAAGATCCGTCCGGCTAAGCAGCAATGCATAAGAATAAATCAAATCCTATAAGATGTGACGTTTCCATCAGGAAAAAATCCGTTTACTTATTAGTCGTCCGGACGACCTGGGCGACTTGGGGGACCTGGGCGACTGCGGAGCATATCGAACAAAAATGCCGGCGTAGCGAAGTGGGTTGCAGTGGCAACGCTCCCGTGAACTACCCTGCAGGCCGGACTCGACAGCAAACCCATGTTGAGTTAACAACCCGCCCCTGAACTAGCCTGCAGGCCGGACCTTGTCAGCGACAACACTGGCTTGCCGACTAATTACAGGGAGAGGTTCCAACACCAGCATCTATCCGTCAAGTTCACGGTCTGTGCAGCGTAATTACCGGAGATGCTCGCACTCCGGGCTGCTTTATGGAAGATGCCCGACCGCGGAGCTGCTTTATGGAAGATGCCCGAGTGCGGAGCTGCTTTATGGAAGATGACTGCACGCGGGCTGCTTCATGGGGGTTATCCGCAGTTTGGAGGGATTCATTCACGGCGGCTATTCGCGCTTGCGCGGCAAGAGAGAGAAGTTTCTTTAAACGAGGGTTTTAATATGCTATCTATGAATATATGCTATCTGTGACTATATACGCAATATTCACGGTATTCACGGTGCTAATGACCGTCAGATCAGCTGGCCAGCGACGGATCGTCGACTCTTTACGGGTTCGACGCTTTATTATGGAATGCTGCTTTGACATAGGATTAGCAGATAATCTAAGGATTCGACGGATATCTATAGAACGCTGCTTTGTTGACAGATCGTCGAATCTTTAAGGATTCGACGGTTTTATGGAACGCTACTTTGTCGACGGATCGTCGACCCTTAAGGATTCGACGCTTTATTATGGATTGCTGCTTGGTCGACAGATCGTCGAATCTTTAAGGATTCGACGCTTTTTTATGGAATGCTGCTTTGACATAGGATTAGCCCATAGTCTAAGGATTCGTCGGATCTTATAGGATTCGAACCTTTCTTATGGTATGCTGCTTTGTCGACGGATCGTCGATCCTTTAAGGATTCGACGCTTTGTTATGGAATGCTGCTTTGACATAGGATTAGCACATAATCTGACGATTCGACGGATATCTATAAAACGCTGCTTGATCGCGATATTCACCGGATTGACGGTGCTGATGAACGTCAGATCGGCTGGCCGGTGACGGAAACCTATACAATGCCAGTATGACCTATATTCATAGTGAGTATATATGGTCATGATAAGGTGGCTTTAGCAGAGAATACTGGTGTTTATGGCGAGTTGTCAGTCGCGATCGTGCTGGCGAGTGTCGGTGTGCAGGTCGGCATTTGTGGTGTTCACCTCAGCAGAATTGTCGAACTTAGAGCGAAAAAACTTGAACAAAGCAATGGGGGCATTGAACTACCCTCCAAAACTCAGGGGCAGACGGCTCGGGCGGTGTGACTATTAGAGTGCAGAGTTTTCACCGCAATTTCCTTTGCTCATTTCCACGTTGTGCGTCCCCTGCAATGGGGTCAAAGCAGCGCCAAGAACGCCGCCGAGTCATGTTTTGTGTCACGGAGGTCGCCGCGCAGGAGTGGTTTGATGCGTAGATTGCAGATAAACCAGTGTATTTGTAAGAACATGTCAGTTTTCGCAAACTTTACAATGTTTGTCTTTGCAGTTTTGAACTTTGGTCGAAATACAGCTGCCAACCACACAACAGCACCCGAACATTATGTCCAAACTTTTCGAAGGTGAGTTCAACACCCTCAGATTACTGTTTAATTATTGATCTTTGCAGTTCTAGACCTGGATACAATCAAACAACGCGAATGCGAACCCTTCACAATAACGCTCCCTAGCACGATCGCGACCGACATCTCGCCGTCAAACACCTGTATTCTTTGGACGTTCGACGACGAAGCAGCAATCCATAATAAAAGGCCAAATCCTTAGATCATCGGCCAATCCTCTGTCACACCAGCATTCCATAATAAAAGGCCGAATCCTTAGATTATCGGCCAATCCTCTTTCACAGCAGCATTGCATAAAAAAGCGTCGAATCCTTGAAGATTCGACGATCTACGACAAGCAGCAATCCATGAGAAAAGGCCAAATGCTATACGATCCGACGATCCGTCGACAAAGCAGCGTTCCATAAAAAAGCGTCGAATCCGTAAAAATCCGACGATATACGACAAAGCAGCATACCATAAGAAAGGTTCAAATCCTATAAGATCCGAGGAATCCTTAGACTATCGGCTAATCCTATGTCAAAGCAGCATCCCATAAAAAGGCGTCGAATCCTTAAAGATTCGACGATCTGTCGACCAAGCAGCAATCCATGAAAAAAGGACGAGTCCTCTACGATCCGACGATTGCTACGGCAAAGCAGCAATCCATAAGAATAGGCCGAATCCTATAAGATCCGTCCAATACTTAGATTATCGGCCAATCCTCTGTCAAAGCAGCGAATCCATAATAAAAGGCCGAATCCTTTGTCACAGCAGCGAATCCATGATAAAAGGCCGAATCCTTAGATTATCGGCCAATCCTCTGTCAAAGCAGCGAATCCATAGTAAAAGGCCGAATCCTTCAATTATCGGCCAATCCTCTGTCAAAGCAGCGAATCCATAATAAAAGGCCGAATCCTTAGATTATCGGCCAATCCTCTGTCAGAGCAGCAATCCATAAAACCGTCGAATCCTCAAAGATTCGACGAACAGTCGACAAAGCAGCGTTCCATAAAACGGTCGAATCCTTAAAGATTCAACGATCTGTCGACAAAGCGGCATTCCATAAAAAAGCGTCGAATCCTTCAATATTCGACAATCCGTGGCTGACCAGCCGATCTGACGGATATTAGCACCGTCGATCCGGTGAATAAGCGCGTACATAGTGTATATAGTCATAGATAGCATAATAGCACTGTCAATCCGGTGAATATTCCGTACATAGTCATGGATAGCATACATAGTCATAGATAGCATAATAAAACCCTCGATTAAAGAAACTCTCTCCCTATGTACGATGAATGAACAAACTGGTGAGGAATGAACAAACCGGCAATGAATGAATAAACCGGCGATTCAAGCATAAAACCGGTGAATATGCCCGTACATACGGCCTGATAAAGGATTGCCAGTTTACAGGCGTACAATGCACTGCTGCTGTTTCGAGGGCGACCTGTCATGTGTGGCAACCTTAGGCTGCGACACGGGGTGTGTAGGAGCCTTCGCTAAATCGTCGGAACCGTTGCGCCCTTATATTAGATCTTGGCAACGGTTGCACCCGTACAGAAGACCCTGTCGACACAGGCGACTCAGGCGACAAATAAAGTGGAACTGTCCATACCTAAGACGGCTGGCCTTAGATACGTCAATATTTTTTCCTGATGTTCACAGGCTACGCCCAAGCAGCTTTCCAGAATAATGGGCTGAATGCGTTAAGATCCGGTGACTAAGCAGCTTTCCATAACAATCGATCAGATCCTATAAGATCCGACGATTTCTACGTCTAAGCAGCTTTACATAAGAATGGGCCGAAACCTATCAGAACTGGCAACCGAGCAGCTTTCCATAGAATGCGTCTCTGTATATAGTCTAGATAGCATAATAAACCGCTAAATCAATGCTCAAGTTGCACTGAATCAAAGAATCTGTAAACCATCGCGACATCCAAAACCATTGCGACATACAAAACCATTGCGACATCTAAAACCATCGCGATATCCAAAGACATCGCGGGATCCAAAGACATCGCAAGATCCAAACCCACCGTAATATAGCAGCCCGACGTGGATTATTCATACTAGTCAAACGTAGCATGCATAGTTGCTACATTGCGCACTCAAAGTTGCCATGATAGCATGCTGGGTTGCTACGCTCAACAACTCTGCTTGCTAAACTTAGCATGCGCAGTTCCCAACGTAGACCGCATGGTCCCCAAAATACCTCCCATTTGGCAACGTAGCGTATTTCAGGATAAAGGAAGTAATTGAAGAACATTGGTCTTACGTTAACGGGGACCTTGCGATGTCGTTGAACCGACGTATATTGGCTATTTATGGCTACAGTAGCAGTTTTAGCAGTTTCGGCAAAACATGACGTATTCGTGATGTAAGTCGTGTACAACAAGAAATATATAAGTGTAAAATTCAATATGTATGACATGAAGATCGGTGTTTAGACAGAATGACACCATTTCCAACCAAGATTTACACAATGACACAGTGTACTGAATAATTGTTATATTGACTCTATTCGTCGGTTAATTGGTAGTACTTGTAACCCATAAATTCATCTGCGGACGTAGACATGCTTGGATGGGCATCTATCGCGTACCGTCAGAGAATGTCTTCACAATCTTGTTATGTCGCTGAACCAAGCAATGCTCCTGTTCTGTCACGTGTATAAAAACACCTTGCTGCTTGGGGTACTTTTGTAATCCATAATGACCTGTGCAATACGGCCTTAACGAGAGAGCACTGGTGGCGACATGCGTCACATGATTGAAGCTTAAATCTTTGCCGCCTGATGCCCTCTCGCTTCCTAAGGCAAAGAATAATTTGAGGCTTGCGTAGAACAAAGGTCTTTAGGAGCCTTGAGCAAGTTTGCAGCTTCAGGCTCAGGGCTGGTATATTGTGGAGGCTCAGGGCCTTGCAAAACTGTCAACACAAACAAAACGCAGAAACTTGATATCTGATCCTGTCAGCATGAAGACCGTAAACACAATGGATAGTAGCGGGCACAATGGGGACATTCTGTCCATTATCCAATAAAGACTTTGATCATGTCAAATCATTGATAAAAGAGTCTTCCCAAAACATATTCAACATAGAAGATTATCCTAACATTTTTCCCTAAAACCAGGTTCATTCTGTTTAAATCCCTCAAGAAAAATATGTATGAGTTTCTTTTTTCAGCATGTTGTTACACTCATACAATGCTGTATTTGATTGACCACACAGTGTAAATACACACAGAAATTGTTGCATACAAATCAAGCCCTTCGATGACGGTACTTTGGCAATGCAGAATAACACATGAAGTAGATACTACACTATCACTAGCACCATGCAACACTAGAAACACAAATGTGCTTATGTAGCAACTAGTACGTTCAAAGAACCTGCACGTGATCACCAATAAAATCGATATATTTTTCAGGGCTACATCAACCTTATGTCTGGGTGTCCACTTAAAACATTCAGCTCAGAAATAAGGGGACTTTCGTGGAAACGCCGCTGTTAAACAACGCCGGCACTAGACTTGAGATCTTTGGTTATGCAATTACTTCTTGTGATATCCTACTGTTTTGTTTATTGGTATAAGTTGTTGTGATAGTGTTTTGAAATTGTTCTTGCTCAAAGGTATTTTTTTTATGTCTTGAAATATCTTGCATCTATAGGCCACATGGGTTGTCATCTTGGTAGTACCCATGTAGGCTGCCATATCAATCTCAATATCAAAATACCCAAGTACAACACCAAGTTTTGATCAACTCGGAATTTAAAACAAAATATACATCTACAGCAGCTAGCTAATCTTTACAGTCAGGATACTTTTGTCAAGATACAGAGGAGGATGTAACTTATTATGGACCTGATCAACACGTGGGGCACTTGTCACGGCCACGTTTGTGGCCGTACATGGGTTGGATGAAGAAGATTTTAGAATCCATGATAGCCGATTGCATTGATAATGTTAGCCAATTGTGTCGTATGTTGCTTCTATATTACCCTTGTTGTTTGGTGACCCCTTGGTTTGCAACAATATGTTTTTTGTAAAACATATTGTGAAAATGCATATGGGTTAAACTGGCTCAGGTTGCGGCTATATCAAATCCCAATTGGTTATGGGTTGTACGACTATTGTGTGGGCCATAGTACCTGACATACTACCTCTGATTGATTAAGCATGCGGATATTTACAGCTGTTTGACTCAGCAAAAGTAACTACTGTAAGCCCCAAATCAAGCCATTCGATAACTCATGGATTTGCCAAAAGTGCAGTTGAAAACAAGCGTGTCATCACAAGACAGTGGTGGTCAAACAGCTATATGGGTCGAAATGTCTGGTTTGGATGATAATATAATGTATGCTCATCTTTCTGAGTTTCATGATAGATGTTTATGTCACTTTTGAGCAGAGATTACCCTGTTTGAACACCTTCTCATATACATCAACAAGATATCCGTACTAGTTCAGTGCGCTCACAGTACTGTGCGCACTAGGCGCTTGCCACCACGCATTGCGCTCGAGTGGTAACCTCAAATTTGGATTTGGCGAGTGCAATGTATGACAGCATACAAACTCGTCTTCCATTCAATCGTCACCTGAATAGCTTTTAGATGGACGGCATTCAGAGTGCTCTGTCAATTGGCGGCATTCCGGATCGGAGTTTGCAATGGTTTACACGTTGAACATGGCAAAAAAAAGGATTGAACAAAGCAGCAGGAACATTGAAATACTACATAAATCTCTGGGCCGACGACTCAGGCAGAGTGAATCTTAGCGTGTAGAGTTTTCACAGGCATTTTCTTGCCTCATTTTGGGTGTATGGGGCCCCTGCACCAGGGTCAAAGCAGCGCATAGAATGCCGCTAAGTCATGTTTCGTGTCACGGATCTTGTCGCACAAAAACGTTTCACTGCATGTATTGCAGCTAAACCATTGTATTCCTAGTAACATCTCACTTTTAGTAAACTTTGTCTTTACAGGTTTGAACTTTGGTGGCAATACACCTGCTGACCACACAACAGCATTCGAGCATCTTGTCACAAGCTCTCAAAGGTAAGTTCTGCACCTTCAGATCACTGCTTGAATGTTGATCTTTGCAGTTCTAGACCTGGATAAAATCAAACAACACAAATTCAAAACTTCACAATGTCGCTTCCCAGCACGATTATCACTGAGATCTGGCTGTCAAACACTGATTTTCTCTGCATAGGACACCTGATCATAACCATTCTGAAAAAATCCAACACATATTGCGTACATACACCAATTCGGCTTATATCAACCATTTCTGCTTCCATCGACAAATGTAGCGACTAAACAGCATTTCATAAGAATAGGTTGAATCTTTCATCCATTTTTTTGACAAATCCCCAGTATAAGCATTATTTTCCAAATATTTGTTTGAATACTACGATTATCGGAGAACCATGCTAAGCTGCATTCTTTTTAAGGATATCAACAAATTCTGCATGTAACCTGCATTCTCCAAAGATATGTCTCCGTGTATAGTGTGAATAGCATAAATAGCATGATAACACCGTAGAATAAGGGGTGAACTTGTACTGAATCAAAGAATCTGTAAACCATTGCGAGATGCTCCCCGAAATCATTGCGAGATCATAAACCACTGTAGTAGTTCTAATGAATGCTATGAACCTTTATTAGGAAGTGCTATGGAGTGCTCAATGATGCTATGTAACTTTATTGGGGAGTTCTACACAATACTCAAGAATGCCTTTTGTTGTATGGATATATTGCAAAGAACGTGGTTCACTAATGTGGCCCACAAAACAATATAGGGCGCTGTGGGGGCTATAAAGCACTAATAGAACTACGCGTGCCAATAAAAAAATTCATCTTCTCGTGACAGTGGGGGCCGCTTGGTAGCACGGCGCAACCGCCGAGCTGTACTTGATGTTTTGCTGTTGTAATAATTACAGGAAAGATCACTCTTCTGTTAAATTTCCAAACTGTACAGGTACCTTTCATTTTCACATTTGGGATGTACGCAGATTGCATACACTGTAATACGGTATCAACAGAAAGCGGCAACCTTACTTGTATAAAACAGACAAGCATAAAAAATTGGACAACATTTCAGGAGTATCAGCTAGTATACATATGTATACATAGCTGTTGTATTTTTCTCGCTGTAGGAGTATTCCTACCACCATAGTACATTCAATATTGTATACCTAGGTCAGCAAGTTGATGGTCGACTACTACAACTTGACGGCTCAATGTTGCCACCAACCTATTAGAAAAACTGGTATGTGGTATATCGAAAGCTAGTAATATTTATGTTTTTACATATAAATGAATACTGCACTGTACAGTTAGCCATTCTGGTCAGTATTCAGGGGAAAGTGTGCATTTTCTACATTTCCATACCAGTTATATTCCAGAGAGAGACTTTGTTAATTCATGCGCATTTGTTCCAGAGTAATATACCCAGTGTTTATATATGAAAAATTATTCAACCTGGAAATAATCAAAGCCACATAACTTTGTTGTACGATTTTTGTGAATGATTTTACAATTTGTCTGAACCTTTTTCCATCACATTTTGTTTTCAGAGTCAAGGTAATGATGCAAACAGAATCATGATCTTGTTGACCTATTAATACAAATAGACAAGTATCAGCGTATGTATAGTTTTTTCACAGATTCACATTGATTGTGAAAAGTCATTGTCAACTCACAATCCTGAAAACCATCAAGAAAACGTGTCGTGAAATCATGTAGGCTATCTATGCCTCGTTACATGTGCTATTCTTGTTGTCTCTTGATTTTTTTATAGCGGCATTCTTCAATGTCTTTAGCCTAAAGAAGCCGGCTGGCTGTTAATCTGCATCGGGGTACTTAGTAGATTGACTCATCTGAGAGCATTTGTAAAAACAAAAAGGCACACACTTCCATAAGATGTATTGCAGGTTAACAAACTGTAAATGTTGCTTATATTTCTTAGTGACCCACGTTCAATTGATATTCCTAACTCTTATAGACTTTGATCTGCTACGCAACTGCAGGAGGTAGCATTGTTGACACTGATAAACATTTCTGGTGCGCAGCTATTATCAAATTCCGCTTATCTTTGCCACAGTAGAAAGAAACATCTCGTACCAGTACTAGGTTTAGTTGTTGGAGAAGCACACTGATACTATTACTACAATGCTCATTACAAAGACCAGTTAGTATTTGGCATAGAGAAAAGCCGCCGGTTAAAATACCTGTGTTTTCACCACAGCCATACACAAAGAACCTTGAGGTCTGGCATGCCGTATGCTGCTACAAATGATGATTCTACTGTTATTATATTGCCGCCAAGATAAGTTTATTGCCAGCATGATGGAAAACGGACGGTACTCGCGTTTCCGGAATAGATAGCATGATGAAACTCTCAATTAAAGGATACATTTCTTCGAAGCTGCGTGAGTGCATACCGCCACTGTGAAAAATATACACGTACGCCCATAAATACATACAAACTGGACATATCTGCAATTGAGCAGCCCGTGGTTGGGCATCTTCCACAGTGCAGAGATAAGTCAGATAATCTACCACCATGATAAAACTCACAATGAGAAGCAACTACGGTAATCACGCTGTACAGACTTTTGATTTGGCTGATTTTTTCTGGTGTTGTCATCTCCACAGAGAATTAGCTAGCATGCGACTCTCGTCGTTGACGGTTACTGGCCTTCAGGTTTCTGAATGGAAGCGGTCCCGACTCCACACACTCTCTTTAACAAGGCCGGCATATAAAAACACTTCTAGAAGGCCCTTTTTGCAGTGATATTCAACAAGGTCGCCCTTGAAGCCGTATTGATACCCCAGGAGCGAATCAATCATTCCTAATGAAAACTTAATATGAAAATCGACCTCTACTGTCCATGGGTCTTAATGCACATTCGATGACAAATTGTTGCGTGATTTTCGGTCATGTCGGTTTCCACAATGGTTGTTGAAATATGTAATAATATTTCATGTCTCATTGAAGAAAAAAGTTTGAACCCCCATGAATGTATACAATTCTATCACATGATACCGAGCCAAAATATATTATTTTCCAAAAGCATCATGATAATGGTCATACTATTCCCTGTGGTAAATCGAACAGGTGCGGATCCTGTAAGTTATCGGTGCATTGCAGACAGATCATCCCTGCAATCACGATAAACCACCACGAACTGATAAAATCATGATATACTATCTTCAGCAAGATAAGTATACCGGTAAAACATCTGTCTGAAGATAAATACATCAGGAAAAAATCCGTCTCCTTATTAGTCGTCCGGACGACTTGGGCGACTTGGGCGACTTGGGCGACTGCGGAGCATATCGAACAAAAATGCCCGCGTAGCGAAGTGGGTTGCAGGGGCAATGCTCCCGTGAACAGGCCTGCAGGCCGGACTCGTCAGCAAACCCATGTTGAGTCAACAACTCGCCCCTGAACTAGCCTGCGCGCGGACCTTGTCAGCGACAACACTCGCTTGCCGACTATTTACAGGGAGAGGTCTAAACACCAGCATCTATCCGTCAAGTTCACGGTCTGTGCAGCGTAATCACCGAAGATGCTCGCACTGCGGGCTGCTTTATGGAAGATGACTGCGCGCGGGCTGCTTTATGGAAGATATCCGCAGTTTGGATGGCTTTATGGAAGATATCCGCAGTTCGGATGGATTTATGGACAAACCAGCAGATGGATCACAGCGGCTATTCGCGCTTGCGCGGCAAGGAGAAATAATAGGTTTAATCGAGGGTTTTATTATGCTATCTATGACTATATGCTATCTATGACTATATGCTATCTATGACTATATACGCGATATTCACGGTATTCACGGTGCTAATGACGCGATATTCACGGTATTCACGGTGCTAAAGGATTGGCCGATAATCTAAGGATTCGACGGTTTTATGGAATGCTGCTGTGACAGAGGATTCGCTGCTTTGTCGACGGATTGTCGAATCTTTAAGGATTCGACGCTTTTTTATGGAACGCTGCTTTGTCGACGGATCGTCGAATCTTTGAGGATTCGACGCTTTTATGGAATGCTGCTGTGACAGAGTATTAGCAGATAATGTGACGATTCGACGGATATCTATAGAACGCTGCTTTGTCGACGGATCGTCGAATCTTTGAGGATTCGACGCTTTTATGGAATGCTGCTGTGACAGAGGATTAGCAGATAATCTGACGATTCGACGGATATCTATAGAACGCTGCTTTGTCGACGGATCGTCGAATCTTTGAGGATTCGACGCTTTTTTATGGAACGCTGCTTTGTCGACGGATCGTCGAATCTTTGAGGATTCGACGCTTTTATGGAATGCTGCTGTGACAGAGGATTAGCAGATAATCTGACGATTCGACGGATATCTATAGAACGCTGCTTTGTCGACGGATCGTCGAATCTTTGAGGATTCGACGCTTTTTTATGGAACGCTGCTTTGTCGACGGATCGTCGAATCTTTGAGGATTCGACGCTTTTTTATGGAACGCTGCTTTGTCGACGGATCGTCGAATCTTTGAGGATTCGACGCTTTTATGGAATGCTGCTGTGACAGAGGATTAGCAGATAATCTGACGATTCGACGGATATCTATAGAACGCTGCTTTGTCAACGGATCGTCGAATCTTTGAGGATTCGACGCTTTTTTATGGAACGCTGCTTTGTCGACGGATCGTCGAATCTTTGAGGATTCGACGCTTTTTTATGCAACGCTGCTTTGTCGACGGATCGTCGAATCTTTAAGGATTCGACGCTTTTATGGAATGCTGCTGTGACAGAGGATTAGCAGATAATCTGACGGTTAGACGGATATTTATAGAACGCTGCTTGGTCGCGATATTCACCGGATTGACGGTGCTGATGAACGTCAGATCGGCTGGCCGGTGACGGAAACCTATACAATGCCAGTATGACCTATATTCATAGTGAGTATATATGGTCATGATAAGGTGGCTTTAGCAGAGAATACTGGTGTTTATGGCGAGTTGTCAGTCGCGATCGTGCTGGCGAGCGTCGGTGTGCAGGTCGGCATTTGTGGTGTTCACCTCAGCAGAGTTGTCGAACTTAGAGCGAAAAAACTTGAACAAAGCAATGGGGGCATTGAACTACCCTCCAAAACTCAGGGGCAGACGGCTCGGGCGGTGTTACTATTAGCGTGCAGAGTTTTCACCGCAATTTCCTTTGCTCATTTCCACTGTGTGCGTCCCCTGCAATGGGGTCAAAGCAGCGCCAAGAACGCCGCCGAGTCATGTTTTGTGTCACGGAGGTCGCCGCGCAGGAGTGGTTTGATGTGTAGATTGCAGCTAAACCAATGTATTTGTGAGAACATGTCAGTTTTCGCAAACTTTACAATGTTTGTCTTTGCAGTTTTGAACTTTGGTCGAAATACAGCTGCCAACCACACAACAGCACCCGAACATTATGTCCAAACTTTTCGAAGGTGAGTTCAACACCCTCAGATTACTGTTTAATTATTGATCTTTGCAGTTCTAGACCTGAAGACAATCAAACAACGCGAATGCGAACCTTCACAATGACGCTCCCTAGCACGATTGCGACCGACATCTTGGCGTCAAACACCTGTATTCTTTGGACGATCTACAACTAAGCAGCAATCCATAGATTATTGGCCAATCCTCTGTCAAAGCAGCTTTCCATAAAAAAGTGTCGAATCCTTAAAGATTCGACGATCTACGACAAAGCAGCAATCCATAAAAGCGTCGAATCCTTAGATTATCGGCCAATCCTCTGTCACAGCAGCATTCCATCATAAAAGGCCGAATCCTTAGATTATCGGCCAATCCTCTGTCCTCTGTCACAGCAGCATTCGATAAAACCGTCGAATCCTTAAAGATTCGACGATCTGTCGACAAAGCAGCGTTCCATAAAAAAGTGTCGAATCCTTAAAGATTCGACTGTCAGATCCGTCGCTGGCCAGCCGATCTGACGGTCATTCGCACCGTGAATACCGTGAATATCGCGTACATAGTCATAGATAGCACATGGTCATAGATAGCATATAGTCATAAATAGCATAATAAAACCCTCGATAAAAGAAACTCTCTCCATATGTGCGATGAATGAACAAACCGGCGATGAATGAATAAACCTGCGATGCATGACTAAACCGGCGATGAATGACCAAACCGGCGAAACACCATAAAACCAGTGACTATGACCGCACATACGGCCTGACATAGGATCGCCACTTCACAGGCGTACCATGCACTGCTGCTGTATCGAGGGCGACCTGTCATGTGTGGCAACCTTACGCTGCGATACGGGGAGTGTAGGAGCCTTCGCTAAAGCGTCGCAACCGTTGCACCCTTATATTAGATCCTGGCAACGGTTGCTCCCGTACAGAAGACCCTGGCGACACAGGCGACTCAGGCGACAAATAAAGTGGAACGGTCCGTACCTAAGACGGCCGATCTTAAATAAGGCAGGATTTTTTCCTGATGTACATCGTCAACATTGATAATTTATCTGTATTATCGGTATTCTAGTATCATGACTGGCCAGCAATGAAGCTTGAATACAACACCCTGGTAAAATCAGAGAGTAGAAAAAGACATCAATTCTCCGGGTCTCGTTGCTTATAAACCGACTCCTCAAGCCGACACCTTTGAACTCATACACAACTCTCCACCTCTCTCCAAAACCACCATCACCGTGACCATCGCCATCACCATCGCAATCGCCAGCACGATCACCAACAAGCGACAGTAACTAAGATAAGGACTTTGTAATACTCTTTACTCTGTGTTGATGACTACGATGGTAACTCTGGCGCAGTGCAAGCAGCAATAGCCACTACGATGGAGCTTCTTGTATGGTAGCTGTGGCAAGTTGCAATGGGATTACACAAGCTTGCGGGGAAGGGTGGGTGGGGGTGGGCAAGCCGCAGGGCAATATAAGTTATGTGCACGATCGTGATAAATAAATCAAACCTAAATGATAAAAATTGTGATAATATATTAAAAAAACATGATAGATTATCAAAAAAACACGAGAAAGATACTATCGCTCGACGATGTAGGATCTACCATAATCGGGACGATAAATTCCACGATACAAAAAGAGATATTTTATCTGCACACTTTATCGGTGCCGAATGTACCACAGGGTATTGATGACACGAGGAAAACAATCATTTACAATATATATCATCAACAAAATAAGATTTATAATGCCAGTTTCCGACAAAGACGTTCTGAGATTGCAGTCAGTGTTCTCCTAACATACTGACTATGGAAATCTCTTGTCAAGCGACAAGTTGGGTAACTATTCTGAGGTTACTACTGTGATGAACCAACCTGACACCGACCTGAGTCATTGGCCTCCGGCCCCAGTCCCCTATTGGCAACCACACTGTGACCAACCCCAATATATTCATATACACTTGACTTTGACTCAACACCAGTTCTGACCGTTTTCTGCGTTGGTTCAGCCCTGCCTTCTACTTGGGAGGCTTGTGTATTAACGGGTTGCATCCCTGTTGCCATGCGAATCCGCCTTGCGTGTAACCTTCTAGCAGCATATGGAACCCCAAACTGACATCAGGCACTTGTGACTGCGCAAGAGTTATTACTTGTTTGCATTGTCTTTGTTTATGTTTCAAAGTTGCTTTGTCAAGTTTGTAGTTTGGCTTTTTTACAATCTCGGTTCAAGTTTCTACCACGTTGTATGTGACTCAGATCTTTAGTCTTTTGTGAAACGCATGATCAGTATCCAAAAACAGTCTCTGTCCTAGCTTGCTGTTTCTTGATCATGCAATAATTTGTTTCTTGTACGTGAATATAACATACTAAAGATACAATGTGATCTTTATCCACAGATATCTTCCCTGTAGACGGTGGCGACGACAGATCTTCCTTGTTTGCAACCTTGAAACAGTTTCAACCATACTTTTCTCACCTTACACCTTGTTCCTGCATCAGTATAAACCTCTGTTTGTCATGAGTTGTTTATACGATATGTATGACATGGGCGACCGGAGCTCCTTCGGAGCATTTTGCCGCTACCGGGGTTTGCTATAAGAAGAGTGTAGTGGGGGCTGCTTCGGTGAACTAGCCAGCAGGCGGGATTTGTCAGCTAACCCCAGTTGAGTGGGAACACTCCCAGTAACAAGCTCGCAGGCCAGATCTGTCAGCGACAACACTTGCTTGCCGGCTAATTACCAGGGGAGACTACAACACCAGCATGCATTGGTTAAATTCTAGGTCATTGCATCGTAATTACGAAACATGTTTGCACCGTAAGCTGCTTTATCGTAGATTACCTAACTTGCCGTTGCGTTATGAGAGATAGACTGCCCTGCAGGCTACGTCATGGGGGATATCCGCAATTTGAATGTATTTATGAACAAACAAGGGAATTGATCACAGCGGCTATCCGCGCTCATGCGGCAAAAGAGAAATTGGTTTAATCAAGGGTTTTATTATGCTATGTACGCTATCCATATACACTATAAACCCAACATATACAGGATACACGTTGCTAATGACCGTCAGATCGGCTGTCAAACCATTCTTGTGCTATGGAATGCTGCGTAGTTGCAGGATTCAACTCATTCCTACGGAAAGCCGCTTAGTTGCAGGAAACGTGGAGAAAAGCAGGATTGATCTCAAACATGCTTATTTCTAGCAGCATGAGCTGTATTCTAGTCAGTATATATGGTCATGACAAGCTGGCTTAAGCAGAAAATATTGTTGTTTGACGGCTGGTTGTCAGTCGGGATTCAAGGTAATGAGCGTCGGTATGCAAGCCGGCATTTGTGCTGTTCACCTTGAAAGAGTTGTCGAACTTGGAGCAAAAAGCAAAGAACAAAGCAATCGGGGCATTGAACTATGTTTCCACACTTGGGGTCAGACGGCCTGCTGGTGGAACTATTGTTGGAATTTAGGACATGCGACCATGTCAGCGGATGAAACACTGCGCAAGCGTGATGGTTGCTATGTTTCCATTTCTTCCCTTGTTATACGTATTTAGCCGGTTGATTTTTGGTTGGTGACGCTGCCTGCCTTGCTGACGCCGCACAACAACATCATATGAGTCATGCATGCAGATTTGTAAGTGTGAGCCACACAGTTGACTCACACGCATGAGCCATTGGGGCTGTGTATTTTCCTTGGCATGTTTTCAGGGTTAAACCAACGCCCATCTCTGATATCAACTGACTCTTGCGGCACGAAAGGTTTCCTATAAAGGAGTCTATTCTCCCAACTTAGCTAGAGAATAAAGATGCAACACTTAATCTACTCTCTTCTCGTCAAGATTGTGATAAACATCAACGTCCCGTCTCGAAGCGACTTTGTGATAAGACTCGTTACTTTGATTAGCTCGCGCCTCTCTACGCTAGATACACTGTCACCACCTCCGTCTGCTGCCAATTGTGCTGAAGATCCTGATCACCTCTTCTTTGCATATCAACAACTTTTAGCTTGCGGAGGTTTCACCGCAATTTTCTTTGTCCATTTTGGGTTTGCCAGCGCCTGTCATGGAGTCAACGCAGCGCCAAAATTGGCAATGAGTCACGTTGTATGTCACGTAAGCCGCCACGCAAGAGTGGTTTGCAGTGTAGATTGCAGCTAAACCAGTTTATTTGTGAGAACATGTTGGTTTTTGCGAACTTTACAATGATATACTGTGCAGTTTTGAATCTTGGTCAGAATACGCCTGCCAACCACATAACAGCAATAGAGCATCTTGTCCTAACTTCTCGTAGGGTGAGTTCAACACCCTGAGATTACTGTTTTATTGTTGATATTTGCCGTTCCAGACCTGGACAGTATCAAAAAACACATATTTGGCCTTCACAATTAGGTTCTACAGCACGATTGGAACCGACATCCGGCCGTAGAATACAAGTATTCTCTGCTTCAGCTTATCACAATCACATATACTGACTAGAATACAAGTCATACTGCCTGAAACAAGCATATTTTTGATCGATCCTGCTTTTATCCGATATTGCTGCGGCTAAGCGGCTTTACATATGGATAGGTCGAATCCAATAAGAGTTGTGAATTCCTGCAGCTCAGCAAACTTCCATAAGAATAGGTTGATTTCTAGAATTACACAGATTTCAAAAAGAATAGCTCGAACTCTATAAGATAAATCCAATCCTGCGGCTAATCAGCTTTCCATAATAATAGGTCCAATTCTATAACATCCGTCATTTACTGCAACTGAGCAGCATGCCATTGTAAGAGTAGGCCGCATGCCGCGACAAAACAGCATCTGTTATACATACGTACACATCTTTTATACTTAGTCTTCATTCATTGTTACCCTGCCTCAACAGTATCCTCCATTTCATATACCACCCTGTCGAAGTACGGTTTTAGTATGGGAAGTACCAACGCAACGCGGCAACCACGCTTACAAGAGAGACCCAAGCGGTGCCTATGGTACGGAGATTTATCGTTGAGAATGAACACAAGTACTGAACTGCGTCGCAGGTTCTTCTCCGTCAGTAGTATGGTAAAAGTGTGCACTTGCTACATACCCATACCAAAAAAGTTTGTGTCGGACCCGAAAATAACCCTACAGTTGTAATGGGCAATTTTTAAAGCGCAATGTACCCGGTGGGTATATGCAAGGAGGCAGTCAAAGCTGAAAAAGATCAAAGTCTCTGAACTTCGACGTTTTAGCTTTTTGTGATCATCTTACATCAGGAAAAAATATGTCTCCTGATTAGTCGTCCGGACGACCTGAGCGACCTGGGCGACCTGGGCGACTGTGGAACATATCGAACAACAATGCCGACGTAGCGAAGGGCTTTGTGTCGCCAACGTTTTGGTGAACTACCCTGCAGGCCGGACCAACACAACCCTCTGTTGAGTTGGCAACCCGTCCCTGAACTAGCCCGCAGGCCGGACCTTGTCAGCGACAACACTCGCTTGCCGACTAATTATAGGGAGAGATTTTAACACCAGCATCTATCGGTCAAGTTCACGGTCTGTGCAGCGTAATTACCGAAGGTGCTCGCACTGCTGTGTAATGACCACGTCTCGGACGGGTCATTGGGTACAAGATGCGTGGTTGTGATAGCAAGGTCGAGACTGGTTTATGGGTAGGGACAAGAGAGGGCTGTCAGGGCCACCGTCAGGGAGGAGGAGAAGTGCGGGTAAGAATAGTATGTATTCTTAAGTTATAAGGAGATACAAGAGACGAGTTGTTGCGTAAAGAAGAAACAAGAAGAGAGGACAGAGACTTTCCTTAAATACAAAACATGCGTTACACAAAAGACGAAAGACATGAGTCACATAGAAGGCCGTAGAAACGACCGGAACAATATAGAAGACAAATTACAAATCGACAAAGCAATGGAATATAATAGAAGAACATGGAAACAAGTGGTAAGCATTGCGCAGCCTTAAGTGACTGATGTCACTTGAGGATGCCGTGGGTTACTAGAAGGTTCCGTGCGAGGCGGCTGTGCGTACCAACAGGGATGCAAGCTGTTGGTACACGAGGCTTACCAAGTGGAAGGCAAGGCTGAAGCAAGCCTGACGAGGTAGCATAGGAAGGCGAACAACAGCTGGAACTGCTGTTGAGTCAAGGTCAGGTGTACGTGAATCCATTGAGGCTGGTAGCGTTGCTGGTGCCGGTAGTGGACAGGGGCTGCTGGTTCTTCGTTCAGGTGGAAGCCGGGTTGGTTCATGACATTAGCCCTCCCTCTAGGGATCAGCTCCTGCGAATTGCTCGAGGTAGGTTCTGGTTCATAGTTGATGACAATCGGATCGTTCGAGGTTCCGCTCATAGCTAAGTGTCTGGGAGATTTGCAGGACGGGGTTTCTGAGGGTAACTGTTCTGAAAACGTCTTATGACAGCGTGAGCATTTTCAAGGTCGCTTGCGGGTTGACAGGTGGGGTTTTTGTATCCAACCCAACGTACGAGGTATTGAAGTTTTCGACGGATGATCTTGGAATCAAGGATTTCGTCGACTTCCCATTTGAGATCGTCGTTGACAATAATCGGAGGTGGAAGAGGTTCCGCTTGTCCAACAAGTGGGTCTTTAGCAACAGGTTCAAGAAGTGATACGTGGAAAACGGGGTGAACTTCCATGGTGGGCGGGAGTTCCAGCTTATAAGCGTGACTGTACACTTTATGGGCGATTCAAAATTTACCCAGGCGCTTAAAGTTCAACTTGTTGGATGGTCGGGTTGTCTGGATATGTCTTCTCAGTAGCCAGACTACATCGTTGATCTTGTATGCAGGGGGTGGCAAGCGGTGTCGGTCGGCTTGTTCTGCATGAGCTGATTGGGACCTCGTACTTCCGGCGCGCAGGTGTTGGTCCAGAACAGAAGGTTTTTGCGAATAACCCCTCAGAACTTCAAGGGTTGGTTGCGGCGCTAAAGGGTTTGCATGGATCTCGTATCGGGGTTGTTGGCCATATACACCAAAGAATGGTGTGATTCCTGTAGTCGCAGACAAGGTGTTGTTGTATGCAAATTCAGCCATACTGATAAGCTCCGACCAGTTGTCCTGCTGGTAATTGCAGTATCCGCGGTGGTATTGTTCCAGGATTGCATTGACTCTCTCGGCTTGGCCATCAGTCTGCGGGTGAAAGCTAGTTGACAGATTTTGTTTCAGGTTTAGTAGTTTGCATAGGTGCCGTGAGAATTCCGAGGTGATTTGTGTTCCGCGATCGCTCACTATTGAGTTGGGTAGTCCATGGAGTCTGAACACGTTGTCCATGTATAATGTGGCAAGTGTTACCGAGTCGCAGGTCGTAGTAGTTGGAATCTAGTGAGCCATCTTGAATAACCAATCTACTACGACAAGTATTGCGTCAAATCCGTTGGAGACAGGTAGACCAGTAATGAAGTCCATTGATACGGAACTCCATCTACGGATTGGAACTTGTAATGGTTTGAGCAGGCCATAGGGTGCGTGGCGTGCGGGTTTGATCCGCATGCATGTATCGCAGTTTTGAACATATTGGGCAATTGTCTAGCGCATCTTTGGCCACCAATAGTTTCGGCATACCAGTTCGTATGTCGATGCTCTTCCAGGGTGGCCGGCAGCAGGGTGATCGTGACAGGAGTGGAGGACTTTGGCTTGCAATGATTCGTTGTCAGGAACATACAGCAAGTTCTGTATGTATAGGAGACCGTCCTTGTAGCTGCATTCACCAAGTGGGACTGAAGGGTGCTTGGTGTCAGAGTTCTCTACTGCCAGAACAATCGATTTTGCTAGGCTGTCCGATATAAGCAGTTCTCGGATCTCGTTATTGAAGGTAATGCAAGTTGCAGACAGTGAGTAATCAGAGAACTTGGATGAAGGGATGAGTGCGCGAATAGGTCTGCTACGTTCATCCCCCTCTTCAGGCAGGTCTCCAGACCTTCGTGTCAAGACGTTGGCTTTTCCGTTCTTTTCGCCAGGCCGGAATACGATGACAAAATCGTATTGGGCTAATTCGCCTGCCCATCGTGCCTGACGTCGGTTCAACAAGGTTTTTGTCTTGAATGATTCAAGGTTGTGGTGGTCGGTGTATATGTTGAATGGTCGTGGCAATGCGTGTAGATACATATGCCATTTTCCTAAACATACCACAATGGCAAGCAGTTCTTTATCCCCAATGCCGTAATTGCACTCGGCCGGGGACATTTTTTCTGACAGGAATGCAACAGGGTGAAGAACTGTCTTACCATTTTCAGGGACTTTCTGAGATAAGATACCCGAGACAACGTAGTCTGACGCATCGGTTTCAAGGATTGTTTCAAGAGTAGAGTCAAAGTGGCGTAGCACTGGTGCTGTAGTGAACGACAGTTTCAACTTCTGCAAGACTTCTTCGCATTGTTGTGACCATTCGAAGGGTGTGTCCTTTTGCAGTAGCTTAAAGAAAGGTTGGCAGATCCTTGAGTATCCGTTGATAAATCGCCGATAGAAGTTTGCAAAGCCTAGGTAACATTGTTTGTCCTTGACAGACTTCGGCGTTTCCCATTCTAGAACTGCTTTGACCTTTTCCGGGTCCATTTCTATTCCGTTGGAAGAGATAACAAATCCAAGGAAGGTTGTCTTGGGTACTGTGAATTCGCATTTCTCAGGCTTGACAAACATACCGGTTTCTGATAACTTCGTGAGAACCTTTCGAACTTGTTCTTGGTGATCTGTGATATTCTTGGAGTATATCAGAATGTCATCCAGATATACAACGCAGAAGATGTCTAGGTATTCCCGTAGGGTATCATTGACGAATCGCTAGCAGGTTGCAGGTGCATTGGTAAGACCAAAGGGCATAACAAGGAATTCAAAAGTCCGTAACGGGTTCGAAATGCTGTCTTCCATTCGTCGCCTTCTTTAATCCGGATGAGATTGAAGGCTGATCTCAGGTCTAGGCGAGTAAAGTATTGAGCTCCTCGAATTTGGTTCAATGTCTCTTCGATCCTAGGCAGCAGGTATCTATCTTTGAAGGTAATGTCGTTCAAGGCTCGATAGTCGACACAAAGACGTAGTGTGCCATCTTTCTTTTTGACAAACAGAATAGGAGAAGCGCTAGAGGAGGAGCTATGGCGGATGAAGCCTTTGGCAAGGTTTTCATCAAGCCATAGTCGTACTTCCTTGAGTTCTGAATCAGACATTGAGTACATCCGACCTAGAGGTGGTTTCGAGCCGGGGAGCAAGGGAATTTCGTGGTCCACATAACGGTGTGGAGGAAGTGCTTCAGCTTCTTTCTTCGAGAACAGAGGCAGAAAGTCATGGTATTCAGGAGGCACTAGGTCTTCTGTCTTCTTTGTCGTCTTTGAGTCTTCAGAGGCTGCGACTAGAACACAGATTCGGTTTTCAGGGTCTTGGAGTGCTAGTTTCATTGCAGCCCTAGAAATAACTGCAATCTTATGGGTCGTTGGTGCTGGTAGTGTACTCTGGATGGGTTTGGGCCGTACAGGAAAGCAGTGGGCCCGGCAATAATCACTTTTGAATGTGATAGAGTTTGCTTCACAGTCGATGTCGGGGTTGTGTTTTCGAAGCCAGGTTCGACCAACAATTAGGTTCCATCCGGCCAGTTTGGTAACTTGGAAGGTCAATACTTCTTCATGTTGGTCCACGGAGAGTTTCAAGGTACAGGTATGAGTTATTTGTCCTGCAGCAGATGGTCGTCCATCTACTACAAGCAATTCCTCTGGTCTAGGTTTTGTTTCAAGGTTCGGGTTCAAGGATAATGCAAATCAAGGTCGATGAATTGTGATGTGGCTCCACAATCAATCATACAAGTTCCAGATAAAGTATCATTAAGAAAAACGTTAAAACACATAGGGGATTCCGATCCTAAGTCTCCTGAAAAGAAAACAGAGGATATACATAAAGCAGAGGCAAAGTGGCGGCAGGACTTGGTAGTCCTTTCGTTTTTGGTATTTGAAGAGGTTTTTGTAGAAGATAAAACAACAGGTGGTAAAACATCAAAACGATTAACAGATTTAAAGGAAACAGAGGGTTTGCAAGGAGAGAAGTCACCAGGTTGCATCCTGGCTCTCTTTGAAGGGACTTTATTCTTCAAAGAGTGCTTTGGTTTTTTGCCGGTTCTGGAGAGGTGTTGTATAGCACCGTCGCAGGAGGGGCGGCAGCCACAGAAGATTCTTCCACTGCGTTGACAGAAGGTCTCTTATGGGGGCAGGCGCTTGCAAAGTGGCCAGGGTTGCCGCAGTACAGGCAGAGGCCATTGGCTCTGCGCCTATCTTTTTCCTTCTGGTCCAGTGAGCCACGTCTTCTGACAACAAGGGTTCTGGCTGCTGAGAGGTCCATGGGGCCAGAATGTGTGCCAGCTGCGGTTGTCAAAGGGGCCGAGGTTGCAGACTTTGAGTTGTTGCTTGATGGATTGCCATCGGAAGTCTTGTGCACAGACCGGATGTTGTTATCCAGAGTGATGCATAGACTGACGAAGGCGTCAAAGGTGTCTGGTGGGGTTGCATTGTAGGCGAGGCCGAGCTGAACTCGGGAATTCAAGCCGCGCTTGAAGAAGGGGATCAGGCTCCTTTGATCTAGGGTAAGAGCCGATGCATATGTGACAAATTCCGCATGATAGGTAGAGCAATCCTCGGAACTTTGCCGTAGTTCCATGAGCTTGCGGTCCGCGGTGGCGCGAGCGTCTGGGTCATCGAAGGCAGCTTTCAATCCCGTGATCAATAGCTCATAGGAAGCAAAGCTGATGTGTCCTGAGGTTTCGTCGATGTGGGGTGCAAACCAGTTGGCAGCTCGATTGGTCAGGTAGGAGGCGGTGTAGGCGATCTTGGCATGATCGCTAGCACAGGTAACAGGGTCCGAAGCAAATACCAACCGGAGTGAGTTGACAAAGGTTTTGTATTTGTGGCGATCGCCATCAAAAGCTTCAGGGGAATTGATCTTCATGACGCGTTGGTGGGGTTGAGGGGCAGGAGCAGCAGGCTGAGCGGCTCGGAGCCGTAGGGTCGTGCCATATTGGTAGCCGTTTATGAATAACCAGATCAGGACTTGAGTGGCAAAGTTGGCTTCTTTGGTATTCGAGATAGCTGGGACAGTGGGTTGACCCACTGTACCAGTTGTGCCGCAATTAATTCCTGTTAAATGTGCCTGTTGGCACGCTGTGATTTAGTTCGTTGTGAGTTTCGGGGGTGTTGGAACCGCAGCAACTGGTGTAGGGTCATGGTTTTTAATCATCCAGATATGGGCATGTTCCCAGGTGCCAGCTGTGGGGTCTTGGGATCCAGAGGGTGTAGACGACATGGTAACCGGAGGTGGCGGCGACAGTTATGTCGACGCAACAAAGTGTATGACCACGTCTCGGACAGGTCAATGGGTACAAGGTGTAAGGTTGCAACAGCAAGGCCGAGATTGGTCTAAGGGTAGAGACAAGAGAGGGCTGTCGGGGCCACCGTCAGGGAGGAGGAGAAGTGCGGGTAAGACTAGTTCGTATTCTTAAGTTATAGGTAGATACAAGAGACAAGTTGTTGCGTAAAGAAGAAACAACAAAAGAGGACAGAGACTATCCTTGAATACACAACATGCGTTACACAAAAGACCAAAGACATGAGTCACATAGAAGGCCGTAGAAACGACCGGAACAATATAGAAGACAAATTACAAATCGACAAAGCAATGGAACATAATAGAAGACGATGGAAACAAGTGGTAAGCATTGCGCAGCCTCAAGTGACTGATGTCACTTGAGGATTCCGTGGGTTACTAGAAGGTTCCGTGCAAGGTGGCTGTGCATGGCAACAGGGATGCAAGCTGTTGGTACACGAGGCTTACCAAGTGGAAGGCAAGGCTGAGGCAAGGCAGACGAGGTAGCATAGGAAGGCGAACAACAGCTGGAACTGCTGTTGAGTCAAGGTCAAGTGTACGTGAATCCATTGAGGCAGGTAGCAGTGCTGGTGCCGGTAGTGGACGGGGGCTGGAGGTTCATGGTTCAAGTGAAAGTCGGGTTGGTTCATGACAATTACATGACAAAGCGTTGAATCCTTAAAGATTCCACGATCTGGCGACTAAGCAGAAAATTCATAAGAAAAGGCCAAATCCTTTAAGATTCAACGACTATGCAACGCTCCATACGATACGCCGAATTGTTTAAGATCCGTCGAATCCTTAGATAATCAGCTAATCCTATGGCCAAGCAGAGTTCCTCAGGAAAGGGCTGAATCCTATACGATCCGACGATTCCATAAGATCCATGGCTGGCCAGCTGATCTGACGGTAATTAGCACCTTCAATGCGGTGAATACCGCGTACATGCTGTATATAGTCATAGACAGCATAATAGTAACACCCTCGATTAAAGAAAAGAAACTCTCTCCATATGTGCGATGAATGAATAAACCGGCGATGAATGAAGAAACCGGCGATAAACCATAAAACCGGTGAATATCACCGTACATACAGCCTGACATGGGATAGCCACTTTACAGGCGTATCATGCACTACATGCTATATCGTGGGCGATCTGTCATGTGTGGCTACTTTAGGCTGCAACACAGGGCGTGTAGGAGCATTCGCTGAAGCGTTGCAACCGTTTCACCCTTATATTAGATCCCGGCAACGGTTGCACCCGTACATAAGACCCTGGCGACACAGGCGACCCGGGCGATATTTAACGTAAAACGGTCCGTACCTAAGAAGGCCGGCCTTATACCTGGTAAATTGTTTATCTGATGTACAAATTGTGCAGCCCAGGCCTGATCTGGTTATATATCCAGAGTCCTATTGACTGTATGGAGAGTGTTATTCATTTGTTGACACAGAACCGACAATAGCCGAGTATTAGCGCCCGAATAGTTATCTAGTCGGCTGCACCTCGGGTGTTGAAAGTGTTGGTCTTCCAATTAACTCAAGACACGTCCAGACAACGGGCCGTAAGTTTGTGCAGGCTGTCTTTGCCAAGTACCCTTTACTATTCTTATTTTTTTATCATTCTCTTCTTGCATTCTCCAACATCTATAGCATAGATAGACCGTCCGACTGTTGATCCGGAGCTGCGTACTCAAGTGATCTTGGAGAGGATCTCGGAACAGACAACAAGGCATACACGACCCATGAAATATTTTCTAGTTTACAAACCTAAGATTGTGCCTTATATCTTTCGGTAACTACCATTCAATCTTTATATCAATCTTTCTGAAACATCGGTCTAACAGCATTACATAACAATAGGTCAAATCCTGCGACTAACCAGCATTCCATGAGATCGCATTGAATCCTATAATGTCCGTTGATTCCTGCGACTAAGCATCATTCTATGAGAATATGTCAAATTTGATAGGATGCTTTGAATCCTGCAAATATTGTGTAAATAGTATGGATAGCATAGTCAGCATGATACAACCGCTGAAGAGGTGAAAAAATTGCACTGAATCAAAGAATTCGTAAACCATTGTGAGGTGCTTCTCAAAAACATCGCCAGATACAAAACCATTGCGAGATGCCATTTAAAACCATTGGGTGATCCAAAACCATCGAGATAGTGCTAAAGAATGGTAATGAACCTTATTATGTAGTGGTATCGAGTGCTAAAGAATGCTATTGCTTGTATCAACTCATTGCAAAAAACATCAGTTGCTAAGTTGGCCTACGGACCTGCACAGAGCGATATGGGGTGTCATGAAACCTTGATATAGTTACGCGAGGTAATTAGAAACCCATCTTTTTGTGCCTGTGCGTGGAAAAGTGCTGTTCAGAAAATTTGCTAGAAGCAAATTAATAGCTATTTCTTTGATATCGTACTTACCTGGCAACAATTTGCTATGGTTTTATTCTGGGACTAAACTCAGAACTGTGAACTTTAACCATAACAACAGGCTACGGCTACCCAGAAAAATGACAAACTACCCTAGAAAAATCTCTCTATTGGATGTTTATTTTAACGGCAATTATGCAGGATGCCCCTAAATTTGGGAGTATTATGCAGGATACCCCTAAAAAATCAATAGTATGCAGGATACCCCTAAACTTCCCATCTAGCCCAGCCGCCCTACCTTTCACCCCCCGCCCCCGCCCAATACCCGGCCTTCCGCCCTGACATGCTTTCCCCGCCCTCTTACCACCCACCCACCCGCCCTGCCACCACAATCCACCTTCCAATCACCAACCATGCTGCCCTCTACTATAATCCACCCGGTAACCTTCCCAAAAATTTGCCCTGCCCCTCCAACCAACCGCCCAGCCGACTTGCCGCAACTCGCCCAGCCGACCTCTACCATAGGCATCGGAGTACTGCCAAGTTAAGGGTAGTTTAGGTTTTAAAAAACATCAATTAAGATGTTGCACAGCCTAGCAGAAGGCCGGTGGTCATGCCATTTGTGAAGCTGTCCAGATAACATGGCCAGGGGGCTTATGGTGAAAGGCAGTATGTCGGGTGGTGGAAGGGTGGCAGGTCGGGTACTGGAAGGGCAGTAGGGCGGGGTGGTTGTGATGGCCCATGGGAAGGCACCCGGGCCGGATGGGATGTTTAGGGGTATCGTGCATATTATTGATTTTTTAGGGGTATCCTACATAATAGTGCCAATGTTAGGGGCATCCTACATAATTGCCGTTATTTTAAATAGACCGTTGGTAATCAACTACTTGTACTATAATCAATAATATTACACTTTGTAAAAGTTGTAGATATACTGTGTTCTCTCGCTTAACTATATTTTGACCATTTTGTGTTTTTATTACAATTTCTCGGTAAACGTCGTGAGAAAAAACCTTGTAAATGTATCGCAAAACCATGTTACTTCATCGAATTCTTGCAGGGAATTTACCCCGAAAGTTTGCACATATAAACTGCGGTAACTGACCGGCAAAAGTTAACCAGGTTAGATGTATCACAATGCTGGTTGTCAAACACTGTTGTATTATGGATCAATAGCTACATATGATAGAACACTAAGTTCGGTGAATTGAAATATGTTTCCCACACATGGAGTCTGTTCGCGCTCTATTCTCTAATATCCCCCTAGTAGGACATTGTCATTGCTAGCTTGTTTGGGAAGTAGCTCTGAGCCCAATAATGGTGGAATCGACCGCATTTGTTTTGGCTGTGAAGCTATAACCACTACCATACACACCTAAAATCATGTATCAATATTATTTTACTCACAATCGGGAGTCATTATCAAATTGGTTCATTGTATGCCAATCAGCAACGCGCCAAGTGTGATGTATGGAAGACATAAAACATATGAAACACTGTTTTGAGCAAGCTTTTTGTATCAATGTTGTGCCATTATAGCACTGTGCTTCCGCTAATATTGTTCTGATCGTAAAGGTACTTATATATTTAAGTTGTACGCTTTTCGTATTGAACGCATATGTAGTTAGCACCACGTGAGCACAATCATAGTGCTAAAATTATGCCGACTGGCACCCCGTAGTCTGTTTTAAAGATATAGTACTATGCAGAATACAACTTGTTAGTACTCAATGGTTGGAAAAAATTCTGCATGTTATTTGATGTATATTTATCTATATAGGTACTGAGATTTTGCTAACGATGTGTCACTTTGATGAGATTCAGGCACCATTCCAGCACATACTTTGCAGTATGGTAGTATGAATGTGATATAACAGTGGCAGTAAATTCCTAATCGTTTTTGCGTAAGATACATAAATAAAGGTCGAAATTGTGAATAGAATCAGAGCATGCACAGCGGTTGTTACAGAATGTGTTGGTGTGGTAAACAAAGATTGAAGGCACAACGTTAGCACTGCAATAGTGCTAACATTGCGCTAAACACATATGTGTTTGATACGGTAGGCATACAACTCACATATACTGATGACTTTGACGGATAGCACAATATCAGCGGAACGATAGTGCTGTATTGGCACAATGTCGACACAAAAAGCTCGCTTACAATAGAGTTCTATATGTTTTATATCTTCTATACATCACATTTCTAGCATTCTTCAATGACTTTTCTTAACCTTTATTCATGATCTGTTGTTAGCATCTTAGTTATCAAACAAACTATTTTATGCCGCATTGTTTTCGGTGGTTGATTATACAACAAATACACTTCAAATCAGAGAACGAGTGATAGAATCAATAGAATCAAGTAGTCAAACTTTACAATTTGGCACCTCAATTACAAGGAGGTATTTTCTGATTTTGGTGCGGCTTGTGTGTGCAGGGGTCATTCACAGCACTCAAAAAAAGTGGGCTGATGTCTATTGGAGTGGCTGGTAGTTTGTACCCAATTGGGCTAGTAAACAAGTCTTACCAGTGGGATATTAGAGGATAGAGCGCGAACAGACTCCATTCCAGAGAAACATCTTTCAATCCACCGAACCTATGTTCTATCCTCTGTAGCTACATAATCCTGTATTATATTGCACAAGAATTCCCGCCTTGGAACCGTAAATCAACAACGGAGGGTAGTCCATCATTTCTGTTTTTTATATTGATCTCTAGCTTGCAGTGGCACAGGTGCAGGTATGATTTGCTCACGGAAAGCGATGCCAATTACACCACAGGGGTACTTGGGCCAGCCGGGAACCATGTGGGAGCGGCTGGGAACCCTCAAGGCAAGTTAGGAAACTAGCGAGTGCCGAAGAATCAGCGTTTTGAAAAAAAAAAACTAGTGTGGGGGGTGCTATTTTGTGGAAATCCGAGAAAAAAATGCTTTCAACGGCTGGTGACATAAGCGAGTGTCTTCCGTGATTGCGCCAAATTAAGCTCCGATCAGAGCCGGTCACCAATGTCAAAAGAAACAATTGGAGCTGAGGGAAATTTTTTAATTATCGCTGTTAGTTAGGCTAAGATGCTGAACGCATAGGGGTTCTTAGTGATCAAGATAGACATTTCTAAGATTCAATATTCTTGCACGGAAAGGTATGTGATGCCGAACCCCTCAATTCATCATTGAGCCCTTCAGGCTTCCCCCAGCTTCGTTAACGAGGGTGAGGAGTGGACCTGCCTTCTGCTTTCGGAGTCTCCTCCGTTCTGTGGTTACGTTTTGTGCCAGAACCACCGTACTTCGGTAACTTTTGGTCAAAACTGAAAACTTATCTACCGTCTTAGGTGTGAAAACGCGTGACTTGCAAGGATCAATGGTGTTAACGAGAGTTGATTAAAGCACCCATATTGTCACGATATTCATGAGGTTCCATTTATCTGTTATTTTTTTTGTACCTGTCTTTGGCATACAGCACTTTGAAATTCCAATCTACTACAATTTTGCATTGGTTCAAAGATTTCTGGTGCTAAACCGGCCACCGAAAAGCATTCAGAGATAAGTGGGCCCATGAGTGGGCAACAATTCAAACTGTTGGAGGACAAGGGTAATTCAGGCGCGGTTGTACGAGTCCACCTGCTTGACCTTTCCCTCCATTCAACGAGAACCCCCAAGCCACTGTTCGAATCCTCTACGGAATAACCTACGATAAAAGAATTGACATGACCTCAAATATTTTTTTCACAGGCGATGAGTCTTGCAAATCAATTTTACCGAAACCCTTACCTTGTACATATATATCATGGTGTTCTAAAGACATGGATTTTTCGCATAGAGAGGTCTGCCTGATTACGTTCCTTCCGAGTCATCAAGTGCATGAAAAGTGTTTAAATTATGAATATTTTCAGACATAGTAACTTACATTACATACTTCTCGACCAATGTGCTGAAGTACAAGGTACACACATACGTTTACAACTGTACTCTACAGCTTAATACTGGTGTAAGTACTTGATGATCTAGCAACAAAATCTTGGGACAGCTAGCAAGCCAGACACTCAGAAAACTAAAATCTCACTAATATAGCTTCGAATATTTGGATGGGTATTTTGATAAAGCTAGTTATGCTCAGCTCAGAAATCTTCATATTAATTAAACAGTTGTAGTGAACAATGCCGAAATCACACCAAAATCTCTGCATCAGGTGAGTCTTTGCCAGAACAAGTAGGCACTGGTATCTATTATTATCACATTGTGCTCGACATAAATTATTCAAGTGCTAATGTGCTAATTACTTATACCTCTCATAGGTAATCCACTCGGTTTTATTGCGCACACACTGTCGTGGCTTGAAATCTCAAAAGCCTCATCATATTATCCTTATCTATTAAGCACTGCAGGCAAGGCAACAATCAGCCAATATTATTAGTGTCGTACAACTAATTTAACATTCTCATGTGATACTCGCCACACAAATACCGCGAGAACAACAGTACGCAGCTTTCCGGACCCTAGCTGCAAGTTTTAAGAAACCTGCCTCAAACTCAACCTTACCGTGCTGATTCAGCTGTTGTATTCGGAACATCGGTCTGCATATTTGTAACTATGTAGGTATTTCTCAAACCTCCTGTTGTTGTTGTTGATCGCCCGGTCCGCACCTATCGAATAGTCAACAAAAATAACCTATCAAACAATCAATGCAACGGATTGGTTACCAAATTGCGATAGTTTCGTGGGGGCCATTTAACGTGTCAAACAATGATTGGAGAAATATTTGACCAATTAAACTAGAGACTTTCTTGATGGCCTCCCATCGATATGGCGGTTGAGAGGCAGAAATTAAACTTTCTACGATTATTTGTTTAGATTGTGTTATCTTGCGATAGAATAGCATTCATCCACGTGAAGTCTGGGATTACCTAGAGTGGTTCGAGATGACTGCTACATAGAAGACGGGGGAAAGCCAACACTTTACGCTATTTTTACATCTTATAATGTGCGATAGATGTGGCTGTCGGTGGTACAATCACATCCAAGTCCGTGTGATTGTTTTTGGGGATACACCCTTGAAATATCTAGGTAGAATATCAACCGGAGGGAAGGTCCATCCAAAATATTCTTGTATCCAAGGTTCCCAGCTAACTGTAGGAATTGTATTATCACAAGGCTTTATTGCTATCGATCAGTTCATTTGCGTGGCAGTCAGACTTCAGCTACCAATCTACGACTGGCATTTCTCGCCTTGGGAAATCAGGAAGGTGGAGTGAGGGCAACCGTGCTGTGCTGTAATGACAGAGATTTCCAGTATCGCAAAAACTGACTGTTATTTGAAGTAGAAAAATGGGCTAATAGGCGAGGGTGCGCAGGACTTTCCAAGCTTGTACCACTACAACTTTTCAAACGGAGCATTATTAAGTATCGTGTATATCGCATTGAATTTTCATATGCGAATGACCGTACCTCAATTTTACACGAAGTGTACCTCTGGTTGTAGCGTAATGATAATAAAAATCATGGCCAAACTGAACATAAACCATACAATGAACAGAAATCCTAGTGTAGGTATTCGATCAAGTTTGGATGCTCTTCACCAGCAAGGCATCGTTTCGGTACGTTCTCCAATACGCTGGATTAGATAAACTCATTCGAACATGCTCCATGATGAGTACCCTCCGGTATGTTATCCATACTCTGGGATTTCATGCGTTCCCGTCAGAAACGAGATCAGCGGGTGCTGCATATGCAACGCACAGCATCCTGCGTGACGCAAAATGCAGCCTCGCCGCCTGCAGGGCTCGTGCATGATACTACGTGTATCTGACCGGTACCAATGAATTTTGCAGGATGAATCCCATGAGCCATTAGAGATCGAGAATAAATCGTCTTAGTTACCGCTCAGTGTGTTGTTCCAAATCTTGATATTCTTTGATTTTTGATGCTTCGATAGATGGCAGTTTATGAGACTGGCAGAGTATGTAGGGAGACAAAGGAATGAGAAGGAATGAGAAGAGGTCCGTTCGGTAAGGCTGCAGAGCGGGAACTCTTTTTCCTGCATGCCTTTGGTGTGGCAGGTTTCGGGAAGCTGCGTTCTGTTTAGGTCCCGTCAAGCGTTTTATTTTCGAGACGGTTGGAACGGCTGCTGAGTTCGGATGTTGTGAGTTGCCAGGAGTAAGATTGTACATCTCAAATCCAATGTATTACTTGGTCCAATGTACACACCAGGTTTGCGATCGTGGACTTCTGGGGGCGGGAGAGTAATATGAACAAGAAAGTTGGCCAAACAGAGGTTCTTAAAACATCTTTGATGCTTCACTGTTGACACAATTGCTGGGAAACCACAGTACACCAAGCGGAGCATTTTCGGAAGTTGCAGCTCTGTGCACCCGTAAGACGCTTGAATGCCGAAACACTGTAAAATAAACATGACGTTTCATGCTCGGAATTTGTCGTGTACAGAAGTACTTACTTTGTATAGAAGCCCAGTTGAGTGATTGAGATTATAGAAGTTTCTGTTCCTTTAGTGTCGATATGCTAAGATCAAATATACAATGTCCTAGTGATTGCCCAATATAGGTTTGAGATGTACTCATGCATCTATGTAAAACTTATGTACATTTATGTTCGTACAATTACAAACTTCTTAAAACCATGTACTTTGACCTTTAACTAAGAACTAAATACATGCAAGATAATTACACAAGAGCCTGTCCATTGTATACACCATCAAATCGTCCTGAAGTAAGGAAATAGCAGGGGAAGTTCATTCAACTATCCTAGCTAAAGATGATCGGTATGTCTCAGACCGGAGCATCCGGGAAAATTGCGCGACTGTGCGTCCGTTAGAGGCATGCTCGTACATCCGCTTGCGTTTGTTCCTGCACGGTTCTTTCGCCTTCCGATTTCCTCTTAATACCATCGTTTGTTTAATTATCTACATCTGTGACCATAGAAATAGCCGTTCCATTGAGACCTTGCTGAAAACTAATAGAACAAAGAAAAATTACAACACGGTAATGTTTGATTATTGTATTGCGCTACTCTGGTAACTTTCGAGAGCGACTTAGTTCGCTACCCAACCGTGATAAAAAGGTCTCCTGTCTGCTGGATAGGTCATTGAAATCCAAATACAAAGCTGTTTTATTCACGACTTGGTCATTTTCGATTTAGACTATTGAATCACTTCCCCACACTTTCCTGTGGATTCGGATTTACTCCAGGAAGTGAGTTATAACCAAAGACACAAATATTAACGAACTAATACTTAAGTAGGACATCTGGCGAATTCTGCTACTACGGATAGAAACTGTCCCTCAGGCCTTAGTCTGACATCAATCCCGCTCTATCCACAGGGTTTAGCCATTTGGATTCCACTGCGCTTCCCATTTTCAAAATCGCTTGATAGAAGAGAGGCTGTGAGATTCGAAACAGATAAAACACCGGCTCTCAGTGTTAACAGACAATAGTAACGGAGCGTGCGCCGTGTGATCTTAATTCGTCACACTCTAGGAGATGAATTTGGAGACACCTAGTCCGGAACCTGATCACAAACTGTGATTTTCGGTAATATCTAGAGATCTCAAACTCTGTCGTTACCCGCTTCCTGCCAATCACTTTGAAAGTTCACAATCCTTGGCAAATCGTGCGTCTCACCCTTACCAATCAATCCGAGTAAGTCATATCAAATTTACACCATACGGGATCCGTCAATCGGCGTAGTCCACGCGATTATCTAGACCCCTACGTGTGGTGCTGAGTCTATCCTCCATAATCGGATTTGATTTAGGTGGAGTTTCTTGGTTTGAGAGAATATCTTGTTAGCTGAGTATGTAAGTTCTGAACTCATTAGCTATCATCTCCTGTTGCATTTATTTCGGAGCAATTTCTGTCTTAGAAACTTTGATGATATGGTTACATAGCCATTCATGTCCCTTCCTGCCGGATACATCTCTGTTCATGATCAAGTCATCGCTGCGAAGGTCGCCAATGGCAACGATCATGCTTCCATTTTTACGAAAACTGCTAGGGTTCCTTGCCAGCGCACACCCCACCACCCTAACCACATTCTGCATGCGATCCAGCTTTCCCCTAACCCTGCACACCAACTCAAAACTATACGCTAACTACTAATCGCCTAGCTCATACGGGCATCAGGCCTGCACCAATTCTCGCTCAACTCCTTCCCTGTCGGCCAGCCAATCCGAGCACGGCAGCTCGCCCAACGAACCAACCACAACCCAGTTTGTCGTTCTTGATTTCGCCGCTCTCCACACACTCCGACAGCTGTGCGTTGGCTGGTTCCGCTCCTCCTCGCTTGGACAAGGACAGCCTTCTTTACTCGACTCTTGAAAGTCGCCCCAAGACGCGCCATTCTTGGTCGGATTTACTGAATTGCACTACCGTCGGCACGGGTAGAGTAGATAGGCAGACGGTAGTCACTGGGTTTCATCAAGAGAATCGAAAAGAAAGGTTCCCTGACGACGGCGGTTCGCGTGGTCTGTTGTCCCAAAGCTTGGACTACTGTGCGTTCGGGAGGCTTTTGATAGGAGGTTTTGGTGTGGTTTGAGCCCACAGCCATCTCAAGCGTGGGTGGCCGGTGAGTGAGTTTAGGTGTCCAGGTTTCGGGTGCGTCTGCTCAGTTGCAGCATTTCGTTGCTGCAGCCATCTCGCACGTTTTTTTCTCCTGGCTGCTGCCCCCCCAGCAGGTACGCTGCGGAATAGTACAGCACAGTATTCATTCTATCCTGTCAACGAACAGACGGAGCAATCAAAGCAAATACTCCCTCGTCCTGCCTGCTGCTGGCTGCCCCCTGAAAGTGGGCGTGTGTACCTGCCTACACAAACCAGACGGAACCCGAGCAAGCAACCAAACTCGAGGCCTGCCACAGCTGCCCGCCCGCTCTGCGCTGCTGCTGGCGACTGCTCTTGCTCTTCGCCCGCTCTGCCCTTCTTTCGATATTTTTTTTTTGCGAAAAGAGAACGAATCCCAGAACGGTCGATACCACTACTCACACCTTTCCGGGCGCCCCTGTCAATTGTGCCCAGCCTCCACAAACCCCCGGCTGTCCAGAGCGAAACTCCAGCCTCTTCCCTACCTGCCTCCTCCTTTTCTTCTCCGCACACCCTCCGTCGTTGTTGAGGACCCATCCCGTCCACCTCGTTGACTGCTGCATTGCTGCTGTGCGTTACTCCCTGCAAGTCGCCCGACCCGCAGCGACTTCGTAAAGTCTACCTCCTCTGTTCGCTCCACCCTTCCCCCATCGACTTTCTCTCACTCCTCTCTCGCTTTTGTCCAGCCTCCTCCTCCTCCACCATCTCTTCAACATCCTCCACCACCTCCGGTTGTCATTCAGTCGACCAGTCCGTCCTCCCCTTCCACCCATTCCCCCTCCCTCGGACTGTCGCCCAATTCCCAGACCACTCTTTCCCATCCCACGGCATCCGGCTTGTTTGGCTACACCACTGGCGCATCTCGGCACACCCCACTGGATAGAAGACTTGAAGAACATACAAGAGGCATCTGGACATAGGTTTCCTACAAGGACACGACCGCGTACGATTTTACGAAGTGACCTCCCAATTGGCGCGCAGCCGATCCGATTGGTTAGAAACATACGAGCCATCAACTAATTACGATTTTATACGACGACACGACCCGGTAGTTTCATTCTGTGCAGAGTTTCAAAAGTTATCAAAAGTTGCTTCAGTTGTTTTTTATATATATATATTTGCCCAAATAAGTTGGATCTTTCCATTTGACAGCCTGCTTTCAGCGTCATACCCATACCATCGCATACACCCTGTCCTGCCACCCACAGTTTCAAAGGGGTCTATTCTACCGTATAACCCTGTTCTGGAATTGGTACATTTCGTTAAGACGTGGTTTCATACCGTCTCGTTGCGATCGATATTTCTTCTCCGACTACACAGCCAATTCAGTATCTCGTCATTTGAACTCTTCATCGATTTCTATTGCTGCGAGTGACAGATCGCGCAGACAGCAATCATTCACGAAATTTTCGAAACGATAATCAGTATATTTCTGATCAACTAGCTACCAACTTATATAAACAGAGCGTTATCAACGCGAAAATCACCAAGCTGGAGTTGCCATCTCTTGCTTCGGTTCAAACCAGAGCCCACCCAATTGAATTTTTCCCTTCTTGGAACGGATACACTACTCATTACGCCAAGGGGAGCATGTCTAGTGACAAGCTCCCATCTGCCTTAAATATCTCACAGCATCAACAGTCTTCTCCGCGCGGATTAGGCGGTTCCATTCTTCAATCAAAGAAAATCCCTGATTCTCAGCCCTCATTGCAAGTGTTGCCTAACCCAACCACCTCTGCTTCTCCACAGGGCTATAGTACCACCCCACAATACGCCTATAGTAGTGATAATACCGGCTATATGAATTCTCAAGGGAACTCTTCGTACGGGGCTCTGGAGTATAGCCACCAACATCATCTCTCTCAAGGACAACCCTCCACGCCACAGACCGCTACTTCTGGAGGTGGCCTGTCAAGCTTCCCTCCCCAGCCACCAATACTACAACCAACATACCAACAGCAACCAACCCATGCTGTTTTCCCCCAATTTTCATTCCCAAGTTCCAATGGAGTGTCATCTCCCGCTGGTCAGCCCGGAGTGTCTGGGCCAATGTCAGTTCATGCGAACCAACAACTTTTGCCTTTACCCCCGAGTATGACCCCCAACCACTCTCCTCTCGCGTCGGTTTCAGCTGGCGGGCAACAGACGCCCTCCTCGACCACTGCTGGCGCATACAACACTCAACCTTTTGACACGACAGGGCAAATGGCTCCTGCCGGAATGAAACCAAGAGTGGCAGCTACTCTGTGGGAGGACGAAGGAAGTCTTTGTTTTCAGGTTGAGGCCAGAGGTGTTTGTGTTGCACGAAGAGAAGGTACTTAGCTAAACCCAGCCAGAACAAATTGATCGCTAACATTTGTCCCTATCAGACAACCACATGATCAATGGCACTAAACTTCTTAATGTGGCTGGTATGACTAGGGGTCGTCGGGACGGCATTTTAAAAAGTGAAAAAGTGAGGCATGTTGTGAAAATTGGTCCAATGCATCTGAAGGGTGTATGGTGAGTTAAATTCTATTCAACTATGTGAGGGACCAACAGTACTGACGACACCAGGATACCATTTGAACGTGCTTTGGACTTCGCCAACAAGGAAAAGATTACGGAATTACTCTATCCTTTGTTCGTTCACAATATTGGAGCTTTTTTATACCATCCGACGAACACGCACAGAACAAGTGCGGTAATGGCTGCGGCTGAGCGCAGAAGAGCAGACAGTAGTGTACTGTCCCAAAGCCAGGCTCTTAACCAGGGTTCTATCCAAAGACGAGGTCAATCAGATCTAATCTCGCCCTCACAGCCACCTCCATTACATGCTGGCATGCATAATCCTATACACGCACCGCTTCCGCCACATGGAAACTTGGCGCAGCCCCGACCGGGCTTGGAAAGAAGCATGTCATTTCCGACACCACCGTCTAGTGCATCGAGTGTTATGGGGGGCGTCAATGGTGACGGCTCATCATTTGGCTGGAATGGCAATATGGTTTCTAATGTTGGTGGACCCAATAACCAGCCATTAGCACTTGATACGTTAAATAGTCGCTCCATGCCTACCACTCCTGCAACCACTCCCCCTGGCGGTCTCCAGCAACTTCAACAGTATCCGCCTCCTACGTCTTCGATATACCAACAAAATGGCCCGGGTGGGATGTCGCAGCAGAGCATCGCCCAGTCCAACATGCAGCGATTCAATCAACCACCGCCCCAACCGAGCACATATATGAGCCAGGCACGGGATTCAAACACAATGGGCCCGCCACCAACTTCCCGTGGTCCTCCCCAAGTCCTATCCCGACCATCCTCCCGTCAGGAAGATGCGCATGTCAAAGATGACGGCGAGGAGCAGAACGGTTTAGTTGAGGAGCATGGTGCCCAAGATGTCCACGGTGACGAAGATGGTGATAATGAAGGTGATCATAATCAGGAGGAAGAGTATACAACCCATGACGGGAACTATGCCAATGGCCACCGCCCATACTATCCAACCCCATTGGCAAATGCAGAGCACACTCCCCACCTATCTCCAGATATGGCAGGGTCACCCGGCCATGTGCAAGGGCCATCTACCCCTGCTAGATCCTCATATGGAAGCACAAACGTCAGTGTACCTCGAACAGTAGATAATGCTACCGGGGCAACCCCGCGGACCACCACCACTCCACAGCAGCAGTGGGTACAAAACTCTAGTGGTTATCAAACACCCCCACGAACTAATAGTTCGAATGGTCCAACTCGCCAGCCACCCCAACGGAATATATATCAGCTGGTGACTGGCGATCCTGCTGCTGATCATTGCGACGTGAATGGTGCCGGTAGTTCCGATGGCACATATGCAGGTCAGCCCCTTGGAGGAGTTGCAATGCCACCCCAAGTGCCACCTCAGAACTATGCGAGTATCAACGGCACACCGGGGTCTAGTAAAAGGTTACGTGAAGTAGACGATGACGATGAACACGGGTCACGTCCATCGAGCCGGGGCCATGAGGATCGGACTGGGGAAACAGAGGTGACAGGCCTGAAGCGTCGAAAAACTATTCGGGAGGGCTCCACACCTTCGACAGGAATGGGCTCTGGGTTCGACAGACACACTGAGAATAGGCATAACCGAACGCGGTCGGCTGCCGTACCGCGTGGAAGAAGATAACTAATTTCTAGAGGAATTTCTTTTTTGTATCCAAGCCCTTACAAGTTCATCAGCGTACGGATCTAATGAGCTGTTTACTTTCGTTCACAAATATTTTCCATCAATTTTCTTTTCACATCTTGATGACTGGGTTTGAACAAAACGGTGGTCTGCATCTGCTTTGACTTTCGTCTGGTGAAATACGAAGTAACGCAGCGCTTCTGCTTTACCTTTCAAAATCGGTTGGTGTTCTGTCTGGGATATAGTTCTGCTTTACTGCCCTGAATTTCTTTTTGTTTAAGATCCACGTGGATCACACCGCAGCTATTGATTTTCTGGGTCTGCTATCTGTTTTTCGCGCTTCTTTGTGTTTCAATACCTTAGTCTACTTGTTTCTGCACTGAACATGCTACCATGAATGATTGTGTTTTATAACTGACGACCGTTATGACTCTGTTGATTTTGCGTTTGATTTGGATGGCGGAAAGGAAAACTGGGGCTGGGGTCCGGGGGAGGGGAGGGGGGGCTGGGCAAGGGGCTGGTTCATTCCTGCATTCTTCGTTAGCAGGTTCTTTGTGCCTTGAGAACCGGGGGAGCAAGGTGGGTTAACGGTTTCATGATGGATCGGGGTTAAGGAATGCTTTTTTGGTGTTCACATCCGCAATGCGGACTGGTCAAACAATATATCACTGCTGAGAACGCTGTTCTGCTTCCGATATTCAAATTATTGAATTTTCCGCCTCTTGTAGTGATTTTCTACAAATCAGAACTGCAGGGTACGTTTGGTTGTCCCTTAGGGGCAGCTTCGTAACTTCACCGAAAATAGCCGGCTAGAGATGTAGGCGTAGTTGAGAAAGCAGATCTGTGATAGTGTGTTCGGGGTTGTACGCACACATACGAGTTTTTGACTTGTTGCAATCTCCTGATTTCGGACGCACTTCCCATTGTGCATCTGAGCGTAGAAATGCTCAGTTACACCGAAGTTCAACACAAAGACGCTCCACAAAGAGGGAACGTTGCGCAGTTGTTTAAAGTTGTAACCGAACACCTCCTAGAACTGCGCAAGGTTTTCAATAATAATAAAACTACACGCATCTGTGACCTATGCGCACAAACCAACAAACGTACCTAAAATACAATCGATAAAAACGCAGACAAATTTTGAAATATACAACAAAACTAAGACAATTGCAAGCTGCCCGAGAAATTGTGCAACATAAGCGGCTTGGAGTTCTTTGGTTTAGACTGACATTTTTCTCCCTGGAAAGAAGTTTGTTCATTGACCCAGAGAGTAGAAATTTGACTAGGTTCTCGTTGGAAAAGGGGTCATCACGGTCTTGATATCTGTCTTTTTGAAGGACAGTGATAATAATACCACGTTATAATCCTCTCTCTCGTCTCACCCGCACACCAGAGACTTTCACTGTATATTAGTACGCTCAAAGGGAGTCTAGACGGAATCTTAGCCCTGAGCTACATTCAACCTCAATACCTTCACGGAATAACGCCTTTATTTACGGCTACTTTATAAGGTAAAGTACTGGGCCGAATTGGACAAGTACCACCAGAAACCAATGTAAAAGTATTCCAGGGCAAAATCTAGTCCCTATGCCGTAGCCATGAGTATCTACTATCGCATAAGTTGAAAAAGTGCTTCACATAAGTCCCCGCAAAAAATTGCCGCCTCAGCATTGTTATTTATGATTCCACTATATTTTAGCATTGCAAGTTGTTCAACGGGAACAGGTCTAACGACAGTTGCAAACACTTCTCAGAAAGACAAAACAATAAGAAACCCTCCTTTTAATAGCCTGCATTCTGGAATCATGGTCACGGGTGGCAGTGTTCACGATCGCGCTCAGATAGTATTCATTCATAGTCACAGTAGGGTTGTTCAGCAGCATTGCGGTGCAGTAATAATTCTGCATTACGGCCTTTGCGGCGTTGATTGTGTAGTATGTCGTCGATTCTGCGGTGTTCCTGGACTAATACAGATAGTATACCGTAGCAGCGCCGTATCCTGAGTTTGAGCAAGCACTAACGTTTGTGACCTCTTGGCGGTACAGCAGGGTGATATAAGGCTGATTAAACGGTGTGTGGTGTGCAGAGTGCGGTTTGCTGAAGTTGAACAACTTGGATGATATGAAAAATAAAACAATGTGGAAGTTGATCTTGTTTCCGAAACTTGGTTAGAATATGTTTAAATAATGTTCGGTAAGAAGAATGGCATTTTTCATTTACATTGATATTTGCTCCAGGTGCGTGCCGTGGACTACAAGAAATAACACGAGTCATCTTTCATGCCGCGGAACTTGCCACTGATGACTAGTTGACCTCTTGATTTGCATCTCAACCCGAATATTTGTGAAAAAAATGCCACTTTGTTATAGCCGCCTCCGATGACTCCAACTACCCGGTTTTGCGTTCTACAACATATGGGGGATGCGGGAGGAACAGTGTTGAACACCGCAAGTAGGTTGACAGCCGGTTGATATTGTGTGATTTGCCGCAAGAATTCGCAACAAATAGTATACTAAAGTGAGTTAACAGATTGAGGTCAAAATCTTGTTGAAGTTGGTTACACTTCATTTTGATACAGGGAGTTGTGTCTACCTCAGTGAATGATAAGAAAACATATAGAGGGCTTAAGTTGCCAAATAGCTTACAATGAGTGACAGTGATGTCTACCTGTATATGTCACATTTGAAGTCAGTTGACTTCATCTCCCAAAAAGCCAATTTTACAATGGTGTACAGCATATACAGCTGAGCAACAGTTATTTATCTCATGCTATTAAAGACGATGTGTAGATGTAAAACAATCCAAATGAGTCAACTTCAACCACACTGTCACTTTGTCCATAAAAGTTTTAATCATAATTGTGACAAGCATCATGTTTAGGTTGATATACCACACAACAATAAGTCTTCAACTAAGCTCTGTATGCATGGCTCATTTGATATTTAATATGGCTAATATATGTATTGCTTTATGTTTTGAGTCACGTGTTGAATGTTTGTTCATATAAGAATCAATTCACCGTTTGTTGACATATATGTTCTTTGATAGTGCAGTGTATGATAGTAGTTTGACTACATGGTATTTTAGAATAATACGTTGTTTGAAGAATGGCACCTCATAAATGTAGACCCAGGTTTGAATAATTCAGCTTGGCACTGGCACTAAACCACATACCTGATCCGCCTGGCTACAGTTGTTTGTGCCATACTACCTGCGGTACAACTATCTCAATCAAGCTTCCGTAGGGTTTACGGCAACTTTGGTCATCAAACTTGACCAGTTGATGACTTATAGCAAGCCTGGTAGTAGTAACCCTTGGATTTACGAAGGGTACGATTGTAAAAAACTGTATTATCTCAAACTGAGAGACCGCTCAACAACTGGATTATTACTCAAAATGAACATGTATTGTTTCAAGTTGAAAAACCACAATATTGCCGGTTTAAATCAAATTGAATTTTCATCAATGATAGGGCTTAAGATTTGTATGAAAACCATATGAAGTATTCTTATTGATAAGAATATAGTAAATTGTACGGGTTCGAGATATAGCCAAATGAATTACCTTAATTATCGTACATTTTTACAGACAGATGTGTCCAATGGGTTTGCAATTCAAATATATCCGTAGCGTACAATTTGGCCGCAAGAGAAACAAGTATGACCGTTTAATCACGAGTTTCCTTGAAAAAATACACCAAGGATTCTACTATGTATCAAGCACATGATCAAACCTAATACTCCAGTTAAGATCGGATAGTAGAAGGTATAGTAGAAAGCTGGCTGGAATTGTGGGCACAAAGTATGTAACATGATGTATTGCACGTGATACAAATAATAATATTGAAATTCAAAACATTAATGAATTACTTGTTTCAATGATATTGTACGGCCTTGCTATAAATATGAGAGTGCATACTAGAAGAAATATAGTCAGAAATAACACCCATTAATTGGTTATTCGAAACGCTAGCCCTATTATCCGGGTGTAGTAGCTCAAATGATTGTTGTGAATTAACAAGATCTATACTAGCTATAGTTTGAATGAGTATAGTCAATCGTGACAATGCTCGGAATGTTTCACATATATAATATGTTAGTTGAACGGTGCTTGCGACTCTTGTAGCACATTATGGATGATTGATCAATGTTATTTATGACAAATACACGTTCAGCATCAGCAAACAAATTTTCCCCTACGTGATTTTTCCCAAACTTTGGCTACTCAAGCAACAGAGCATTACTGTTCAGGCAGCATCTGGAAAACAACTGTGCGTATATACGGCCGGCCTTCTTGAATACGAAAAGTTCTACTTTCAATGTTGCCTGAGTCGCCTGTGTCGCCAGAGTCTTATCTACCGATTTAACCGTTGCTACAGCTTAAGCGTCGGTTGCCCTAGACCGCGTGTCGCAGCGTAAAGTTGCCAAACATGACGTGTTGCCCACGATATGGCAAGCAGTGCATTTTACGCCTATAAAGTGGCAATTTTTTGTCAGGCCGTATGTACGGTCATATTCACCGGTTTTATGTTTTGTTGCCGGTTTAGTCATGCATCGCCGGTTTATTCATTCCACCAGTCCACAAGCGGGATTCATAAACCATGGGCAGGATGTTGATTGTTCTGGTATTCAGCGTCAATGTTGTGCAGACGCATAATCAACATTCAGCAGTCATGGATCAGGATCGGTATTGTCACCCGGCATATCGCCGCAATCTGGGTCTGCTACAAGGCGAGTGTAAGTTGGGAATGCTCCGGTGAAATAGCCTGCGGGCCGGACCCTGTCAGCGACAACACTCGCTTGCTGACACATCACCGGGAAAGATTACAACACCAGTATCTATTGGCCAGGTTCACGGTCTGTGCAGCGTAATTACCGGAGTCGCTCGCACTACAAGCTGCTTTATGGAAGATATCTGCAGTTCTGATAGCTTTAGAAAGATATTCACAGTTTGAATGAAGTTCTGATTCAAGTCACAGCGGCTATCCGCGCTTATGCGGCATAACAGAAAGAGATTTATTCCGGGGTTTTACTATTATGCTATCTATGACTATATACACTATATACGCAATATTTACCGCATTGGCGGTGCTAATGACTGTCAAATCGGCTGGCCAGCCACAGATCTTATAGAAACGTTGGGTCTTAAAGGATTCGATAATTTGTTATGAAATGGCCCTGTGTCAGAGGGTTAGCCGATGATCCAAGTATTCGTCAGATCTTAAAGGATTCGGCCTACTCTTATAGCTTTGCTGCCCAGTCGCCGGATCGTCGGTTCTTGAAAGGTTTGGCCCATTCTTATAGAATGCTGCTTCGATATAGGGTTTGTCGATGATGTATGAATAGGTTGGATAGTATAGGATTCGACCCTTTCTTATGGAAAGCTGCTTGTCGAGATATTTACCGGTTGGCAGTGCTAGTGATTTTCAATCGGCTGGCGAGCGATGGATCTTGAACGATCCAGCCAACTGTATGGAAAGCTGATTTGACATACGAATAGACGATAATTGTTACACTGGTAATCCATGAGACTGCAGCAAGCCATGCGCCACTAGTGGACCAGGGAAGAAACTGATGTATATCAGAAAGCTAGACTGATATCAACAACTTGAAATGGTGATGTGCCACTTTTGGTGAACAGTATTCTTATATTAAAATATTTGGTGAGATTTGTGAAGCTGCAATCTGCCAAGCAAGAGACCAAATGACCACAACCTAGGGCACTGACATAGATATTCTATTCTTTTTTTAGTATGACAACAAGATAGACAATGCTTGGAATTGTTAATATAGTTTATCCCCAAGATGTATGGTACTGGAATTCTTATTACCATCATTATCAGTTAAATAGCAGTCACATTGGTGATACAAGTATTTCCAGCCTACCAAATTCACATACATGGCGGTACTACCTTTTGTGAAATGCAGCAACATGACGCCTGTTTGGTAACAATACATGTGGCGCCAAGACTAGTGTTCAAAAATATACTACTAGTGATCCGCGGATAACATATATGTTCCAGCCGATACACCAAGGTTTCTGGTTGCCCAACTGGTCGACCGGTACATCAAGATAGGCACTTTGTCAATCGGTCGACCCATGTACTAAACCGACCGAAACACCAAGACCTAGCAAAATGCACGTCCATGTGCACCAGTTTGTTGAAGATGTCAGAAAACCCAAGTGGAATGCTCGGTATACTGAGATTATGATGAGCATCACTCAGCGGAATATCTATGCGAAGTGCGATAGCTATTTTTGAACGAGATTCACAACCAGTGGAGATCTTCCCAAACTCTTGTAAAAGTCCAGCAGAAAGCGGCAACAAAACTTTTATGTATAGCAGTACAGGGCAAAAATGGTACCGGTGATAAAGCCTTTCGATAACCAGCAAACAATTCGCAAAACAGGCTCACAGAATACTGTGCAGGAAACTCAATCAGCGGCCACTAGGAAGTGAAATGGACGTCGAGAAAAATGCCCTGCAGCTGTGCAGGAAACTTGAGCGGTCGGAAGTAAATCGTGGAATGGAGTACGACAAAAACCTCGAGCATACTATGCATGTATCTTAGTATTTATTTATGTGGATTGTTTCAATATGCATAGGCTGGTAAATATTACTACTGTATTCTACACTGCTGGTCTGATCAACCTGCCGAACCTTTCAGGTTGACCGACAAAACCAAGGTGTTCAGTCGGCCAACTGGTTGACCCATACACCAAGTTTTCCGGTTGGCCAACTGGTCGACTCATGGGCCAACAGGTCAATCCCTTGGTGTACCGGTCGACCAATTGGCCAACTGAACATCTTGGTGTATCAATCAGAACATATAAGTCACAAAGGACATTGAACGCTTGATCAAAGCAGAAGAACCACCCTTCAAACAAAGTATATGAAGTCATCAAACACTTGTACTGTTTTACAGAACATATGGTATGCGGCATTTTGAACAGGCGCCCCCACACAAGTACTTGGTTACACCAATAGTCAGTAACATCCTTTTTGTGTGCCAATCAGTGTTGCGGCATCTGTTACAAAAATCAAACTACAAGCAAAATCATATACAAGAAAATGCGGCCAGATTACTTTTGTTGAAATGCTAATAGCAACGAAACTCCGGTTATGCCAGGTATTTTTTCAGATATGCATCGAATTGATCTTGATGTGTTTGTGCATAGTATCTTAACATGCTGATAGGACGTATATGTAGGGGCTATGTGCGTAATTGGTGAACACGCCACAGAGCCGTGAATTTCCACGGTGAACTTTACATTGAAGCTGATACAGTATGTGAAAAATGACATTGTTTCCATGTGTATTCCAAGTTGATCACAAAATAATTGAAAATGCTTGGAAAACTCACACAGAATTGTGTAAAAGATTTTGATACACTTAACACTTTATTTGATATATGAATCTGCCTATTCCCAATCGCTTTCATACAACAAATTGACAATCACTATCAGGACAATAGAAAACTGTTGATCAATCCTGGACAATATTTGGTTCTCATATATTGATACTGCCCAAAGATTGCTCTTCAGGTAAGTTTTACAAACCTCATTTTTACACTGAGATACTCAGTGTTAATTCAGCAACAACTGGTGTTAATATCAATTCAAAAAGACAACTGAGTTGCAACTTGATGCTGTTGATGGAAAAACCCTAATAAAAACCATTCAATGACTATCTGTTGAACAATGCAACTACAAAACAATACTATGGACACCCCGAAGATAATGCTACTATTTTCAACTCAACTGCATTACGGAATTATCATTCAACTACAGCTGAAGTATTAGCTCAATACTAGAATAAAAGTAATGTTTCATAACACATATTATAGTATATCATACAAGAAGTTTGTTGTAAGGCTAGCAACTTTTACATTTTATGTATACAATACACTGTAACATTCAAGATACCGTAATACACCATTGCATAGATATTAAGTTGAATTGATGTGAACGTTATTCGTTATGTGCAAACCCTGTCAATATCAATTTATTTACACAAAAATTGATGTAAGCCAATTTTTTATGAGCGGTGTCAAAGCTACTATGATGTCTAATTGAAAGCTGGTAGCAAGATCCAATATGCAAAATACTATCAGGTGACACGCGGAAGCATTGTGATAGCGTTACTTTTGACCACAGATATGCTCATTTGCAATCAACGATACATAAATCATATAATTTACGCAAGACATGCTATACTATCCCCCTACTTTCACATTATCATTATAAATGTAATGTTGTCAGATTCTTTCTATATCCACTGGTTATTGGGTATGCAAACACCCAATCGCTAGTATGCATACTAGGATGTTGTACAACAAAGTATTTCTGTATGAATTGGATTCTTAGCAAGTATGAATGAGTTTAGAGTATGCTCCATACTATATGCTGCTGTAAAAACGAAACTTTCAATGTTTTTTTATTAGTAGTAAACTTTAGACTCCGTCTGCCTATGTGATTATATCCAGCTTGAGAACACTCAACTTGTTTCATCAGAAGCAACATGTTTGACGCATAGTGAATATGATTTGGATGTACAAGGTCATATTGAATAGTTCAAGAATTGGTGGTACTAGTTCTCAGCACTAACTCAAATAGTTGGTGCAGAATTATCACAAAAAGATCGATGTTCCAATCAGCACCCATAGTACGCGTAGCCGTATTAGCGTTCCATAGCACCCCGTAGCGTTCTATGCTGGTCTGAAAGTCCGCCTAGCAACTGAGGTTTTTTGCAATAAGTCTGTAGAAGCAATAGCATTCTTTAGCACTCCACAGCACTCCATACCAAAGTTACATAGCATTCTTCAGCATTACATCAGCAAAACATTAAGTACCGTTCGGCAGTGGCACTATGCAACCGAGCTGCTTGCTACGTTCAGCTGCGCTCAGAAGTGCTTGGGGAACAGACTTGTTAACTGGCGCGCTTAGCTAAGCTTAGGGCCGCTTGGAGTCTTGACTTGTGAGCCGGCGCGCTCAGTTTACAGAGCGTGGTTCGCAACACATAGCGCTCAAGTGGAACATGTGACGGCCTTCGATGTAAGACAACCAGACTTGTCTCTCAGTCGTTATTCAACATCTGGCAATGATTTGTACATGCAACTGACAATTCTTTGGTTCAGTTCCAGTTGAGTGCATATTCAGCAGTTTTATTATGCTATGTAGTCTATGGATGCTGTCGAGAGTATACAGAGACGTATTCTTATAGAATGCTGCTTGGTCCCACGTATTGACAGATCTTATCATATTCGACCCATGCTTATGCAATGCTGCCCAGTCATGGTAATCGACATGTACTCATGGATAGCAGCTCAGTTGCAGGATTCGTGGATGAAAGTAGGATCGCTAATGTGCTTGTTTTAAGCAGTATGAGCTGTATCTTAGTCAGTATATGTGATCATTATATGGGGCTTAAGCATAGATTACTGGTATATGACGGGAAGTTGTCAGTCCCGATTATGCTGATGATTGTTGGTGTGTAGGTCGGCTTAGGGCCTGTTCACCTCTGCAGAGTTGTCAAACTTGGAATGAACAATCTTGAACACGGCAATAGGGGTATTGCATTACTCACAAAACCCCGGGAGCAGACGGCTTGGGCGGTACGACTATTAGCGTACTGGGGTTTCACCATAATTTCCTTGGCTTATTTCCGGTGTGTACAGCGCCTGCAACGGGTTCAAAGCAGCTTCAAGAACACCGTCTAGTCATGTTTTGCGTCACAGAAGCCGCAATGCAGCAGTGTTTTGCTGCGTATATTGCAGCTAAACCAGTTTATTTGTGAGAACCTGTCGGTTTTTGCCAAGTTTCCAATGTTTGTCTTTCAGTTTTGAACTTTGGTCAGAATACACCTGCCAACTACGCAACAATACCACAGCATTTTGTCGAAAGTTTTCGGATGTGAGTTCCATCAGCAAATTGAACCCGTCCGCGCTCGGGGCGCTCACAGCCTCAGCGCAGCGAGGGCAACCAACCACGCATCGAGCTTGCACGGTCATTTGGATTCTCGCTCGGCTCGACGGCATCTAGAGTCGTCTCTTGCTTGACGGCATCCAGATTAGTCTTTCAGTCGCGCGAATCCCACCACGCATCGAGTTCGAGTGGTAATTTATAATTCTGCTATTGTGAGCGCAACCTGTCACGGCCTCCGTTCAACGCCAGCCAGAGTCGTCCTCCATTCGATTGTCACCTGAATGGCTTTACGCTCGACGCCGTCCAGAGTTGTGTCATGATCGACGTCATCCATACTCGTCTCTGGGTCACAGTTTTGGATTTCTCCATAGTTTGCATATGCAACGAATCTTTGATTCATTCCAAGCGCTTATTCAGCAGTTTTATCATGCTATCTAGACTATATATAGAGACGGATTCTATATAAAGCAGTTTAACCGCCGAATCTTCAAGGATTCAGCCTATTCTATGGAAAGCTGCTTAGTCAAGAGATTAGCCGATAATCTAAGGATCCGACAGATCTTAGAGGATTCGACAGATTTTAAAGAATTCAACCATTTCTTATGAAAAGCTGCTTGGTCGTAAATCGTCGAATCATATAGGATTTGGCCTGTTCTTATGGGAAGCTGCTTTGTCAACGGATCATTGAATCTTGAAGGATCCGACCTTGTCTTATAGAATGCTGCTTAAACATACGATTGGTCGATTAGCAGCAGTATGACCAGTATTGATAGTCAGTATGTATGGGCACGATAGAAAATCTTACGCAAAGAATACAGGTGTTTGACGGCAAGATGTTGGTTGCGATTGTGTTGGTGGTCGCTTGTGTGCCGTTTGGAATTTGTGCTGTTCACTTTGGTAGAGCCATCCAACTTAGGGCAGATAAGAACGAACAAAGCAAGGGGGGCATTGAACTACACTCCAAAACTTAAGGGCAGACGGCTCGGGCGGTGTAACTATTAGCGTGCAGAGTTTTCACCGCTATCTCCTTTCCTCATTTCTGGTATGTGCAGCCCCTGCAACGGGGTCAAAGCAGCGCCAAAAACGCCGCTCAGTCATGTTTTGTGTCACGAAGGTCACCGCGCAGGAGTGGTTTGCTGCGTATATTGCAGCTAACCCAGTGTATTTGTGAGAGAATGTTATTTTTCGCAAACTTTACAATGTTTGTCTTTGCAGTTTTGAACTTTGGTCGAATAAACCAGCCAATCACACAACAGCACTCAAGCATTGTGTCAAAACTTTTCGAAAGTGAGTTCAACACCCTCAGATTACTTTTTAATCATTGATCTTTGCAGTTCTAGACCTGGATAAAATCAAACACCACTAATTCGAACCTTTACAATAAATCTCTCTAGCACAGTTGCGACCAAGATCCGGCTGCAAACCTATGTATTCTCTGCTCAAGCCCTATATCTGGATCACATATAACGACCATCATACAGGCCATACTGCTAGAATCAAGCCAATTGGCGATGAATCCTGTGAATACACGATTCGTGAGGCTGAGCGGCTTTCTATAAAAATGAGCTGAATCCTATATGGTCTGTTGCTTCCTGCGATTGAGCAGCTTCCCATAAAAATAGACCAAATATGATAATAATCTGTCAATACCTGCTAATCCGTCGCTGGCCAGCCCATCTGACTGTTATTAACACCTTGAATCCGCTGAATATTGTGTATATAGTATAGACTGCATAGATAGCAGAGATAGCGTAGATAGCATGATTAGCATAGTTAGCATAATAACACCGCTGAATAAGCGCTTAAGTTGCATTGAATCACAGAATTCTGTAAACTATCATTAGGAAACAAATTTACCGTATCTATGGCTGACCTTCTTAGGTATGGATCGTTTTACTTTAAATGCCGCCTGTGTCGCCTATGTCGCCAGGGTCTTATGTAAGGGTGCAACCGTTGCCGAGACCTAATATAAGGATGCAAAGGTTACGACGCTTCAGCGAATTCTCCTACACGCACTGCCATATCGCAGCCCAAGTTTGCCATACATGACAGGTTGCCCACAATATAGCAAGCAGTGCATAGTACCTCTGTGAAGTTGTAATCCTATGTCAAGCCGTATGTACGGTCATCTACACTGGTTTTAAGGTTTAATGAGATCGCCGGTTTATTCATTCATCGCATATATGAAGAGAGTTGCTTTTCTTCAATCGAGGGTTTTATTATGCTATCTATGACTATATACACTGTATACGCGATATTCACCGGATTGACAGTGCTAATGGCCGTCAGATCGGCTGGCCAGCAACGGTCCAGATCGTCGAATCTTGAAGGATTCGGCTGTTTCTTATGGATTGCTGCTTTGTCGTAGATTGTCGGCTCGTGTAGGATTAGGCCTTTTCTCATGGATTGCTGCTTTGTTGCCGAATCTTCAAGGATTCGGTCTTTTCTTATGAATTGCTGCTTTGTCGCAATATTCACCGGATTGACTCTGCTAATGAGCAACAGATTGGCTAGCCAGTGATGATGCTAATGATTGTCAGGTTGGCTGGCCAGCGTCGGATTGTATAGGATTCGGCTCTTTCGTATGGAAAGCTGCTTTGCCGCAGATTGTCGGATCATAAAGGATTCGGTCTTTTCTTATGAATTGCTGCCTTGTCCTAGACCATCGGATCGTATAGGATTCGGCCTTTTCTTATAAATTGCTGTTTTGTCGTAGATCGCTTGATCGTATAGGATTGGGTCTTTTCTTATAGTTTCCAGCTTTGTCATAGATTGTCGAATCGTGTAGGATTCGGCCTATTCTCGTGAATTACTGCTTTGTCGCCGGATCCTACAGGATTTGGCCTTTTCTTATGGATTGCTACTTAGCCGTAACAATCGTCAGATCGTATAGGATTCGGTCTTTACTTATGGATTGCTGCTTTGTCGCCGGATCCTAAAGGGTTCGGCTTTTCCTCATGGAAAGCTGCTGTCGGTTGCGATCATGCTAGGGAGCGTCATTATAAAAGTTCGAATTCGTAGGTTTTGAATTTATCCAGGTCTAGAACTGGAAAGATCAATAAATCAACATTAATCTGAGTGTGTTCAAGAACTCGCCTTTGAAAGGTTTGGACACAATGCTCTGGTGCTGTTGTGTGGTTGGCAGCTGTATTTCGACCAACGTTCAACAGAGCAATGACAAACATTGTAAAGTATGCGAAAACTGACATTCTTGCACAAATACACTTGGTTAGCTGAAATACACACAGCAAACCACTCCTCCGTGGCGGCTTCCGTGACATAAAACATGACTCGGCCGCTTTTTGGGCGCTGTTTTGACCCCGTTGCAGGGGCTGCACACACCGGAAACGAGCAAAGGTGATTGCGGTAAAAACTCTGCATGCTAATAGTCACACTGCCTGAGCCGTCTGCCATTGAGTTTCGGAGTGTAGTTCAATGCCCCTATTGCTTTGTTCAATTTTTCTTGCTCAAAGTTCAACAACTCTGCTGAGGTGAACAGCACAAATGCCGACCTGCACACAAACGCCTACCAGCACAATCGCAAGCGACAACTCGATGTCAAACACCAGCATTCTTTGCTTAAGCCACCTTATCATGACCATATATACTGACTATGGATACAGATCATACCGGCATTGTATAAGATCCGTCGCTGGCCAGCCCATTTGACGGTCATTAGCACCATCAATCTGGTGAATATCACGATCAAGCAGCATTCCATAGAAAGGGTGAAATCCTATAAGATCCGACAAATCCATAGACTATTAGCTAATCCTATGTCAAAGCAGCTGTCTATGAGAAAGGGTCGAATCCTTCAAGATTCTACGATCTGTCGACAAAGCAGCTGTCCATAAGAAAGAGTCGAATTCTATAAGATTCAACAAATCCTTAGACTATCGGCTAATCCATAAGAATAGGTCAAATCCTTAAAGATCCGTTGACAAAGCAGCTTTCTATAAGAAAAGGCCAAATCCTTGAAGATCTGTCGAATCCTTCAATCATCTGCAAATCCTGTGTCTAAGCAGCGTATCCATAAGATAAGCCCGAATCTTATACGATCTGATGATTGCTACGGCTAAGCAGCGTTCCATAAGAAAAGGCCAAATCCTTGAATATTTGACAGCTAAGCAGCCTCCTATAGAATAGGCAGAATTCTTTAGGATTTGTCGATCTGTCAGTCATTGACACCATCAATCCGGTGAATATCGTGTATATAGTTACAGATAGCATAAGAAAACCCCTGATTAAACCTATTTCACTAGTGACCCTTGCCGCGTAAGCGCGGATAGCCGCTGTGATCGACTGCTCGTTTGTTCATGAATCCATCCAGACTGCGGATATCTTCCATAAAGCAGCCCGCGTGCAGTCATCTTTCATACAGCAGCCCGCAGTGCGGTCGATGTCCCATGAAGCAGCCCGCAGTGCGAGCATCTTTGGTAATCACGCTGAACAGACCGTGAACTTGGCCGATGGATGCTGGTGTTGAAATATCTCCCTGTAATTAGTTGGCAAGCGAGTGTTGTCGCAGACAGGTTCAGGCTTGTATGCTACTTTAGGGGAGCGGTCCGGCCTGCAAGCTAGTTCAATGGCGGATTGTCAACTCATGACCACTTTGCTACAACGCCTTTTTTGTTTGATAAGCTCTGCAGTCGCACAGGTCGCCCCGGTCGCCCAGGTCCTCTGGACGACTAATAACGAGACGGATTTTTTCCTGATGATCGCAACTTGCTTTGCAAAATCATCGTGAGATCCAAAACTACCGCCAACGTAGCACTGTCAGGGTCTAAAATAGCGATCTTGTTGTGCAACGTAGCATATTTATAGCTCAACGTATAGCCCAACATAGCATGCAAAGTTGCAACGCTCAGTAACTCTTCGCCCAATGCTCAGCATGCGGAGTTACTGAATTCTCGCCGTTATTTTTAAATAGTCCGGCTAACATCCGGCATATTTTCTTTTTTGCAAACGTAACGTAGAAAAAGAGGCATTGAAACAAGGGAGGTATGTGAGCTGTTGTACAAGCTATTTTATGAAAACGTCAGTATTTTAGGAACTTTGCGTCTTATGTTATCCTGGACCTTGCTATGTTGTTGAATCGACGTATATCGGATAATTTATGGCATTTCAGCTCCACACAGCAGTTGTTGCAGTTTTAGCAAAAAATGAACTTTTCATAACGATCGAAACACTGGAAACAAACTTGAAGATTTCAACAGTATAGATAACAATTTTTGAATAAGATTGAAGTAGAATATGAATTTCTATTATACAGGCAATAAGGACTGGAAAAGTCATTGACAAGCACATGTAGTTTTCACTGAATTTGGATAGTTATTCCTCAATGTATTTGTTTTCAAACATCTTTGCTGCAGTTTGACATTTGTTCATGACTGTAGCCTGAATAGTCAATGTTTTATCTTTGATAATGTATACGAATACGGGGTGTATAATTTTATTCATTGATAGAATAACCCATTAAATATGTTGCAAATCAAGAACTACATTTCTTGTTGTCATGTAGATCAGTAGGTTTGCTATTGTATCTGAAATATATGAAGTTGTATCCTTCTTATGAATTGCATGCTGAGGCTTCATAGCAAAAATGTTTGTGGGTTTTTTCCCTGTAGACAAGCTGTGCAAAATTGCACGTTTTAACTGGATATTCACTCTAGCAATTTAGTGAGACATGGAAAAATTCGTTCAGTATTATAGAATAGACAAAAATTGCTTGTCATGGAAAAGTTCAGCTTATGACGCTTAAATAGTAGCATCAGAAATACAAAAACAACAGGCATACGCTCTACAAAACTTTTTCAATGTACAAATGTGGGAAGGATTGTGTTTATCTGTCAACAATAGTAAACAAACTAGAACCATTAAGTTTTTTGTAAGAAAAATGTTTTGACGCGGAGGATCAATCTATCAAACAATTTCAAGGTAAGACACACTTCGAGCATGGCAACAGCACCAACACTGATTTTTTACTTAGCAACCTGGAAAACAGTAGACATTTATTTAATGCCGCTTATACAAAACATTAAACCAATGACAAGATCAGGCCAAAAGTTCATAGATGGTCCGCAGTCAACCATATGAAAGCTAAGCTTTTATGAAATTAGCAAAAATGTTAGTAAACTGAAATACATGTTCCATGTTGCTTGAATACAGTACCGTGTAGTAGTCAAACCTTGATTAACAATTGGCAACAAACGTTTACCACACAACAATGGTAATGCAGCTCATGGAGGTGGGCGTTTTGCACGGAACAAAAAAATAGTCAGCGCGTCATGATCTTGCAAGACGTATTGCAAAAATGCAAGGGAAACAATAACCTCCTGGGTTTTCAAGAGATGCAATGGATACACAAGTCAAGTGCATGGTAACACAGACTTTGTACAGAGTATACATACAAAGCAACTAAATGAATAAATAGACAGGGTTGAAAATGCACGAAACTCCACTGCAAAATCACATACAACTTACACGTTAATGATATTTATGATGGAAAAGATGTCACATGGTGAGTTAATTATTTTCTTTCACTACCTTCTTTTTGGAATACAAATACTCAAGTTTTGGTGAACCTCTTGTGCTGCGACATAAAGTGGTTCAAGCCAAGCAATAATCTGCCCAAAAAGGTCTGTGCAATGGCATGCGCGCAGATGTTGGGCCTTACAATACCTATGTGTTGTTTGATTGAATTTGCAAGAATACAACACCACACATGCAAAACCACAGAAAAACATCTCATGACTTTGTTCAATAATTAGAATGGACACACTGACTAAGCTCACAGAATTCCCTCTACATTTTTCATTGTTTTATGTAAAATTTTAGATTTACTCATATTGAATTGACGTTCTTCTCTCACCGCAGCGATTACTACCCTGTTCTACCTTCCCAATCTCTGGAAATTCCGTGTATTTTTTTTAGGGGCTTTTGAAGTGAACCTTGTGTAGAACCCGTGTATCTATTCATTTGACCCGTGTATGTATCGCTTCCCATGGTTTTTCACGGGATTTAAAGTTCCGGACGTTCTATCGTCCTATCCTAGCCTGTAGAATGAATGTTGAGTGAATGAAATACAGTCCTCCGTAGCACAACATTCGAGCTTGTGATACACGTGATTAACAGAGACAAGCCGGTCAAGTGGTTTGAACAAAGAAGGACAGCATGACTAAGCACTTCGCACAAGCCTTGGCACACGGTCATGGTACTATTTATTCCTCTCTACTCTTTGCTACTACTTAAAATTCTACTCAAAGCTCAGATCCTCCGAATACATACTCACACGTTCTTGTTTGTTTGCTTGATAGACTAACACAACTAACCTTGAAAGTACTTTTATCAGCTATCCCTTCTTTCTCAATGGACTCTTCCGAGGACCGTGTTGATGATGACCTGTTCGCTGACCTGTTCGTACTTCAAATAACTCTGCTGAGCTTTCCTTCTTAGTTTAACCTCCATACTGACCGTCCTATCAGCTATGGCGACGATGAGCCTGCACAACGCGACGATAAACCAAAAAAAGTCGTCGCAGAATCTTCAGTCAGTATCTCGGGTGAGGAGAGGGTACCTGCACCTGCCCTAAGTGGTGCACCAGCAATACCGGCTCAACCGGCTCCAATTATCCATGCCCAACCTGCTAAAGCTATTGACCCTCGACAACCTCAACTTCCCATACAAACAGTGCAATCGCCACCGCAAGAAAAACAGATAGAAAATCAGTATGTGTCTAGTCAAGGAAATGAATACAATGGTTGGGATGCATCCCATATGGGGCAGAATATGAATGAGAATCATAGTTATGATAATATGGGTGGTATCAACGGTTATGGTGATCATGGGTCAGGTAGCCCAGCAATTAAAGAGGACGGGTGCGTATTTGCAATGAATTTTTTGTCTGGTTAGCATCTGCATTTTTCTTTCTCGAGCGAGAGGAGGAATCATATCAAGAGGCGCAAAGGAACCAATCCTTATACCACTGCAGATTATAAAGGGAGAAGATGAAGAATCAGGCACCATATATGAACGGAAAGTGGGTACCTGGAGCAAGTCAAGGTGGTATCCAAAGATTAGACGATATCCAGTACATACTATATTGGCAGCAGCAGATATTTTCGATAGGAGTCCTAGCTTGAGAGAAAGAGGTGTTTCACTTCGATAGCTACCTAGCTAGCATCAATGTTAGCATACACAGGGTAGATTGTGTACGAAAAAAGACAAATGGCAATCAAGTAATTGGATAGGAGTTCTATTCTGTTCCGCAACTGCGTCGTTCACACAAGAGCCAAATCCTCACATCGGCAGTCTAGGGTTAAACTAGGCTTATACTACAGTAGTCCTGCATAATCAAGTGGACTCCATTAATGGCCCTCTTCCTCCTCTCGCTTTCTGGGCAATATCTGTGTCCAACTTCCAGCTCCTAATTTAATCTATCTGCTATTGTTTTTTGTTCACCATAAATCATGAAAGATCATAGTTGACTTGGCTATGGCTATTTTATAGGAAAATGTTTATAGGAGGGCTCAACTGGGAAACAACCGACGGTAGGTTCATTCTTGCTAGCGTGACATGGTAAGATGCCGATATTGATCAATAATGTACGTGTACCATAGACTCGTTAAAAGAATACTTCAGCCAATTTGGAGAGGTAATCGAATGCACGGTAATGCGAGATGGCCCCACTGGTAGGTCGCGTGGGTTTGGGTTCTTGACATTCAAAGACCCCAAAACAGTAAACATTGTTATGGTAAAGGAACATTATCTGGACGGAAAAATCGTTAGTTCCCAAGCCACAAGTTGTTCTTTTCATTTAGATTAACTAATTTATGACGCAGATTGACCCCAAACGTGCCATACCGCGGGATGAACAAGAAAAGACTTCAAAAATCTTCGTTGGAGGTGTGAGCCAAGAAGCCACGGAATCTGATTTTAGGGAATACTTCATGCAGTTTGGAAGGGTACTGGATGCAACCTTGATGATGGACAAGGACACTGGCCGACCTCGTGGGTTTGGCTTTGTAACGTTCGATAGTGAGACAGCTGTGGAAAATGCCTTGAACTGCCCGTCATTAGAGATAATGGGCAAGGCGGTATGTTGTTGACCATTTCTCATATAATTAGTTCGAATTTTAACAGGCCGAATAGATTGAAGTGAAAAAAGCGCAGCCAAGGGGCAAAAACTTCGACGATCGAGAAGATAGATTCCGTGACCGTGGCCACCATAACCGCAATGAACAACGTGAATACCATAGCAGCAATCAACAAGCACAACCTGCTCAGCAACAGAGTGCAGCTTATAATGGATTAACACCGCAAATGATGGCACAATATTGGCAAAACATGCAAAGGTACATAGCAATGAATTTTCGTGCGGCTGGTGGTCAACAACCGGCTGTTAACCCTGCTATGATGCAACAAGCCATGCAAAGTATGAGTGCTCAAGGCATGATGGGGTCTATGAATCCGCAATTAATGCAGCAACAAATGAGCATGCAAGCACAGATGATGAGACAGCAGCCTCAAGGTACTCAATCCCCACACAATGGTAGCCAGATAGGCTCCTCTGGATCACCACAAGGATCACCAGGTCCACAGGCATACGCGACCACCACACATAATCAGGGCTACCCCGTCAACCAACAGGGTTATGAAGCTTCCAATGCTTACAATGACATTCCACAGCAGCAGCCACAGCAGCAGCCGCAGCCGCAGCAGCAACAGCAGCAGCAGCAAGTCACACAAGCCCAGTTCCGTAACCAGCGATTTCAGAACCATCCGTCGCAAAGAGACTATCAACCTCCGCAGCAGCATCCTAGCTCATGGGAAGGGATGTATGATGATGTCCCACCCCAGCAAGTCGTTGCACAAATGCAGCAACAGCAGGCCATGCACCCACAACAGCAGATTAGACAAGGTATGCAGCCCCAATCTCGGCACTCTTCTGTGATTCTGATCAATATCTTAGTTACCCCCAATAATGGATATACTCGCCCTGATGGCCCGCCCCCCAATGCACCTACCGGGCCTAAAAACTCCCGCCCTGGCAGTAATTATCGTGGTGGTGGACGGGGTGTTCCAGTTGGCGGACCAAGACCTGGGGGTGCTGCTGGTTTCAGGGGAGGATTTCATCCATATGCCAGAAGCCAAGATCGGTTCTCTTGAGGGAAAATGCTAATTGGTTCTTACTTGTATCACTCGGATATTGTACGAAATGGAGGCTTTATGAATACTTTTACTATGGGTCTTGGTTACACTTCGGAAGCTGTACTTTGTTTAGTTTTGTATTAATGCGCATTTCAAGTAATAGGGACTTGTATGGACCCTAAATACATACATTATAGTATACTCTTATTTCTAGACACATGCCACAAATGCCGTATCTCCTATTTTCTATGCTATAGTCTCTGGCTAGATAGAATATGGATGCCTATCACTTATTCTGGTTGACTGTCCAGGAATGTTTGGGTATTCTATAATTGTCGGAAGTTTGGGGTATTTTGCATGCTTTTAAAGAAACCTTTGCTGTATAATTTTCTAGATTTTGATTCCTCGGCGTCGTTCTAGGCATTCATAGATAAGTATCAGTAATTCCCAAATAAAATTGTATACCTGTGATTAAATTTTGCAGTAGCTATGCCATTATTATAAAGCTGTGGCAACAAAGCAGAATTTATTATTCCAGCCAGAACTGTGACCTGTAGAGTACGAGTACTCTACAATAAGCCCTGACTGGTGCATGGCTGCTGGCGGAAGGCCGGGCAACAATTGTCTCATAAAATCATTGCGGAATTATTTACCAAGGTCAGCTCAGCGAGTACTATACTCTATTCCACGCAGGAAAGTCACATGTAATAAAGATTTGTCTTGTCGTTGATGTTGTAAAGCTTGGTTAGTGTCTTGGTGTTAACTGGGAAAACTAGCATACGTCATAATAATATAGCTACATGCTTTAGTGCTTCTAACCGTACCTTGGTAAGATGTATGTAGTTTTTCTGGGTTGCGAAATCCCTTCCTTTATTATAAAAGCATAAATCCGTGTATATACCTACACATAATACATCACACTGCACTGTTCACTCACAAACTTCTGGAGATAACCATATCGGGCAGCATGAGCACTACAGACACAAAGAATATCCGCGACACGGGATTTCGGGAGCCATTTTCGGAGTAAGTGAACAAGCTGCTATTCGTCTATCGATTACCGACTGAATATAATTACTAAAGTACTACCGCAATAGTGACCGTAATACTACTCTACCACATTCCGAAGCCCTAGCCCGAAGTAATGAAGAGCTTGACACATCCGTCATATCTTCCAAGAAGCATCATCACATTCCGGTTCCTACTCGGAAAGGTCACCAGAACACCAGTATCAATCCAGAGGGGGAGATGTACGAAGGAATTGAGACATACGACCCGGAAGACGCTCATCATGGAGATGGAAAGGTGAAAAGAATTCTTCATAAACTGAGTTGTGGTACCGTTTGATTGAACCTACGCAGTCGATTTTTTTACATTGTGAATATGTATATAGTAAATAGTAAACATACATATATATGTATGGTGTTACTTTAGATGAATCATGAAAACTGACTGGGCCAAATACAACCAAATGGATGCTATTATGGAAGACTATTCTAGGGAATTGGTCTGCCAATGGCCGATGTTTCGACAAAGGGACGGAGAGGTGTAATGTGTGAAGTTGGATATAAATTGTGTGGTTTATGTTAGATGTTTGACAAAGCTTGAAAGCAAGCCCCTTTAGCAGTCATCCTCTTCACTTTGCTTCTCAACTTCCTCGTTTCTTTCCTCAATTTCTTTTTCGGCATCTTCTTGATGAGAAGGTGATACGCCATAATTCGGCCTTGAAAGTATTATGTCCTTGTCCCGTAACTTACTTTCAAGCTGCGGAAGAATTGATAAGAACATATCGAGTTGTTCGATTGAGAGTGAAATCCCCTAGACACAATAAGTTTAATGATTCCTTGCTTATCAGAACTAAGGATTGAACCTTTTTTCCAGGTAATGTCTTGCCATCCTTCTCATAATATTCTCTAATCGACACAAGATTATTCCCTTTGAACTGGCTTAAAGTTATCCGACGTAATCTTCCACCAATCTAGAGAAAATAGGTGAGATAATGTATATTTGATTTCATTGAGCTATGCATACCTCCCAGTATGAGTTGCCTTCATCATCTTTAAGCTCTTTTCCTAGATCTGCTGGAGGTGAAGCGCCATGTTTGTCGCTATCCTCTGATGCTGTTCTCTTGTTCTTCTTTTTACTTTGTTCGGCTGCAGGTGCAGCTTTACGTTTTGAAGTTAGATTTTTCTTTGGAGGCATTACGAGTATGATTTTGGTAGATGGGGGGTCAGACCAGATAGGATGTTTATCGAGCAGTCGACGCGACTGATATCATTACCGCATGCTTGAATTTACTAGCGTCAAAGAGATCATGTGACCACGCTCATCCTGGTTTACAAAAAAAAAGATCAAGTGACAGCTGTGTGCCTTAGCTCCAGCGATGCGTATCGATTCTGAATGGTGACTTTGAGTCAACTGTAGAGTACTCGTGCTTCTCAAGTTAGATAGAATCATGTGACTTCAAAAAACCTGTAAAACTGCAGGTTTTGTATGACTGCGTATGGGTCCTTGGATCACATGATTCTATCTAACTTGAGAAGCACGAGTACGTGTATCGATACTGTGAATAGAAGTTGTCCCTTGCAATGTTTTCAGGACATGTCGAGCGAGTGATCCGGTGGCGGGCAAGAATGTGCATTGGATCGAAAAAATGTGTATTGTAACGTATGGTAATAACCTGTATTGTAACGTATGGTAATGATACAAACCCGTTAATGTAATATCTCGTTAAATAATTGCAATATATACGTTGATTCCAACTACGCAGTTTGCGCAACATCCTAGTATTGGCCGCAACAAAACTGCGAAGACGTAATTATCGATCACTTAGTAAATCTACAACTCATTATTTGTGCATTTATTGCAGGAAGAATTGCAAAGTTTAAATATTTATGCGATGTGTTGTGCAAGAATTGTATTTTGACAGAGCTCATAGCTCGATTATCAAAATCCCTCAATCAAAATCTCAGCTGGCTGGCAACGGTCGACTCACAGGTCAGCACCAAGAATGGTTACCTACAATACCAACTTAGAACAACGAAATCCCGCTCTTACGGGCAAGTTTAGCGTCCGGCATCTTAAGGTTGTGACCTTGGAACTTACCGGTGACCTGTAATTGTAGCAACAACCTCGAATCATGACTTGAGACGGTCGCAGAGTTCGCCTAATGCGCACACAACTTGTGGTAGTTCGGAGGCTAGAGAGCACCTCAATGCTGGTCGCGTCCACGTTCCACAACAAGTCATGAGCGGCAACGCCCTGCATGATGCTGCCATTTCCCCGCTTATTGGTAGACATTACTTGGAATTAGCTGTGGGCACATGCATGCACAAGAGAGGAAGCGAACGTTGCTAGGTTTGCCTATGGGAGAGGTGTGTGGGGGGAGCCAGTTACTAGTCCATTGCCACCTAGCCTAGTGAGTTTCTTTACTTATCAACCCGGCCCCCCCCGTTCTTGCCATCACAACTGTTTCTCTACGCATCCCATTCGAAGTCCCAAATTATATCGCTTTCTGCACTTCACTTGGGCCATCTTACCCTAGACACACTCAAAGCTACCACTCTGGAACAATAACAGTTATGGCGATGATAAGTAGTGAAAGTAGTAGTAATTCCGCAAGTAATCGTCAACAGCTTCAGCCTGGCAGGGTCTCCAGCCTGGCTAGAAACTCTATGAACCGGTCATCTGCTCTTGCTAGTTGCTATGCGACTTCTGTTTGCTCGACGCTGGTTCAGGGGTTTCATTACTCTACTACCGGCACCGATGGTGAGTTTGAGTCCACTGTCGATCGCTATGGTTGAAAGAAGCTGAAGATCTTCCCTAGGGGTACAGTGGCGTTCCTGAGGCGCTGTCAGGATACCCACAAAGTCCCCCTTCGAACAATGGCTTCGCTGGTAGCAAACGACACCACAGCAACTCGCCTGTGGAAGCTACCAGCAGCCAAATTTCGAAGGGGGCATTGAGTAACATCGCAAAGGAGTGTGAGAGACTTCTTTGTGGTGACATGACGCGGATTTTCCTAGGTGGAAGGAATGATTCGAAAAGTGATCACCGATCGATGAACTTGATTTGTAGTGCTAGTAATGATGGAAGAAACGAAAGAAGCTCAGAGATAGCTCATTACACTGAAGATTATGGACATGATGAGGATATGCGCTTTATTGAGGTATGGGATTATGTTGGTGGTACAAGCTTTAGAGGCTTTATTGCCGATAAAGAATTGCCTAGAGGAAGAGTTGAAAAGACCCTGTTTCTATTCTTTGAATGTGTTATGGGCACCCAACTTAAGCATGGGTATGGTGATTCCTCCAAACATCGATAACGCTGCTGATTATAATGGTTATAGACTGATGGCTTTAATTGAATTGGCGAGTGAATGTTTTTCATGTGACCGGCTAGTAATCTGCTTGGAACGGAATGCAGAAGGACTTCGTAAGTGAATGATTGATACATATTTACACTGATGTTAACCTATCTATAGAGGGTCTTGTGCGCGATTTGGGTTGGGTGGGGTTTGAGCTTATCACGCTGTCCCATTGGGTTCAATCTGAACACCAAAACCCCGAGGCTTCGGTTAGAAGTGCTAGTTTCTCTTCAACTAGCACAATGTCTAGTGTGTTCTCTGATGATGATATCACGAGCGAGAAATGGCTATACATGGGGATGGAAGTTTGAACTTGATTACTCTGGCACAGAGTACCCAACTGTTCTTTCATGTTATTTACTATACTACTAGAAACATTTTTATTTGCTGGTAATTTTCTAATAAGCCTGAAGAGGAGAAGGTTTAAAGTTAGTCCACTGTGCCGTAGCTATGGGTTCCGCCCCCTACTGCGGACAATATATCTTATGAGTCTAAAAAACCTTTAGACAGATATCGAAGGACTTTTTGCGATTATGTTCATAGCTATTTTGGCCTGAGAGAACGGTTGCTACATATTTAATTTGCTTTCATAGCTGCATTTATACCATGAATCATAGTGCTGGCAGTGCCATGATGACCCCAAGGTATATTTTCCACCCGGGGCGGAATACCTCTAATCACTGTGATCGGCTGGAACGCTTGCGAGTTTACCCACCAGTATTGAGGAGGTACCTCCAGTAGGATGTGACCGGTCCGGACACCTCCAATTTACACCAAAAACAGCGCCATTCAAGAGGGGCCCTAAGCTAATACATTAAGTATCTAAAAAGGGTTTAAAAAGATGAAGCTTGAACTCGCTTTCCACGAGAAAAGGTTTGATATACCATGCATATATATATATCCGTATAGTCGTGCGCGGCTTCGGATACCTACCATGCAACAACAAAACTACCAGCACACAACCACTGACTACAACTGGGTATGACTAAACGAAACATGAATAAGATGTACAAGACAGAACTGTATCTCTACAAGAGAGCATTATTACCTAACATGATATTTCGATTTTGAAAATTACAATTTTTATCTTTGATTGGTTTTAAAAACTCTTGTCTGTTTTTGCAAATTAACTTGTTTAGTGATACTGATTAATGACCGCAACATACCGTAAAAAAAAGGGGAGGTTAAGCGAGTTGACGCGTGTTATCACTGCAGCTTCACAATAACCTGATTAATACCTACTAGCTAGAGAACAATGTATAGATATATTTTAATTACAGAGAATCATGGAAGTTTGAACGGGACTTAATGTGCATGTTGCTGTTATGTTGCTGTAGTGTTCTATCGTCCAGGCATTTTGATAATTCTTAGCGAAGGGCAAGAATTTCATTATTATAAAGTGTTTATTGCAGATTGCAGTGAATTTTTGTAGCGCTTTGAGGTCTGTGATTACCATCAACATCCGCTAGCTATTGATCGTAATATCCAAACGTGTGTCCAAATATTGAAATTGCGTATCAAATCTCCGTTTCATTTATGCAACAGGTTTTCCATTTATGTAAAACGGATAAGAAATTGTGCTGAAACTTTGCTGATATAATAACCAATACCTGCTCAATTGTATTATCATATAATACTGAGTTGCGTAGGTCAAACGTGTGTATCACTTTGAGGCATTAGGTGCTATGTAAGACTGGATGCTCAACGTACAGTGTATATCGTAGGATAAGTGGTCAGCCAAATGTTTATTCTTATTTCGGCAATCCAGGTCATTGTCTCCCAAGCAACAATAGCTAGTAACAGGACAGGTTATTGCCGTCGTAAAATTCCTGCATTGTGGTCACCAAGTTTAGCACATACGGAGTAGTCACCTCGGCAAAACCATGTCTCAGATTAAATCTGTTGGATACAGCACCAATTCAGGAAGTGTCACGTGAAATTGCACTGACACGTTCACAATCACACGTAAGTAAGTCCTCTACAATGTCTATAATTCACAAATCGACCACTGACGATGGCTCCGTTAGCAACTCACTTGTTGCTGCTTCTGCACAAGGCGTCAAATTTCTAATATTTTTACAACTATCCTCACGAATCCTTACATTTGCCGTCAACCAACTCTTATTACGCTACCTCTCACCAGCCCTTCTCGGGATCTCAGCACAGCTAGAGCTGTTTACAATCAGCGTTGTTTACTTCTCAAGAGAAGCACTACGCAACGCATTATTAAGACAGACTTCTGGTGTGCCCACAGCGCATAAGGGCGCAAATAATAATCAAACACAAACTGTGGTAAATCTATCATGGCTCACATTACCACTGGGGCTGTTATTCGCCAGTATCCTTGGACTATCTTATGTGCGCTCTACAGACGTCACTCAACAGGCCTATTTTTTGCACAGCATCTCTTTGTACACTCTCGCAACGCTGCTGGAATTGGCCGCTGAACCAGGGTTTGCCGTCTGCCAACAAAAGATGATGTATAAAGTACGTGCAAGTGCGGAGAGTAGTGCTGCCTTCGCAAAGTGTATAGTGACATGTGGTGTGACAATATGGGCAACTCATATCGGGCTTGATTTGGGGCCGTTGGCGTTTGCAATTGGGCAGGTGGTATATGGATCTACACTATTGAGTGTCTATGCAATACGGGTCCGGAAAGTAGCTGTTAGGGAAGGATTTTCAGTTTGGCCTCGCAGTATTGTAAAGTCCGTTTCAATCAATCAAAATCTACTAATCGTTAACAACTGATGAAAATTAGTAATGCCGAGAAACTATATTATTTTGAACTATTTCATATAACCCTCTCTAGATTGGCAATGACAATGTGGATACAATCTGCTATTAAACATATTTTGACCCAAGGAGATACAATTCTAGTCGCATACCTCACTACAATCGAGGAGCAGGGGATTTATGCTTTAGCTGCAAATTACGGTTCCCTCGTGGCACGTATGCTGTTTCAACCGCTTGAAGAATCTGCACGGAATCTCTTCTCAAAGCTTCTTTCGCCATCGTCCACCGCAGTAGGCGGCGGGGACAAACCTGCAGCCAATACCTTAGCTATTATAACAAAATTGTATCTACTACTTTCAGTCTTTGCGGTATCATTGGGACCACCCTTTGCACCACTTGTATTGTCTATCATTGCCGGGGCACGCTGGAGTGATAGTACGGCAGGCAGTGTGTTAGCTACCTACTGCTACTATATACCGCTATTGGCCATTAATGGGATCACTGAGGCATTCGTGCAATCTGTTGCCTCATCAGCCCAATTGCACAAACAAAGCGCATGGATGTTTGGGTTTTCATTTGGATTTGCCATTGCAGGTTATGGGTTCATGCATACACTGGGACTCGGTGCAGAAGGACTGGTTTTGGCCAATGTGGCGAACATGACGATGCGCATTATTTGGAGCAGCATTTTTATTCGGACATATTTTAACACAAAAGGTCTGGATTTTAAAGTGAGGGAGCTTATTCCAAACAGTCTGTTTGTGGCAGCATGTGTTGGTATAGGGGCAGTAGCGAGGGGTATTGTTGGTCAGGGAAAGGGTCTGCTGTTAGAGTTGGGGTATGCTGCAGTATGTGTTACATGTATGCTTACCGTATGGTAAGGTTTCCCTTTCCCATACTAAAAGACAAATTCATCTAATCAATATATATAGCATCATTACCGAGAGGCAGTTCTTTCGCGAGCTGTGGGATACTATGAGACTTAGCCGTTAATAAAAAAACTATGTAGCATAGTGCCCGTATTTTATAGATTTGAGATTTGAGATTTGATTTATTAGACTGTTTCTAAACCGAATGTGTGTGGTACATAGGTATAGAATACAAGAGTTTTGGTGACAGATTTACACCAATTCTACCCATAGTTATCAGTTTTGGTATATCGTTTTCATAGTGTATCACTATATAAGGATAGGTGATATCCTACCCCAGTCACATGGTGACAAAAAGGCATCATGACAATCCAGTTCGAAAAGACCATAAGAACATTTTGGGTAAATGAGTAGAAAGAACAACAATAAAACCGGCTTGGGACATGCCTAGTAAAGTATGTCTTATCCAGACCTACATAAATTCTAGGTGTATTGGTCAGAGAATATGTATCAAGTACTTAGCCAATGTGTTGTTGGAATTAATAATTGATATTTCTTCATACAAGAAATAGTACTACTAGGGTTACACTACTGTAGCTCAACTCTATCGGCAGACCCTCATTGAATATATAGTAAGACTCATATGCAAACTCCAATAAGACCAAATAAAACACACCCCCAAAATAAAGCTCTCTGATAAGAAATGGTGATTTTGTAGACAGCTAGTTTGAAAACTAGCCACAGGACGTCTGATACCAGGAACTAAAATAAACGCCACCTGTTGCATGATTACTCATCTTTTACGGTGTGTTACACAGCATCACTGGCATCAGAGCGCATCCACATGGGGACTGAACGTTTGAACATTTCAATTCCTGGTGGATCTTACGAAACAGCACTATTCCGAAATCAATCAAACGTTCTGATAGCCCTTGATAATAAAGCGACTCACTAAGTATGGCGGGAAAGCGGCCTCAGGTATGCTACAGACCCTTCATTGGGATAAATGCTGATTGCAAGTTAGGAAATGGTGCAAGTTGGTATGTGTTAGCTTTTGGAGATCTCGTAGAAAGCTATACTAAGCCGGCGTGTTAATATGGTAGATCGGTCCGAGTAATCAGTGACCCATCTTGACTCATAATTGTGTTTGCACGCGGAAGCACTGATGTTACCGATAAAATAGCTCAGTATCGCCGTTTTGGAAAGGTCGATCAAATATTTCACCAAATCCGAGGTTAGCTGGAACCCAGACCTATCATGGACTGTGGTGACTGAAGTCAAACAGAACCCCAGAATCACCGTCGATGAAGGTTGTGGGCGCTTCTTACTCACACGCAGATATATTGAAGTTAGAATCACTGTAATGGGCGCCCGGTGATTAATATAAATATTCTCTGATGAATACATCAGCTCTATTCGACCAGGCACTCCACCTCATCCCGTCTCGCAACCTACACAAGCGAACATGGCTGGCCCCACACCTACAACAACCTGGAAGCCGGGCAAACATTTTAATGATTTTATGTCGCAGACAGATGACGACTGGGATGCAGATCTAGGCGAGGAAAGTGCTGATGATATACTTCGAAGCAAGGTTAAATCTATCGAATATCGACCCCCGCAAAGGACAGCAAAGAGTGGGCATGTAAAAAGAAATAGTGCCGGAGAGTTGGGGTTCAATGTGCCTTCATATCCAAATCCAAGGAAAATGGAGACCCAAGGGTTGAAGCCGCAGTACGAAAACTTAATCAGAGGTGAGATAAATTCTAACTAATCTTGTGTCTTTCGTATTCTGAATGTTTGAGCTGAAGTATTTCCAACCATTATGAAGACCCGGGAAACTCTTTGCACTTGATTTATCATCCAAGTGTCTCGCCAGACACACACAGTGATGCCGAGATAGAACGTCTAAACGCCCGGATATCCCGGATAAACAAGTTCAAAGCAATCTTGCAAACAACAACTGTTGACTTGGCCTCACTACGAAAAATAGCATGGAACGGGATACCAGACGAGCTACGACCGATGTCTTGGCAATTATTGCTGGGCTATCTCCCGGCAAATGCTGACAGACGAGTTGGAACCCTTGAGCGTAAAAGAAAAGAGTTTATAGATGGAGTAAAACAACACTTTTCTCGGGGAAATGGCGCGCTGGACCAATCGATCTGGCATCAAATTTCCATCGATGTTCCAAGAACCAACCCACATCTCCCATTGTATGGATTCGATGCAACACAGAGGTCATTGGAAAGAATATTATATGTGTGGGCTATCCGACACCCAGCAAGTGGATACGTGCAGGGTATCAACGACCTGGTTACCCCATTTTTTCAAGTCTTCCTTTCTTCATACATAGGTGAATATCTTCATACAGGGTACGGCTCGATTGGTTAACGAAAATTACCTCACAGAAGGTGATATAGAAAGCTTTGATCCTGGGGTATTGCCTAGGGATGTACTTGATGTTGTTGAAGCAGATTCATTCTGGTGTCTTACGAAACTTCTCGACGGAATACAAGATAACTATATCCATACTCAACCTGGCATACAAAGACAGGTATCTGCCCTCCGGGATCTTGTTCAACGTATTGATGTTTCTTTGGCCAATCATTTGAGTGAAAACGGGGTGGAATTCATTCAGTTTAGCTTTAGGTGGATGAATTGTATGCTGATGAGAGAGCTGAGTTTAAAAAATACTGTGCGGATGTGGGACACATATATGGTATGATTCATTGGTATAACTTTTAAGAGACTCTTACTTAAGGATTCGAAGGCCGAGGGTGCAGCAGGTTTCTCGGAGTTTCACGTGTATGTGTGCGCAGCATTCTTAAAGCACTGGACAAACGAACTCCAAACCAAGGATTTCCAGGTACGTTCATTCGATCATCGTTGATTTGATACCAGACGCTCAACCTTCTAATCAGGAAATCATGATGTTTCTCCAAGCACTACCGACGCAAACCTGGAGCGAGCAGGATATGGAGATCCTTCTTAGCGAGGCGTAAGATTTTAACATCAATACTCTTTTTATTTTGCTGAAATTTACTAGTTTCTTGTGGAAAACACTATTCCATGATTCAAGCGCTCACTTACGGACTGGTATATCCAACCCCACCGGCATACCTTCCTTAAACCTCTAGTATACATATCTAACTGATGTCGAATCGAAAAATATGCGGTTATTTTATCGTGCTGAGGATGTGTTTCACCTAAAGTCTATCAAGCGTCGATATTATTAATCACATTTGTACAATGCTGGAAGACCACTTGAACAAGAACATGAACTTTCTTAGTCTGGATGCCTCCTTCCCAACTATATCTCATTAAACTTCCGTCGTTACCGTTTTCTTGTTTGAAACTGGGTTTCCTGGGCTCTTAAAATTTCAGGATGCTTATGAGTGCTCGGCAAAAATCCAATCCCAACTGCGCGTCGTATAGCTTTCGAAATCTTCCTTTGATTGACGGGCCGCAGGCCAGTCTGTCTACTATGTAAAATGCGCCCCATGCTGCTCACGTACTCTGACAGCAAATTGTAGTTCTATAGGTTATCGGTTAGTCAAGCCATCAAAACATATACACAACATACTTTGTACTCCTTGATCGGGTTTAACCCTAATAAATCAAAAGCGTCCTTTGCTGGCTTTTTATTTCCTCGCCTTGCTTTCAATTCCTCCATGGATAAATCGTTCGGAGCATAGATATCCCCAGGCTGAAACTTAATCTGGCTTGACTGTAACTCCCTCATGTCAGTCTCCTCCTGAGCCGACATTGTGGTAGGTGTTCGAGCGAATGTATTGGCGATGTTGGTAATGATTTGTTCTTTTTTCTCGGGCGTGTGCCCATAAGTACCGTATGATCGCCATGTGCTTGCTACAGAAGTAATACTCGCAGTAGTGCCTGTTGTCTTTGATAGCAAAGCTTTGAGAGAAGTTGCGACCGACATTCTTGAGAATTTACTGATTGAATTAGAAACAGGTTTTCATGGTGAGGAATAGCACATTTGTTAGCGACAACGTGGGGCCGTTTAACGCCAAGACCAGTAAAGCCACGAATTATTAGTCATTTCTGCGGGGGATGTCTTTGCTGGAGGCTCCTTTAGAGTAGAGTACATAATTGCACCTATCATCATTGAGCGCTTACTCCGTAGTTAGTATTTTACATGTGTTCTGACCCGTGTGCCACAGCTTGTGGTTTATTGCTGTATTAGACTACGGCATAAGTTTTAATAGATACTTACATATCTCCTGCTGATACTTGTTTCCGGCCGGGCGCTTTTGGTTGCATCCGAACCAAGCCAACTAACACCTACAGAAGATGTACTCGTACTCGAACTCACTTCTTACTTCTTAGAGTGCGACAGAAACTCAGCCAAACCCAACCCAGCCACTTGTTGGACGCTTACTCGTCAGTTCGGAAAGGTCGTTCGCACAACGGAAAGGACCCAGTACCCTTTTTCGACGTCCGCGTCGAAACCTGCAAAGTTGACACCCCCACCTGTCCCAGCAACTAACCAGGCAAGGTAGAGCAAATCACAGACGTGCAGCCTTAAGTGCGCTGTTCGGTTGCCACGCCTCACACTTAAAGAAACATTTTGACAAATACGCCCTATACGGTCGCATAGTAACACGGCCACACACTTCCACGACCGAACGTCGCTTTCCACATACATACAGCGTGAACTGTGCTCTTACCTATAATTGGTATGTCGAATGCTGCAGCAGCAAAAAAAGATTACCCCAATGTGGAACGCTGTGGGGGGTTGTCGAAGACAACGGTACCAAAGGTCCGGGAAATGGGACCGTCCACACTGAAGGAGTCTTCCACAGCTGGAAACACCAATATAACTCTCAAAACAAAGCCTAAACAAAAGGTTCAAGCACCGCGTTCGGCAAAATCGTCTCGAGAAACTTCACCAACACGATTTGCAGCCTCACCGGCCGGTACAAAAACGCCACACTATCCGACGGCAGCTTCAGCCCCACAACCTGACTTAGAGCAGCCACGACCCCAAAGACCGCTCTCGAATGCTCCACATTGGCCAAACTCTACTCGTCTCTCTTTATCCAGAACTCCTCCACAAGATTCTCGGTCTGCAGCACCCCCACCGAGAAAGAAGTCCGAAACTTCTACAAACCAAGCACTTGCACCCACAATAACTTTACTTCGGGAGGGAAACGATTATCCGGAGAATCCAGAGGAGACAAATCTTCCTACGGGAATGCGAACCCCCAGGAGTAACTCCAGTACGGCGCTAGAGACGGTGGTTGAAAGTAGCCTGCCTTCGACGCCGGCAATTGGGACTTCAAAAATATTGGTAGAGCAGATGGCTGCATTAGTTGCTCGACAACCGAATAAAATCCTAGAGGAGGAAGAGAGAGATACGTTACCAGCAAATAAAAACACACGCAAAGCTCGTGCTGGCTCTGTTACTTCTTCAATAGCGCCTAAATCGGAGGCAGCATCAGAGTCGGAGTCAGGCTACAAAAGTGAAGATAGGTCTCTGGCTTCTTCAGGTACCAAAGTACCTCCAAAAGGATTTACACGGAGGCCAACAGTCTTGGGTAAGGATATGACTTCTAGGGGCATGACTGTAGAAACCGAAACTGTTAGCTCTGTCCCCCAAGTGGTGCTTGGTGCAGTTGGCCCTCCGGGAGGTACCAGCATAAGGAGCAAAAAAAGTACCGATACGATAAGAGCGCCAAAGAAAGATAAAAGAAGAAATCCTCGCAGAGCAGTGGTTTCGGGTACATCTAACGGTAATTTTTGTATTTTGCGTCTTGTTGCACTTCTGACATATATTGCAGCGTCTAGCAAAGCGGACATCTTTGCCGCAAAGATTGCGGAAGCTGTCGATGAAGCGAACTCCTCAGATTCAGAGGAGACCTTTGTATATGAATCAAATCCACCCGAGTCGGTACAAAGACCTTCAAGTCGATTCCACTCTCGGACACCGAGTGCAACATCTATAGGACCAGATCCGCGGGGGCAGCGGTTAGCTCCGTTGTCGACCATTGATGGGACGCAGAGTACCGGTAGAAAAGGCATGAAATTTGTTAATAATTCGTTGAACAAAGACAGCAGTAGCATGTGTGGTGATGGTGTTTCTGGCGATAGTTCTGTGGTCGATCGCAATGCAGGAAGTTCGAGAGACTTACTTCCACACAGAGAAAGACATGGTGGAAGAAATCACAATGCACACAGGTCAATTCTTACAGAAGACAATCCATTCCATCGCCCTACAGGGCAGAATTCCCTAGTGTCGTCGAGACATTCATCCCGGCCCCCGTCACCAAAGTTAGTTCCTTATAGGAATGGTATAAACGGGGCGGGATCGAAAAAACCTGGCAGAATATGGGCTTCTTATGAGGCCGATGTAGAAGGTGCAGATGATGACGAAAATGCGCCTCTTATCCGGACAAGAGTCCATCGCAACAGAAGGCCAGGTAGTGGTTCTCTTCGGCAGCTAGAGCATAGTCAGTTCCGCAGACGTGGATGGGTCAGGATGTATGCAGGATGTATAGTGGCAGTGGTCACCATCGTCATGATTTTGACTGGAATTGGAGGATTCCTGGTTGCCACAACAAACGCCTTGGTTGGAGTTAAAATACTGAATGTCACAGACGTTTTGGTTAGTAAACAAGAGATAATGCTTGATTTGGTTGTGGAAGCAATCAATCCGAATGCAATTGCTGTCACTATTGGAAGTATGGATGTCAATCTTTTTGCGAAGAGCGCACATGTTCGTGAAGGGGGAGATGATCGCGATCTTGATGAAGAGGGGGAATCGTGGAAATTATCGACAGTTGCAAACACCAAGGAAATTATCAATAGTTACGCCCAGAAAATACCCACAAGGGACCAACAATCGCCAATTAAAGAACACACGGGCCCCATGTACAGAAAAGCACAATCTCGACATTTCCAAATTACAGGCAATGTCGACGAAGGCACAGACCCTCCTGATGACCTCCCTCCGGAGAATGATAAAGAAACTATGCTTCTTGGTCGTATATTCAGCTTTGATTCTGTACTCAACTTTGATGGTACACCATTTAGGCGACTTCCTGGTCAATCAATTGGTGAGCTGAGACTTGCTAAGCCAGGAAACAAAACGGAGGAAGGAGGGACTGAACGATGGGAGAGAGTTTTGCTTCATCCCTTTGAGCTTATAGTGCGGGGAGTATTGAAGTATCAGTTACCGTTGAGTGGAAAAACTAGGACAGCACCGATCTCGGGCTCCGTAATGATACATCCTGATACTACTATCTCATAACTGCATAACATGCATTTGATACATTCTCGGTGTTCTAGGTGGCGCACGTCAATTTTGTTAGGTTGTATTTTACCATCGTTTTAGTCGTCAAGTTAGGACTGGTAGTCCATTGGGTTCCCTTCGTTCAATTGCATATTTTCTTTTTTATCATTTCCTTATTGATTTGTTTGCAACCAGATGCGTCCGTATATACATGTTGATTGGACATTGCTTGTATGCCGACAATGCTGCACTGTGTACAATTCAATCTTTTCTGGGAAAGAACACGGAGTAACTTGGTTATTGAGTCTCAACATTGTATTTCTTTTGTCAGAAATTACCAGCAGCTATAGCCCACGGGTCACGTCACCAAGGAAGTATAATTGTGTTTTGTTCGAGTGGGTGGTTTGTCATTCTTCAAAGCGTTACAGATAGATTTTTAGGTTTCGGTTGAAGGATTAAGATTTGGATAGTGCTTGGGAGGGCCTATGTAGATAATTTAACGAAGTATGATCCTGTTGAGATGACAACGCATAACAAACTCTTCAAGCTTGAATTTGTGTAATCTCTGTCGTGGTTAAGCTAACACAAGGTACGGTATCTCAAATAAAATGTGTGACGTTTGCTAGCCCCTTAGCCCTGGTTTCTTGAATTTATTTCGCAGGTCTCTACGTTACCCGCTCCCGTTTCCAATAAAACTATAAATTCTTATTGAGACGTCACTCTTTAATTAGCGAAATTCTGAATGCTACTTACTTTCGTGCTGATATCTGAGCTTGTCAGGTATGTAGATTAGTAGTAACCGACCAATCGACCATCGAACGGGTATGGTAGTTTGCATCAAACATATAATATAGTTGTATTTGTAATATATAACGACGTGTATCGTATTGCTGCGTTCTACACCTTCCCGATGCATTACCAAATTCTTCTACTTCAATTCACACGCTGTTGTCATTTTTATGACAGCTTTGTATGTGGTATCGATACAGACGGGTTTTCCTAAGGTACAGTCTGTGTTTATCCCTTAGACGGATGGAATTCGGCATGCCTTTTATGGTAAAATTTACTGGTGCGATGACAACCCACTAAACCACATATAGAACCGCTTATCTATGGATGGTGAAGTGAGGTTGAACAGCAGTAGAGGTGGTGTCGAGAATGGCATAGACTCTGGCCAGTGCGCACCATACTGTATTATTTCCAATATATATAGGCATGCAGCGAATTTGATTCATGGCATCCGTCTAGCGGATACAGCCTACTATAACGGTTCTAAATAAACGCAAACCGTGGAGCACCGTGCAGATACTATTCCCACATTACCAATCAAAAAGATATAGCTTATAATGGTGAAATAACTAGCTGTTTTTTGCTGTTTCAAGGCAAAGTAGTACAGTGGTAAGTGTAGTGATGCATGATGAACACAGCAGTCTTGCTTCAACTAAAAACTTAAAGCTTAGTTGATAAGTCATTTGACAATTATATTATATTATAGGTAAACCCGGCTGATGAAAATTCAGTTAACTGTAGTCAACTTGCAAATTTCTGACAACTAGATGTTGCCAATGTTTTACCAAGTTATCATCACAATGATAGGCAATTTCTTATTTAAGTTCTTACAATATGTCGTGGCTGTTAAACAATCTCCTGATAATTGTCTTGAGTTTTGATGGCAATGGTTGTACAAAAACTCGGAAATCTAGAGACAGAGATGGGACCACTACTTCCCCTATAAATATAGTTCAATCTTAGATCAAAAAAAAAAGATTTTGTTGGAAACTCCCAGATTTGGGATCTGGAGAACCTTCAGACGTTACGGGAAGTTAGATTATAACATGTATTTAAAGGGTTTGCTTCATAGCGTACAGCACCATACACACGGTTCAGTTATGATTCTGATTCAAGAATTGCTTCCCGTGCGATCTATTACAATTTAGGGATTGTTATACGAATAACACACAAAAAGGTGGACACTGTAGAAACTATTTAGGGTGCGGTATTCCTGCATGGCCAGATACACACTAGTCTAGCTACACGTATTTGTGTAATTCCACACCTTCATCGTGAAATATGATAGCCGATATACATAACGATACGATGTATTAAACCTGGACTTCAGGAGCATATTTACACTGATCTGGCTATATAACGTGCCATTTTCGTGCCATGTAAACAATTGTATACGACACAGACCTGGGAAAATGTACATCACAATTTCAAAAATTTCTGACTATATTTTTGTTTAGTTCCATTTTGTTTTAATTACTAGAAGCCTGCTAAGCCAACATTCTTTCTCTCATGCACCATGCTCCTCGAGAAACTGAGAGAGGGGTTTTTAAATAAATAAAAACGATTTCTATGTCGTACCTGTGAACACTACTAAGTATGTGACTCAACAGGAGCTTCATTTTGTTCTCCAATACCGACTTATACCGACAACTCGATCCATCGCCAATGGTCAATTTGCCGTTTGTCGGTATTCGTGATTCGTTCGATCTTCGAGCTGCAACCAAATAAACATACCAGTTTTTTCGTAACCAGGGAAATGTAAAACTAAGTAAAAAAGATTCGCCAGAACAAAACAAAATAGGAGAAAGACAGGGTGAGTGTATTAGAGGAGACTGGAGACCGTACAAAAGAAATCGTTGAAGAATGATGTTACCCACCACCTCCCGAAATTGTAACCGAGTGAAAGAAAATCAGGCAGAGATTCGAACTTTTTCCCACCCACTGTGCAATTGATAGATTTTCAGCGTCGTCCCAAGGCACCCTGTGTGGTAGAATTATATTCTCTCTAGTCGGCAAGATCCGCAGTATCTAGGTCGTCTTCATGATGAGGAGGAGGGGGTGGGGATTCTTCTATATATTCATCAATGACTGCTAATTTCTTCAAGATCAACACGTACCCTTGCGAACATCGCGGTCATCGCCATTGGCTGGAAGAGGACTACGGCTCCTGTCACGATCGACTGAACGGTCACGGCGACGTTCCTCGTCGTCTTTCCTCCCGACAGGGCTTCGTGAACGATCACGACTGTCGCGGCGGTCAGGGGACCGACGACGAGGGGAGTCACGATCACGATCACGGGAGCGACCACGGCGCGGAGAAACTGCACCACGGCTTCTACGAGGAGCGTCACGTCCGCCATCAAATCTCCAGCTAGCAGAAGGAGGAGTACGAGCCCACTAGGTGTTGTTAGTGTGAATAGGAGGTAAAAAGGAGAAATTTGACGGTTGAATGCTAACCTCGATCTTCAAATAATCATCACGGTTGATGCGACGACCATGCATCTCATAATAAGCATCATCAGCATCACGACGAGATTCATACTCTACGAATGCAAACCTGCCCGGTCATTACGATCTAAATAAGCTGAATCCTAAACAAAATGAAGGGGTTCCAAACTCACAAGCGAGAGGATGCAGTCCTGGGTGCTGGGATATCACAGCGTACAAGACGGCCATACCTGTTAACTCCGAAAAGCGCGTCGGCACCATGTTAGAGAATCGATCGAAACGGGTTTGCGATGACAACGACACGGAAGACGAAGGACCGGCGAGGGAGGATGGTGACGATGACGCATGCGGGTGCGAATACGCGAAGTGTGCAAATCTTAGGAAAAGAATCCGTCTCTGCCGCACGCGAAGGGGAGGGTTCGGCGGTGACGATAATTATCGTTTCGATGAACGACGGGGTATAGGATAATCTCTGGAAAGAGGGAGGAGGAATCGAACGATCGGGGGGGATGATGTTGGTTTTTCAGTACCTCTCGAATTCGTAGGCAAGGTCGCGAGCACGAGTCCCATGAGAGAACCCAGTCACGTAAAGGGTGGTACCGCCACTACGAGACATCTTGATGAGCGAAAGATGTCTGACAGCTGATGACGGGTAGTGGTTGTTGGCTGCGATAGAGGTTGATGTTGGTGATAGTAGTGAAGTTGTTCTGAGATGGGATTCTTATTTCAAAGTGATCAAGCGATGAGAAGAGCGGAGAAGAGGTAGGAAGTGCGGCTCCAGCTGCTAGTGCAACAATGCCATTATTTAATTAAATCTTTACCCGGCTGGACAACCAACATTCTATAGACCCAACCACCAACCCATTATACAAGCTACTTCGTTGAATGCCCCTGTAATGTCTCATTTGAAAGTCGTTACCTATAATATATTGCATATAAAAAACATACACAGCTTCATTTATTCCTTCAGATATATGGCACGTTTAATTGAGTTGTTTTTATGACTGTGATAAAGTCTTATGCAATCATATGCAGACCAGATATGCTCTACACGAAGAATATAATAACTTCTGAGACTGTAAAATACTAGAGAATAACCCTTGGGAATGAATAACCGGAAAACAAACAGAACTCCATTCCTCAGCATAGCTCACATCCTTAAATACCGTTTAGTCTTCATCGAAGTCATGCATGACAGTTTCTTCATTTTCGTCTTCTGGCCACTGCCCCTCTCCTCCATAATCAAAATCCATCAGGTCTGGGTCTGCATTTGAATGTGACTGATCTCGAGCGGCGAATTTGGCCTGCTTAATTTGGAATTGGATATACTCTTTACTCAGCCCAAGTTTTCGATCCATTAACTTGACTTGATTAGTCAATTTGACAGTTCTCATTATCTGCTCTTCCAATGCTCGTGAGTTATGAGACTCAAGCATTGAATCGTTATTAAAATGAACCGTGGTTTGGGACTTTGCGGGATCTTTATCCGATTGAGACAGGGTTGCTCGAATTTCGCCCCGTTCAATCTATCAGCCAGTTATATGGATTAGCTACATATCCCGAAACTTAAACCAACCAAAGTAAATTGAAATAGGAGAGATGGGTAGAATACCATTCCAAGTATTAATCTTTCAGTCTCTAATTTTCCACCCAAATCACCTTCCCGTCCCGTCACATCAAAGTTCTTTTTTGCAATCTCATCTACACTCAAGGTAACATATGTATCTTGTAGTGCAATGATTTTCTGTATTCTGAATGCATTTATGCATTGGGCGGCCAAACCTGTATTTCCATCCTTCTTGAACTCATCCGCAGTTAATGCAATTTCTTGACGAAACTGGTGGGCGTCGCTAGATTTAAAGGCATTTGCGAACGCCTGGTAGGGCTTTCCAAGAGCGTTGTATGCTCGCATTGCAGCCGATGGAGTATATTTGGGCAGGGCTGGTGACTTATCATTGGTCAACACCAGTTAACCCTTTTAAGGGGCACATTGAATATCATACCTTGCCATCTAACATCAGGCCAGCAAGTACATATTTTTTGTATGCCTCAACTTGGATTGTTGAGCAGCTGTTACCAGGGGCAACGACAACCTATATATTTTTAGCGTACACCATAAAAAAAAAATGAAACAATTTATTTTTACATATGATAGGAAATCCAATGCTCGTCTCCAGTTCTTTAAACCCATATAGAGAATGGCACCATACAGGTAGTAATTTAGCACAGTCTGGTATGTGATTTCTGTTCCCTTGCCCGTGAAATCTGGGTCTTTCGACTTTGAGCTTGGGAAATCGACAACATCTATGTCGAGTATTGTAATTGCCTGTCTAAAACATTTCGCCTTCAGGCACATTTGCGCAAACAGAGAATGAAGAAACGAGAATTCTTCAGGATTTGAGCGCAATATAGCTTTTTTAAGCGGGATTACAGCTATTATCGGCTATATAATTGTAAGCCGTCAGATCAGGTTCAGATGTCGTAAAATAAACCTTGTCTGCATCTGATGCATATTTGCAAAACCCCTCAACTACCCTTCTAAACTCTTTAGGGGCGAATCTGATTTGTCTGTAGTCAAATATTTCGAGGAATGCCACGACGTTTTTCCAGATAGCGTCCATAGCAGCCTTTCCACCAGTATCAAGCTTTGCACACCTGTAAATATTAATCCATATTACTCTTGAAAGCCGTCTTCAAGTGCAGCGTACAGAACAAAGACATATGATAAAGTATTCAATCCGGGATTCAATAGCTGTAAAAGATCACTTCCACCAACGTGCGAAGCAAGGTGGTTTGCAGTAACCTTGTTTAGACAATTAACTATTAGAATGTTACATTGCTTGCTGAGCTCGACATCAGAAAGATTCAAGGAGGTTGGAATTGAGGTGAGAGTATCAACAAGCTTCTCCATATCGTGGACAATTGTACTAAATATTGATTAAGAGGGACCGAAAGTTGACGGAAGCTACAACTTTATTTGTTGGTGTTGAGTACTCCACATGAAGTAGCTATGTGGGTGCTTGGAGTAAATAGGCGGGCTTAAGCTCTGCCAAGACAAGCATCCCATTAACAAATATAACTAAGCCCCGCATTTTATTTCACGAGTGAATAACCGTGAACACAAAAATTATCAAGCATGACTTCCCACGCAATTTCTGCCTCTCCAGTGGAGATTGCCCGTACAGCCGCTCTTGCTTCACGCACTTTAAAGGCTGTTTCAGGCGCCGATCGAAGTATCGCCTTAACTACCATACACGAGGCCTTAGGACGATCGAAGGATGTTATACTCCAAGCAAATCAAAAGGATATGGATGCAGCGCACAAACTGGTTGAGGCGGGGAAGATGAGGCAATCTATGGCGAAGCGTCTACTTCTTAGCGAGGAAAAGTGGGACGGCATGCTTGAGGGTGTGCTGGATGTGCGGAATCTTGACGACCCTGGTATAGCCTTCAAGAAATCGCGACCAGACACTTATTGACATCTTTCAGTTGGGAAGGTCACTCTAGCAACTGAACTTGACGAAGGGCTCGACCTTTATCGTCTCACTTCTCCAATTGGTGTGCTATTGGTCATCTTTGAGGCACGGCCCGAGGTTATTGCCAATATCACTGCTTTGGCACTCAAATCTGGCAATGCTGTAATCCTCAAAGGAGGGAAAGAAAGTGTCAATTCATTTGCTGCAATTTCCCGTGTGGTCACCAATGCTCTTTCTACTACGAATATCCCACCAGGTGCAGTTCAACTCGTCGAAACACGAGACGATGTAAATGCTTTGCTTGACCAGGATAAGTATATTGACCTTGTTATCCCTCGTGGAAGCAATGAACTTGTGCGGTTTATTAAAGACAACACCAAAATTCCTGTGTTGGGTCATGCGGATGGCCTCTGTGCAATTTACGTCCATGAAGATGCGGATGAAGAGATGGCAATCAAGGTTATCGTCGATTCAAAAACAGATTATCCTGCTGCATGTAATGCAGTAGAAACACTGCTGGTGCATGAGTCTATTTGTGCCACAAAACTTCCCAATATTGCTTCTGCTCTTTTGCAGGCCGGCGTCTCTCTCAGATGTGACAGACTTTCGAAAACTGCACTTCAGTCCTCGTCGATAGACCCTGCAAAAAAGATGCTTCTTCAAGATGCTTCTGAGGAAGACTACAAAACCGAATTTCTTGAGCTAACCCTAGCCATTAAAGTTGTAAATGGAATAGATGATGCAGTGCTTCACATTGGTGAACATAGCTCTGGACACACCGACGGAATTTTGACGGAATCTAAAGAGGTTGCTGAGAGCTTCATGAATCGCGTTGACTCTGCGGGTGTATTCTGGAACGCCAGCACAAGATTTGCTGATGGGTTCCGTTACGGATTTGGAACCGAAGTCGGAATATCCACCAACAAAATACATGCGCGTGGGCCGGTGGGGTTGGAAGGTTTGATGATTTACAAATATCAACTCAGAGGCAATGGACAGGTGGTCGGGGATTATGGCAGTGGTAAGAAACCATACCTCCACCGAAAGATGGATAAAGTGAAAATTTGAGACTCTTAATTTTTTTTTGTCAGTCACATATCTTCATTGTCATCAATTGTAGGGAATCAGAAAAATTTATCAATATTTAGTTAAGGCGTGTTCCGGTATTTCAATAGTGTGGCCAGCTTTAGTTGTAGAAATAAAAATAGGAATCTTCTGCTGCTGGTATTTCTACTCGTGCTAGACACATTTGTACGGAGTATTTGGGGCCAGAAATGTTGGTCTCCCGAGGTAGGACTTAGGAGACAACCGAACTAACCACCAGATCGTCTCACCCCCGAGGCAACTGTTTCTCAATAACCAATAAATTAATTAAACAACTATGCAGTAGCTATCAGTTTTAAGATATTTAGAAGAGAGCTAAAAGAATCAAATAAAAAGATAGCTAACAGGGAGTGTTTGCATGCGATCCAGTATTCGTCTTTCGCCAGAAGACTACTATTGCTACCAAAATAATTTATTGCGTTATTTGTAACGATAAAATCAACCTTACTTTATTCATCTTGTTTAAAATACACATTTCAGGGACTATGTTTTGGGGTTTAGATATTGAGGAAAACCCCCAAAATACCGCTCTCTAGGCCAAGAGGGCGTATACGGTATACAACAGGATGTCGTGGATGTCCTAAAAAGAGGCGGAGAAGACGAGGTTGCTATTCATCGCCATGCCAACGGAGTGGATGATACCAGTCTCTTCCACTTATCGGATACTCTCATGACCCTTCATTCTCCAACCCGCGGCGCAGAAAAAAGGGATGGTATACATCGTATGTACTCTACAGAATGCAATACAAGAGGAGACCAAATTGCATAAAAATAATAATAAAACTGAAATACTGCAAAACTCAAGTAATAAGCGTACGAGTACGGTCAATCGGTCAGTCAGTTAGCCACTAAACACAGCAGGTGCGGCCCAAAGGTCGGGTCTATCAGGTCCACGGGGTATTCGCCAGTCTGCCGCGCAGGCAATTGTGCAAGACACAGTGCGACACCCAATCACTACCACGAACTCAACGAAGCGAAAATACGGAGTAGGTACTCGTACTGCAACGAACCAGTCCAACACTCGGGTTCCAGTCATCTTTGTCCAATCGCTGCCGCCGCCTGCAGCCCTTTGAACTCCTCATCTCCAGGGGTTCGTCAACGACTGGCCCGGGCGCTGAATAGTAGTGTCCATCCTCCCTTGTTAGTTAGGGTCTAGCTCTCCCTGGTCACTTCTCTTGTCCAACTGGCAGCCGCTGATACCTGATCAAGACCTTCTTACTACTTAGGGGGAAAACCTATCTTTCCCAAGACCTGTCGCTGCATAAACTATTGCTGCTTTCTGTCCCACGTTCTTCTGGACAGAGGAAATAGCTCCAATTACAGTCCCGGGAGTCCTGTGGAATGGTGGGTTTAAGCGGGATAGCAGCAGCAATCCCCTCGCCCTCCCGCCCTCATCATCCGGCTGGATGTCACAGTGTGACTACCAATTCCCCTGTGCTTGACCATTCGACAACGTCATCTATCGCTTCTAAAGGGGTCTTAGAAGGCCGAATTCCATTTGGGCTTCCGAAAGGGGCGCCCACGAGGCTGCAAGAGACGGGTGAGAGAGATACTGACGGCGCCGCCTACACGGCTCAAGACGTTTTAAACTTTGATAGGTTCAGCGGCAGCACATCTAGTATTGTGAATAGCTCCTCGCGGAATAGTAGTGTGGATCTCGGAGATTCTATTCGCACGGCAACCGCCGCAACTGCAGCGACTGCAACCTCCACAACTTTTGTGAAAATACGGCCAACCCTCCGTGGGAACATCGACGGTGGTCCTCGCATTGTACCGGTGTCGAATTCATCATCCCAAAGACGCGGACCGCATTCCTCCTCGAGCACAGCAGACAGCCTCTCCCTCACCACACCAATCTCTGGAACCTGTGACTTACCATATTCCTGGAAAAAGACACCAGATCCGCCATTTCGACTAGAAACTGGGGTCTCTCGAATTAGTGCAGCCCCCGTATTACCGGATTTAAATCTCTCACGCCCTGAGAGTGACGACTTCTCGAAAATCCCCGGACTAACCACAACATCTCCTTCTATAGAAATAGGTAGTGTTGAGGTGGAATCATCTCAACGACAAACTGCCCAATATAGTCCAAAAAACAGCGAACCGCACCCAACACTAGAAATTGGACGACACAAAACACGCACAAGAGAGAATAGGTTACATTCAATGTTGAATTCGGCTTTAGACAAGGCAAGAACGGCCGTGACGTTGGATAATGCAGAGAATTACGAGGGAGCAATGGAGGCTTATAGTGATGCATGCGTTCTGTTGAATCAAATCATGATCCGGGCTGTTGCAGATGAGGACAAGAGAAGGCTCCAGACAATTGTAAGCTAATCCATCTTACATTTTCCGGCTTAGATAGGCCTATTCGTCACATTTTACTTTGCTAACGGCTGCTTGAATATCTCAGCAAGAGACCTATATGCAACGAATCTATGAACTTAACTCTGTGCCGCCCCGTAATGCAGGGAATGAACGAGAATTGCCCCCACCGCCTCCTGAGGATGATTCAAGCATGTACACGGCAGACGATGACGAGAGTACGCTTGTGGCTTCTACTGCTCCATCAATAAATAATAACACATCTTCAAATGGATCGACTTTGCGGCCCGAAGCTGTCCCCCCTCGACGCGATTCTCTATTCATTTCACCTGAGGGTACATTAGCCGTCGAAACCCCGCCTCCAATACCCTTATCAAGATCACCGTCTTCGGAGAATATCGTTCCTCCGCCCTTGTCACCCCGCCCACCTATGCACGCACCTCCCGCATCGAATCGTGAAGTGCCGGGCATGGAGCTGGAGGGTGGTTTCCACAGAGAACTGAATACCAACAGAGAATCTTTCACGTTTGGTGCCGCTGCGCTATCACCCAGATTTTCTCCCAGAAAGGTGGATGAATATGGGTTGAGACGTTCATTATCAAACGCTTCTGATAGTTCCTCAATTTTCCTCAAGTCCCATTCTCGGCAAGGAAGTGAAGAAGTAACGACCTCATGGCTTAACACGATTGACGAGTCCGGGAGTTCGAATGGTGAACCATCTCCAGGATGGACTCGGAAGAAGCGGAGCACTTTAGAGTCAGAGCAAGCCGCCCTCGAAAAGTTACTGCTGCCCGAAGCACACTTTGGGGATTTCGATACCCAGCTGGATGCTGCTGTTGAGGCAGCATACGATGATGGATATGAAGTGGACTATTCATATGATAGGGAAGAGGAGGAGATGATGATGAAGAGCCCACGTCTGAATGTTGAGCGTGCAAAGGAGCGCGTGAGGGAAGTGGAGCGGGAGATGGAGATGGAGATACAAAGAGAAAAGGAGCGAAGAGTTGAGCGGGAGAAGATGGAATTTTTCAAACACAAGAGAGACTCGGATATGGATTTTTACGATGACCTGGATGGCGACGAATCGGAGGAAGAGCGGATGCTTGAAGAAATGACTCGGGGGTATACACTTGATGATTTTGACTTCAATCTTGACACCAAGTCAGCGCTGCCCCGGGCATCAAGCTCAACACAATATTCAGACTCAACGCTCGCCAGAGGTTCAAGTTCGAGTGGCTATTCATCTGGAACAACATGGGGTAGCGGACATATGACGACAAGTACATCGTTGACTACCGTGACGGAAGCACCAACGACACCACCGCCAATTCCACTGCCACCACCCCCAACAGACAGGGAACCACGGCCCGAGAAGGAAAAGGACAAATTTGAAAACTCAGAGACATCACCCTCGAAAGCTCCACCGCCGCCGCCACCACCACCACCACCCCCACGGAATCCACCACCACCGTTGCCAGGCCTTTCCGTTAACAAAGCATCAGGTGTGCGAAGCCGGAGACTGTCAGCACTCTCGGAAGCCTTGGAGCCACTGAAAATCGAGGCACCATCTTCAACCCTTTCAACCGCAGTTCCCACCACCGTTGTACAAGGACCCTCTCCACATGACGAAACCGAAGCACTATCAGCACCCATTAAAGAACCGCCGCCCATGCCCTCAATACCGCCTCTTAACATTCCGCTCAAATCACCGCGCAGCATACCTATGCGTCCATCATCTCGCCCAGGAACGTCAAATGAACTGCGAGACTTTCCTATACCCGAGTCTCCTGCGCATGAAGATGAACCTTTACCGCCACCACCACCCCCAGTAGCCCCAGCAAGAAAGTTGTCGTCTCCCACACCTCCAAACCTCACGCTCCCAACCGGGGGATATTCCTCTGTACCGCTAACCAAAACAGCCTCAGATGACGGTTCATCTGGTTCACGAGCAGAATCACCAGCAAAATTTGCACACCGAGTGCCTGGAATTCCAGCCTTGAGGCAGATACATTCGTCTGCTAGTCTGCGGAGTAGAAATTTTGGTAGCCCGGAGTCCGAATCACCCGCTACCCCAGTGACCAATCTGTTTGCATCTTCGAGTATGTCTAATCTCCGAAAAGCGTTTCCCCGAGGAGGCGCACCAAATGTGGTCATGCCTATGACTCCGGTGCAGCCCCCGGCGACAGCAGGACTTCCTGGCGGAATGAATCTTTTTGATACAAAAATACATTCGCCAGATACTGCCGACCTTAATGGCGGGGCTGAGATGCCCTCCAGCGTGCCTGCTTCCTTGGAACCGTGTCCTCCTGAGCCACTATCCAAGCCCTTTTGGCTCATGCGGTCGCTGTACCAGACAATTGCTCATGCACGCGGCGGATATATCTCAACTCGCCTGTTTATTCCCCGAGAAGTCTGGTATATAAAGGGAGTCAAACTGAAAGCGATCGACGAGAAGATAAACGCATGCGACATTGTAACCGCCGCACTGTTGAAGCTTGCTACCGTGAAGCAGGACGAGGTCAACCAGATATTCGAAGAAATGCAAACACTGGAAGGGGTGCTCGATCGAGCACAGCAAACGCTGAGCAAAAAACTCGGCAACGACGTTGGGCCCACGGGCGCCAAAGCGCTGTACGGCGACCAGCCTCCATCGGAAGCGATTGGAAACGACATGGTCACCACCAAAGCGGGCAACATCGGCGGCGGCACCAAAAGCTACTTCTCGCTGCGCAAGCTGCGCACCAAAGCGTCGAACCAAGCGCTGTCGTCCGGCTTCGGCAGCGCGGCGGCGGCCGCCACCACCGGCGGCGAGTCGTTCGCGAGCCTGCCGATGGCCCGCAACAGCACCGACGGCGTCGAGGCGCAGGCCAAGCGCAATGTCGACGCGGTGCAGTTTGGCGGCCCGCATGCGCAGTACATCAGTGCCCTGGCGAAGCTCTTCGACTCGGCGCAGATACTCGGTATACCCCCGTCCCTTTCCCTCTCCCCGAAAGATGTGTAAGAGGGTTTCTAACGTGGCGGTTTAGATCACTTGACGGTGTTTGAGGAGGGCGCGATGGCGCAGAAGGTGCCCATCAAGCTGCGCATAGGCCTGGAGCTGAGCCATCGCCATGCGGCCGAGTTCTTTGGGCTGTACATCTGCCGCTTCGTGCTGGCGGATGTGAGCCTGCTGCTGGATAAGTTTGTGAAGCGCGGGAGCGAGTGGGTTGCGCAGTGAGGAGGAGTCGTAGTGTGCTCCTGCTCTGGCTCCGCCGTGGTCGGGCTCGCCGGGCTCGCGCTGCACATGCAGACGCGTGTTCTGGGGGCCGTCGTTCAATCTCTCTCCATTGTTGTCGTTGTCGTTGTCGTTGTTGTTGTCACAGGTGTTGGGGAGTTGGAAATCGTTTGTTCATCTTCATTCATATCATACCCGCTTTATATCTCTGGCGAATCACCATTGTCATTACCATTTTCTATTTCCATTTCTATTCCGTGTGCGTTTCTCTTTTCTACACTATGTGAACCACGCCCACGTGCATTTGTTCCTCACCTGTAAGATTTGTAAAGAGAGGGACAGGGCGGGCGGGCGGGCGGGCGGGCGGGCGGTCGGTCGGGGTCGGGCTGGGTAGGTTGGTCGTTGTGATTGTATCTTTTTCTTTGATATCTCCTTTTCTTTTCTGTCTTTTGATACCTTGTGTATTGTACAGTTTTATATTTTGTAGATCTAGGTGTATCAGGTTTCTTTCTTACTCTGCCACGATGGACACGAGACGTGTATTTTATTTCCTTTTTAGTCACTCAATGGGTTGCGGGAGGATACTTCTTGGTCGGTCAGGGACGCGTAGAATGTACTCGTACTATATTTCTATACTGCGTTTCACACGTGCAGCTGCTGCCGCGGGAGGGAGTAGGGACATAGTCACAGAGATGTAGGCAGAATAATTGACTCGTGAACTTCACATTCTCCATGCTCCAGTCGTACCAGAGCGCAGCTACAAGACTAATGCAGATAATCGACTCGTGGACTCTTCAAAATACTGCCCCGTGGTCTAACATGCCCACAGCACCATCTACACCAATGCAAGCACACCTAATTCGTCTCCTGCGTCTCAACCCGACTCGCCAGACTCCCCCCCCGCCACGCAGCTCTCGGATCCACCCTCTCCCGCACCTTGTCCTCCTCCCCCCCCTCGCCCTCCCCCTCTTTAGCAACACCATACCCGCCCCCGCCCGGCGTCCACACCACAATCCTCTCACCGGCTTTCATACTAGCCGTATTCTTCCCCCCTAGATTAACCTCCGTATACCCCCCCTCCTTCTCCCCTCCCTCCCCCCCCTCTGCCGTCCGCCTCTTCCGCATCCACACATTCCTTCCCCTCCCCCCCTCCCCGCCGCCCTCCATGCCGTACGGCGCGTACACCCGTCTCTCGCTCAGGATGCTCACCTGCACGTCCCGCCGGAACTCGATATCGCGCACCACGCCGTCGCCGCCGCGCGTTGCGCCGCTGCCGCCGGACCCGGCTCGGATGCTGAACTCGCGCAGGAGCACCGGGTAGCGGCGTTCAAAGATCTCTGCGTCCGTGATGCGCGTGTTGGTCATGTGCGTGTGCACGCCGGAGGTGCCGTGCCAGTCCGGGCCCTAGGAAAGAGTGTGTTAGTGATTTATGGTGGGGGGGCAAGGGGATGAGGAGGTTATGGGGAGGGGACTTACGGCGCCGCTGCCGCCCGCGATGGTCTCGTAGTACCCGAACCCCTTCACCGCCGTCTCGCCGTCCGCGTTGCCGCCGTAGCCGAAGGTGAGGTTGTTGCAGTCGCCCTGGCTGGCCGCGCAGGCACGGAAGGCTTTTAGCACCACGTCCGTAATCCTCTGACTCTACACATATCATCAGTCACAACCCCCACCGCCCCATAAACAACCCGGGAACATACGGTCAACACATTCCCCCCCACCACCGCCGCGCCTCCACTCGGACTCAAAAAGCTCCCCTTCGGAATCCTCACAGTCACCGGCTTCAAACACCCCTGATTCAACGGAATCTCCATCTCAATCAACGCTCTCAAACAATAAATCACCGCGCTATACGTCACCGCCTCAGGCGCATTGATATTGCCATACACCTCCGGGCCCGTCCCGTCAAAATCAAACACCGCCTCTCCCTTCTCCCTATCAATCTCTATCCGCAAGCAGATCGGACTGCCGTCGTCCATATAGTCCACCGCGGCGAGCTCGCGCCCGCCAAAGCGCGCAGCAACGGAGCGCAGCAGCGTGCGCACGCTCTGCTCCGCGTTGGCCTGGATGTGCGCCATGTAGCGCTGCACCACGGTCTGCCCGTAGTCGCCGATGAGCGCGGAGATGAGCGTGATGCCCTTCTGGTTCGCGGCGACCTGCGCTTTGAGGTCGGAGAGGTTGTCGGCGAGGCAGCGCGTCCCCGAGCAGCCCGGGTGCTTGGCCGGCTCGTGCAGGAGGAGCTCGATCATGCGGGACTCGGCGAAGGTGCCCTGGGAGACCAGCAGCTCTGAGGTTATGGCGGCGCCTTCTTGGTAGAGTTCTTTGGAGTGTGGTGGCATGGAGCCCGGGAGGATGCCGCCGATGTCGGCGTGGTGTGCGCGACTGGCGACGTAGAAGAGGATTTGTGAGCCGTCGGCGCTGAACGAGGGCGTGATCACCGTGATGTCTGTTTATAGCTCTCCTTTAGCACAGTTCGTGTATAGATAGAATGGAATAATGCTCACCCGGCAAGTGCGTCCCCCCAAACTCGGGGTGGTTCGACACCAGCACGTCCCCGCGCTTCAGTTTGTCCTTCCACAGCGCCGCCTGCTTGCGCACACACGTCGACATGCTCCCGAGGTGGACGGGCAGATGTGGCGCTATCATTCTCCGTCAGCCCAATTCCCAATTCCTCAGCCATATCCCCCCATATACACCGCGTCTACTCACCGTTCGCAACCAGCCCGCCCTGCGCGTCAAACAGCGCACACGAGTAGTCCAGCCGCTCCTTGACGTTCGTGCTGACGCTCGTCTTCTGCAGCGCGCGCCCCATCTGCTCCGCGATCGCCATGAAGCGGTGCGCGAAGATGCTGAGCATCACGGGGTTGACTTCCGCCTCCGCGTCCTGCTCCTTGCCCGCCGCCGCCTCCGTGCCCGCCTGCCCCTCCGCGGACTCCTTCGTCGCCTCCTCGCCCAAGTTTATCACCACATGCGTCCGCAGCACCACCGCCGCCGCGCCCGGCTCAACCACAACCGTCTGCGTCCCATCCGCCAGCAGCGCCGGTCCCACAACCTTATCCCCCACATCCAACCCATCCAGCTTGAACACCGGCGTCTCCAGTCGGCCAGCGTCGAAATACACCTCCTTCGTCGCATACACCTTAGCCGCGTCGACGGGCGTGATCTTGAGCGCCCGCAGCTGCTGGTCCACCGTCTCGTCGACGGCGCGGTTGCTCTTCCCGATGCCGCGCACGCGCACGTCGTCGACGATGATGTCGCGGTCCGGGAGCACGAAGCCGAACTCGTGTTCGTGCTGCGCGACGAACGCGGTGCCGAAGTCGTGTGCGTGCGACTCGCCGGCGGGGATCATCAGCGCGGCCTCTGTGCCGCGGTAGCGCATATTGAGGTACTCTTCGTGCACGATATCGCCCTCCTCAAACCCTTGCTCTTGGAGCACTTTGGACGCATTCACTTTCAGCTCGTCCAGCCGCGCGATAAGCCCCGGCTTTTCCGCAGCGCTCCAAACGACCGCCGACGGCACCTGCAGCTCTGTCACGACGTCGGCGAGCGCCATGCCGTAGGCTGAGAGGACGGAGGAGTAGCGGTGCACGAGGATCTGGCTGATCCCGAGGCGGCGCGCGATGGCGACGGCGTGCTGCCCGCCTGCGCCGCCGAAGGAGGCGAGACGGTGCGTGCTGGTGTCGTGCCCCTTTGCCTCCGTCAGGCTGCGGATCGGGCGCGTCATGGATTCGTTTGCGATCTCGAGGAAGCCGTGGGCGACCTCTTCCGGCGTCATCGTCTTTCCGAGCTCGGCGTTGATCTGGGCCGTCAGCTCTTCGAACAATTTCTTGCTCGCCTCCGGGTCCAGGCCAAGGTCTTCATTCGGGCCAAAGATCTTGGGGAAAAAATCCGGCAGCAGCCGTCCCAGGAACAGGTTCGCGTCCGTCACGGTCAGCGGGCCGCCTTTACGGTAGCACGCTGGCCCCGGATGCGCGCCCGCCGACTCAGGGCCGACAACAAACAATCCGTTTTTCCAGAACAACCTTGAGCCGCCGCCGGCGGCGACGGTGTTGATGTCGAGCTGCGGGCTCTGGATGGTCACGCCGGCGGTGGTGGTTTCAAAGACGTGCTCGTACCGCCCGGACCCGTAGCGCGACACGTCCGTGCTGGTGCCGCCCATGTCAAAGCCGATCACCGGAATCTGTGTCGCGGCGTCGTAGGACGTGAGCGCGTACCCGACGACGCCGCCGGCCGGGCCCGACAGGATCGCGCGCAGCCCGCTGAACGCGGCCACATCCACCAGCCCGCCGTCGCTCTGCATAAACTCGCACCGCGTCGCCCTCCTGCCGTCGCTCCCGCTCTCGCTCCCAAGGCCGCCGAGAAAGCCCTTCTCAAAGCCCGCAATGTACCGCTTGATCTCCGGCGTGAGGTACGCATCCGCCGTCGCGCTTGTGGCGCGCGGGACGAGCTTGATCATCGGCATCAACTCGCTCGAGAGCGAGATGTGCGTGAACCCGATCGACGCCGCGAGTCGGCCGATGAGCGCTTCGTGGTCCGGGAAGGTGTAGGCGTGCATCAGACACACGCCGAGAGAGCGGAAGCCGTCGTCGTAGAGCGCTTTTAAGGATTTGTAGATTTGGTCCTCGTCTGGCCGCTGCAGGATCCGTACCGCTTCGCCGGACAGTCCGCGGACCAGGTTGGGGTCGTTCAGCGCCTCGACATCCGTTGTTTCGTGTTCCGGGTGCTCTGCAAAATCTTCTAGTGTCACACGTTCATCGATTTCAACTACTTGCTGGTACAGCACGCCGGGTTTCTGGATGGCGAGGTCGAAGATCCGGGGGCGGGACTGGTTCCCTGTGCGTCGTCGTCAGTTCGGCGGGGATACACATGCGGTGCGGGGACAGCGGGGACAGGGCGGGGTACCGATGACCAGGCAGTCTTTAAACCCCTTCGTCACAACCAGTGCACACCGCTCGCCCTTGCGTTCTAGTAACGCATTCGTCGCCACCGTCGTGCCCATGCGGATCGACTCTGTCCCCCACCCAAGTCAGTCAACACCAGTCTCTTCAAATCCCACAGATGTAGATATGCACAAACCGATCTCGGACGTATCCAACGGCTCACCGCGGGGATACTTCTTCCCGGTGAACCGCTCCAGCAGCCGGCGGATCCCCTCGAGCGGCGCGTCGTCGTAGTTCTGCGGGTCCACCGAGAGCAGTTTGAGGATCACGTCGTCTTCGAGTCTGCCGCTGCCGGGGTTGCCGACGCAGTCGGTGAAGGTGCCGCCGCGCTTTGCACATGTTCAGCATAGTTCTTCTACGACTACGGAAGGGCGGGGGGAGGGGGCGGACGTCGATGGCTATTCTGATTCCCGGCATCTTGGTTGCAGGTACGCAGGCTGCGGCAGCTGCTGTGTGATACGAAGAGATTTAGTGTAACGGCTACGGTTCAATCGTCGTGTGCGAGAATGTAGCAGGTCAAGTCAAGTAAAGAATTGGACAGTAGTAGCTACCCCGCGAAACAGCATCCCAAATGGTGGGGCAGATAGGTACTTATGCCCGGTCACTGTAATCATGATCACCAATCATCCGGCGTTCTCCGCACCCACCTCACCCACCTCAACCCACCTCCGAAACCTGCTCCGCCGCCGGACTGCGAACTGCGCACTGCGCACGCCAAGCTGATTCAGCCGTACTCGTGCTTCTCAAGTTGTGTAAGTAGATGGAATTATGCGATCCAAGAAGCCATGGCAGATACAAACCCCGCAGTTTTACAGGTTTTTTCAGGGCATGTGATTCTTGAAAACTTCAGAAGCGCGAGTAGAGTAGAGTACGAGGGCGCTGCGCGTGCTTGGCTGATTCAGCCGCACATACTGCGCCGCGCGCGTGCTTAGCTAATGTAGCATGCCAGAAAGCGTGACCCGCAAGCGCCAAGCTGCAGCCGGCCGGATGGGGCGAACCCTGCAGGGCCGCTAAGAAAAATCCCAATCCGCGAGCGCAAATTCAAAAGTGCGAAACTTATCCCCACCACCTGCACCACCACCTCCCCTCCTCCTCCTCCACCACCACAACGACATCAATCATGTCGAAGCGCACAATTGAAGATGTCGATGCCGCGGCGGCGACGGCGGCCGAGAAGGCGTTGAAGAAGAAGCAGCGGAAGGAGAAGAAGGCGGCTGCCGCTGCTGTGGATGCTACTGATGCTGCGCCGGTAGAGAATGGTGAGAAGAAAGAGAAGAAGGACAAGAAGGAGAAGAAGGAGAAGAAGGAGAAGAAGAGCAAAAAGGACGCGGCGCCGGCTGAGGATGCGATGGATGTCGACACGCCTGCCGCAGAGGCGCCAAAGCTGTCGAAAGAGGAGCGCAAAGCGGCGAAGAAGGCCGCAAAGGCCGCAAAAGCCGCCGCCGACGCCCCCGCGGCCACACCCGCCGTCGCCGGCACCACGTCCACCAGCGGCCCCCCCCATCAGCACCGCCGACTACCAACAAAGCGCAGACCTCACAGCCCTCCCGGACGCCACAGTGCAAGCATACCTCAAAGAACACAGCATCGGCATCTCCGACCCACGGTCCTCCAACCTGCGTCCGATCACCGAGTTCCGCTTCCTGCCCGCGCACACCTTCGACTTCGGCGGCTTCGCGGCGCCCACGCCGATCCAGGCCGCGACGTGGCCGTTCACGCTGTCCGGCCAGGACTGCATCGGCGTCGCCGAGACCGGGTCGGGCAAGACGCTCGCGTTCGCGGTGCCGGCCATCCGGCACATCTGCGCGCTCCTTGCCGCGGCCGGTGGCCCTGCGGCGGCTAACAAGCTGGGCGTGCGCGTCCTCGCCGTGTCCCCGACACGTGAACTCGCGATGCAGATCTTCGAGGTGCTCGAGAAGTACTCCGCCGCCGCCGGTCTCACAGCCGTGTGTGTCTACGGCGGCGTCGCCAAAGACGAGCAGCGCGCGAAGCTGCGGCGGGCGCAGATCGTCGTCGCGACCCCGGGCCGGCTGAACGACCTGATCGACGAGGGCTCCGCGGACCTCTCCCGCGTCTCCTACCTCGTCCTCGACGAAGCCGACCGCATGCTGGACAAAGGCTTCGAAGACGACATCCGGCGCATCCTCGGCGCCATCACCACGCCGCAGCGGCAGACGCTCATGTTCACCGCGACCTGGCCGCAGAGCGTGCGCGAGCTCGCCGCGACCTTCATGCGTACCCCCGCGAAGATCACGATCGGCGACAGCGACGACCTGCGCGCCAACATCCGCATCACGCAGACGGTCGAGGTCCTCGACGGGCGCGCGAAGGAGCAGCGCCTGCTGGCGCTGGTCAAGCAGCACCAGAGCGGCGCGGCGCGCGACGACCGCGTGCTCGTATTCTGCCTCTACAAGAAGGAGGCGTCGCGCGTCGAGGGCTTCTTACGCTCCAAGGGGTTGCGCGTCGCCGGCATCCACGGCGACCTGGGTCAAGCCGCGCGCACGCAAGCACTGGCGCAGTTTAAATCCGGCGCCTGCCCCCTCCTCGTCGCGACCGACGTCGCCGCGCGGGGGCTGGATATCCCCGCCGTCAAGCTGGTCATCAATGTCACGTTCCCGCTGACGATCGAGGACTACGTGCACCGCATCGGGCGCACGGGGCGGGCGGGCGCAAACGGGCTCGCGTACACGTTCTTCACGGAGCAGGACAAGGCGCATAGCGGGAGTCTGATCAATATTTTGAAGGCGGCGAAGCAGGAGGTCCCAGAGAGCTTGTTGAAGTTTGGGACGACGGTGAAGAAGAAGGAGCATTCCGCGTATGGCGCGTTTTATAAGGATACCGGGGATGTGGGGAAGAGTACGAAGATTACGTTTGATGATTAGAGAGTGTGTGGGAAGGAGGGAGGGGAGGGGGAGGGGGCAGGGCAGCGGAGGAAAACGAATAGAGCGGTGTTGGTGCGGGATGTGCTGATATATATATGCTTAATATATAGTACCCGGTCATGTGTATATACATAAAAGTCCATTACTTACTTCACCTGGCTGCGAGACAAAAGCTGGCGGCGTGATCATTGTTGGGAACCTTGTTGTTGACTGTAGAATGAAGCATGTCTATGTTTACTCAAAAGTAAAGGAGGGAGTTTTGGTTTGGTCATTCTGCATCTGCACAGTTGGTGTCATCCGTGAACATGTCCCACGACTGGGTACTGTGTGCGAGTAGGGAACAAGCTATGTAGCGTGGTGATAATGGTGGTAAGAAGTGTCTGGAAATGCCATCAACAGTGATTTTAGTACGGGTTTGTATGAACCATCACCACATCACACCACACACATAAACTGGGAGAATCGACTGTATCATTCATTACTACCGTCCCCCCATCTTCCCCCCCCTCCCCTCCTTCATAAACTAAACTAATCTTTGCACTACAATCCCCATAATCTACTTCCCCAGCACCATCTCCCATCATCTGTCGGACATATATATCATATCATAAAAAAAAACCAAAAAGAAAAAAAAACCACATGTTCCGCGTTATTACTGGTATTCCGCCGGTACTTCCGTCGCCAGTTCGTCATGGATATTGGTCATGTAAAACGTACAAATGAAAACACTCATACACACCTCACTCACTCACTCACTCTCTTCTCTCAGTGACTCACGCCACACTGGCACTCATTCATTTGACATGGACATAAAAAAGACATAAAAAACACAAAAACAAAAACCTCCCTTTCGTAAAGCACGTTAGATTTTTTTCAGTAGATGTCCTCCGTCCACATCACCCCCCGTTGCTGAGCCATAATATTATTGGTGTCGGTGGTAATAGTATTAACAGACAAAGCCAGAATTGCCTCCAATTCAGACGCAAAAAAAAAAAAAATAGTACACAAAAATCAGTATATATCACATCTCCCCGGTTGTCGCGATTAGTATAGATTTCATCTAGCTCTAGATATATTTACTGAAATGCATCATTTGGTTGGTCGGGCGGAAAGATGATTTATTCAACGTCCTTGCCTTCAAACACGACGTTTGACGCCAGGCTGTTTGCATGTGTCTGATCCTCGTCTTTTCCACGGTTGAACCAACCCATCCTGTTGGCAATGTCAATTTTTGGGTTCTGTCCTGCCTGGAGCGTTTGGGTCCGGGAGGCAAATGGGGTTACTACTGACCAGCTTCCCCGTTTACTATTCCTGCGGTCTGTCTTCTTGTCATCGTAGTCCATGTAATCTCCAGAGATCTTGCGGCCTCCCAGCGGCGGCGACATCATGCCGTTATTGACGTTCTTTTGCACAAGCGTGAGCGGGCGGAGCTTGTTGCCGCCGATGGGGCCCAGTGACGTCGGTGGGTGTGGCGGTGAGGGGATGGAGTTTGTTTCGGTGGTGTTCGTGTCTGAGACCCCCGAGTCGACCGAGGCGGACGAGTCGCGCACGCGAGAACGCATGTAGTTGTCGTTGGTAGCACCCCCAAAGAACGTGTTGGCTCGTGGTGTGATCATACCCTCCCGGCGGTAGATGCCAGGCCCATTGGTGTAGTTGGTGCCTGCATCGGAGTGTGAGCGCTTGTGTCCGCTCGGGGCCACTCGTGCGGATTGCGATCGCTGGAGTGGTATCTGGGTATTCCCGTTCTTAGGATCATTATTGCGCAGTGACTTAGTGCGCGTGGGCTGCTCATTCGGCATAGGGGGGAGGGGTTTGTCACTACCGGCGCCATCGACACCCAGCGGCGACGCCGTCTTGTCCAAGATGGCTTCAGAGTCCTTGTGCTGGAGAATACGCTCAATAATGTTGTTGATGTACAGAGACATAGCCTTATTCTGCTCCGTCTTCAACTTGATCTCATTCTCTAGTTTCCGGCACTTATCGCACTCCTCATCGCTGTCAGCTTGTTCGAGCTCTGCCGCAAGGTTGCCCAAAGACATCGAGTTCCTGGGTGAACCTTGAACCTTCTTTACAACATTGCTATCCATTTCAGGTTCTGGATCCGAAAAGGCGCTGGTGAGATAATCACCGCGCGGGTAATCCCCGTTCATGGCCGCTGTTGAAAGAAGCAACTGGAAGCTTTCGTTTTCTTCCATCAAGCGTGCATTAGTCATGCGAACTTCCAACAGCTGCTGTTCAAGAAGATGCAGTTTGGTGCCGCCCATGTGATCAGCTTCAGCCAGCCGAATCTGTGCTTCTGCAAGCTCCAGCCGTAGCGATTCGATGAGTTTGTCCTTTTGCAGGACCAAGCTGTTCTGTGAAGGTGCCGGAGAGTGCCCTGAAGGGGCAAATCCAATACTCTCGTGATCCACGGGGGAATCATCGAAGGCTTGCAAACCCCGTCAGATAAGTGAAGCAAAAGTGGGCCTCGTAGACCAAAAGGGGCAATAAAAACGTACAGTTCTGACGCTCCCTGGTTGGATTCCGCTCTTTCTGTGATAAAGCGTCCTTGAGCCTCTGAACAATGGTGTTTAATTCTTCTTCACGGTCCATCAGTTCTTCCTTTTCCTGTTGAGCAGCAGTTCTCTACTCCACATGTCAATTACTCTACTCCTGATTTGGTTGGAAGGCAGAAGTTTCAAAGTGTACCCACCTCGGCCTCATAGATGTTATCTTGATCCCTCTTGCTCCTTGTCAAGTCTTTAATCTGCATTTCCAAGCTTTCCATAAACTCGTCACGGCTGTGCTGGCTTTCTTCCATCTTCACTTGCTCGGCAATGCTCTCCTCTAGCCGTATCTGCAGGGACTTTATTTGCTTTGCATACTCCTCTGCAGCCGCCTCCGCCGCGGACTCACTCTTTGCAAGGCGACTCCGTAGGTCCTCGAGAATAGCGGCATTCTCTAGTTCCGTTTCATCATTGGAGTGTGGCCGTGATTTCGCCGCAGAACGGGCGCTGAGCGGAGAGGAGATGCTCGATCCACTGCGGTGATGGGCGCCTCCTTCCCGGATTGTATTGCGCCGGGCAATTCCACCGGGGGTGGGTGAAGGGGCCCCATTTGTTGGGGTAGGTGAACGGGTACTGGCTGCCCTGCCGGCGGAGGTCACAGCCGGAGGTTGTGACCGACGATTCAGGTTACTGGTCAAAGGAGGTTTGTTGCGGGTGGTGGATGCCATATTGAAGCGTGATCACAACAGGTATCGAGAGTGGACGTAGCTGCACGTTCTGAAAGACACCAAGATATTCGAGACGACGGAACGGAAGGTTGTTGGCACCAAGAAAAGGGGGTTTTGCAGGACCAAGGGACGGGAATCTGCCGTGTGTCTTCTTTTTTTCCACTTGTGTTGCAACAGCGCAATCCTCCTCGGACACAGGGAGAAGATGGAGGTTGGGAGAAAAGGAGGAGGTATGTATGGAGGTGGAGTAGAGAAACTCCGATTATTTGGATTGTTCCAGTAGGGCCAGGACAGGTGTCTGTTGGTCGGGGTTCAGTTCTCAGCTACCATTGGGCGAAAGCAGCAATAGCGCGAAATTAGTGTCAAAAGCATGGAACACAAAGATTCAGGGGGGGAGCGTGCACTAGAACCGCACAAGAGGAACAATAAACATCAGGATTGCGATCACCAGCTGTCGGAGTCAACCTGTGTTGCTATGGAGAGGAACAAGGGTAATTAATAGGGTAAAGATTGGCAATTCTCCTATTTGTTCAAAGTTCACACAGTACCTCGGAGAACAGTTGATAAGTTTGTTGAGACACCATAGAGTACAGAATGTACTCGTACTGTGGGATGTTTTTTTTTTGTTGACCTTCATTTGTAATACTCCATCTAATTACCCAAATCAAAAAGGTTGTTTAACCAAAGCAGTTACTGAACCTAATCGTCTCCAGCCGCTGCAGCAAAAATACTATTAAACCATCACCCACGGTTAGATTTGCTCCACACGGCCAACTGTTTACATGCAAATAGTGTTAATTCTCTCGGATCTGGGGATTTCAACGCCTTCCACTAATGTTTCCACCTAAGCCTGTCCCTGTCAGATCATGTGCGACACTGCATTAGTTTGTTGAAGTAGTGATCACTTTGAGCATCTCCAACCTCTGTCCCATTGTCCCATGGCACCCATAACCATGCAGAATATGCGGTGAAGAAGCGGGGATATGTGTGCATAAGCACTCTACATGTAGGGTATGTGATTTATGATACTTGCCCGCAAACAGGAAGCGGAACTTACGTTACTGCAAAATCCGGAGCCAAGAAACGGGTTTATTTACTACAAATGATCACAGGTATGCATGATGCAGACTTTGCTTAACTCATAATTTGCACTAGGGGGATCATATATATATCACTCGCAACCAGTATCTCGCACAATCAATCCCTCCTTTGCTAAATAGTCCTTGACTTGCTTCACCGTGTATTCAGAACGATGGAACTAAATCAGAGTTAGTACGAGAATCTTTAGGAAAGAGTGAAGTCGGTCTATACCATTCCAGCACCTAATGCAGCATCAGTGGTTGTTTTCTCGAACACCTCTTGGAAATGGGTTGGGTTTCCCGCTCCACTGCTAGCAATAACAGGAATCTTAATGGCGGCCTTAACGGCGTCAATGAGCTCCAAGTCGAAGCCAGAGTTTGTACCGTCCTTGTCAATACAGTTAAGTAGAATCTCTCCTGCACCCATAGCCTCTACCGCCGTAACAAGCTGGACAACGTCTATGTCTCGACCTTCACGACCGCCCTTGATTGTGCATTGATACCAGCAGTACTCCTCACCATTGGGGCCGGGGAAAGCCGTTTTGATTGTATTGTGTGTAGTGGATTCAGCGGAAGATACATATATCCGTTTGGGATCGATTGATACCACGACTGCCTGGTTCCCATATGCTTTGGAAATCCCCTCGATAGCTGTTGTTCCAGAGAGAACCTTGCCTCTGGCATAATATTCTTCTGCTGCTGTCACAGCATCGCTGCCTATGGATACTTTATCGGCACCACTCTTAAAGTATAGCGTGGCCACCTCGACCGCACTTCGTTTTGTTCCATCTGCATCAACAACATCTCGGATTCCACCTCCAATCGTCAGGGGTACGAAAACAGTTTCGCTGGTCAATCGAAGGACATCTAACATTGGGAGGTCCTCTAGGGGACAGTTGCGGAAGCTTGTAATGTTTAAGAATGTGATTTCATCTGCTCCATCCTCGAAATATTTCTTGGCCATCTCCACAGGTTTACCCAAATTCCGCACACCACCACCCTCCGACTTCTCACGAACATCATATTGATCACCCTTGGTGACCACAAGATCGCCAGCGTCATTTGCACGAACATCGAGGCATGCAATAACCCTCCGGGTCAGCCCACCGGCACCAGCCTTTTCATCAATTTTGGTTGCAATTCCAGTGAGGGGAGATAGACGCTCCTGCTTCAAGAACGCCTCTAGAACCCTAAGTCCTGCCTTTCCACTTTTTTCTGGATGGAATTGGGTTGCTAGTATGCTTCCCTTGGAAACAGCGCCCACAAACTCTTCCTCGCCGTAGATGGCAGTAGCCAGGTCCCAGCCTTCAAGTGCCTGTATGTCGGCAGGGCGTGCGTAGGAGTGAATATAATAGTACTTGTTGTGCGGTGTCAATCCATAAAGCGACTCGTTTTGCATAGAACGTGTGGCGGCATTATTCCACCCAATGTGAGGCACAGACTTAGCCTCACTGTTAAAAAGCTTCAACTTTCCTGGTATGATTCCAAGTCCGACAACTGATTCGTTCTCTTCGGATCCTTCGAACAATGCCTGCATACCAACACATATTCCCATAAATGGCTTTCCCGAAGCTATATAATCTTTTAATGGTTGTTCAAACCCCCCTTTCCGGATTTCTGTCAGACAGTGTCCAAAATGGCCTACACCTGGAAATATTACGCGCTGCCACAATATCAACTTTCTGTACTATATCAGAGTTCCCACCCGACATGTACCTCGGCGTCCTTAAAATCCGAGGGCTTCTTTATCCATTCTACCTGAAACCCAACCTTCTCGATGGCATTCACCAGCGAACGAATGTTCCCTCTATAAGCTTGTCAGTTCACAAGAAAACACGGTTTTGGGGACAGTATTTCTCACGAAACAGTATCTAAGAGATGGACTTTCGGCATGTTTTCAACTCAATTGCACAAGTTCTGGAAATAATCATGAACAATGATTACCCTCATGACCCCACCTTTGCCAAGATCAACTTTTTTTTAAGCCGCACTAATTCCTCATATGTGACATATCACATCACTCGTGTTTTAAAACTAGTTCAGTGTGTATGTAACGTGTGTGCGTATAGGAACGTGGGTCACGGGACATATACATAGATCTGGCTTGTGTGGCCGACCTTGAGTACACGATCATGCTTTTACCAGCGCATCGACACTTGCGATATAACAAGAAGCTCTGTAATATTGCGAAATTTATTAAATTCTCAGAAATATTTACTACAAATCGCCAGTGCACGTGTGTAGTGAAGCGATTGTCAATGTTGGCCCAAGTGCCTGTTTGTTATGGGAGATCCCGTTGTCAATCAAATTCATCGACTCAAACTAATTGTACCGAAATCTCCATTGCTTATATTCCTACCTGTGAAAAGCAGGCTATTTGTGTACTGCATGCTCTTCGTCCAGCGTAAAGAGTCCGTCTCGCGGCTATATAGTGTTATTCGAGCAAAAGTAGAAGGGATCTAGCACATACTGGCGAGAATTGTCTCAATTTAACACCTCCCTCATGAAATATTTCGGCCGTCTAATTCAAATCAGATGAGAGTAACTGGTATGATTCGGATGCTTGGGCTTACCTGGTGATCCATACTGTAGCCCTGACTATACACCACTTCAGATATGCCGACCTGGACGATTTTGATACTGCATGTCATGCAGGGGCATCTATCACCCGATTAGCATACTTTGATACTCTAGGTAGCATGACAGTCCCACGTATCACAGTACAGAACTGCATCTGTGCCTACTCGTTCTCTTCCTGCCTCAAGCAAGGCATTTTCTTCCGCGTGAATGCAGAGACATGTTGCAAGACCTACACCACCTGCAGCTCCACTGTTGCAACGGCCGCATCCTCCTTCGTTGCAGTTCTTCAAACCCCGGGGGGCCCCATTATAACCTGTGGCGATGACTCTTTTCTCCCTGACCAGTACACAACCTACCCTACGCTTCATACAGTTGCTCCGCTTGGCTGCCAGAGACGCCAGTGCCATGAAATATGCATCCCATCCTGGTCGCAGCCTTTCTGGATCTGTGATGTTCAGAGAATCGAGTGTTTTATGCAGACAGTCGAGTGAGCCATCAGAGTTTATCAACTTGATCGTAGCCCGGTCTGCAACTCTGAGTATCCCTTCCTTTGAATCAAACATCTGTTTATCTGAGTTCATACAGAAGGCTTCCAAATCGACCTTATCAGCTCCATAATTGGACAATCTGTGAGGTTCCAAAAGTCAGGTATATAAGCATCATTTGTATAGCGAAACAGTACTTTGCATTCGATCGCTGCCAACGAATATGTACAGGTGCATCAACGCTGATCAGAATAAAGAAGGGACGTCCCGATAACTGGTTGAGAACAGCCTCTTCTCGGATTTCGGTAATTACAAATCGCTCGGTCCATCTCTTTGTGACATAGTCGAGTAAATCTGTGACCTTGGAGAATGTTTCTACAGAGCCGGTGGCCGAGGATCCAGACTCCAGCTTAATTTCATCAAACCCATATTTGGAAACAAGATATCGTGCAACTTCCCGCTTGCCTGCGGACAAGCCTGTGTAGCTATGTTAGTAGGCTGGCACAAATTCGAATATTCAGGACATGCCTCCACAAATTCCTACAAGCATTTTGATAGCTCTCCGACTTTAGATGCCTGGAATCCTTGTGCATGGCCCATGCCCCCACCGCGCTAGCAAGAAGCTTGGCACCAGCCGCAAGTTTGTTGACAAGGAGGTTCAAGAGCTTGAGACTGCATATATTATGTATGTGGCGCCTATAGCTGCACCATCGCTTTGCAGTGCATGGGATCTATATAATTATTCTTCGGAGCATTTTGTAGTTCGTTGATCTATCATGGCTTCCTCCTCAACCCCCCAGCTATCATCATACAGGTCTGAGGGGATATCACAAGACTCGCGTCGGCCCAAGATGGTATATCGATTGTCATAGTATTATCAGAGCCACTAGCTAACGATTTTAGTCATCGCGAAAGACTATGGTAATAATTCCGGCTACCGGTGCGAGACTACAGGATCGAAACTACACATTGCGTACATCGTATGATTGGATTATGAGTCTGTATTTGATCAGTTCCTAGTTAATGCGTTCAGAGATGATGATGAAAATACACCTCTTATCAATGGCCGCAATGCCCGGAGAAACTCCCAATCATCGATACGTGAAAGGGACTTTAGACAAATGTGTTCTAATTTTTGGAAGTTTCTGAATTCCAAGAAAGCCCGAATGGTGATAAAGTGTTCTTTGGCATATTTCCTTGGCAGTTTAGCTACCTTCGTTACTCCCATATCACGATTATTGGGCCACTATGATGGAAAGCACATGGTTGCAACTTTTTGTGTGTACTTTCATCCCGCAAGATCCGCCGGAAGCATGCATCAGGCGACGATGTATGCCTTAATTGCTTTTGTATACAGTTCGGTGGTGTCTGTTGGAAGCATGGCCCTCTCAATAGCGTTTGCAGAGGCAGATTTGATTGAACTTGGTCATGCTCTAGTGCTTTTGATATTTTGTGCCGGTGGTATGGGATTGATAGGATATATCAAGCAAAAGAAATCACACCCTACCGTCAGTGTTGCTTGTTCGATGGCTTCTATATCTATTACAACCATTCTGACTAAGGAAGGTGAGCTAAACAAATCTATTATTGCAAACTCACTTGTGAATGTAATCAAGTCTCATGTTATTAGGCTCTGTGCAGCGTGCCGAATTCAAAATGGGAAAGATATGGCAGGTTTCCATGATTGTTGCTATGTCGATTGTGATATCAAATTTCCTTGCATTCACTTTATGGCCAACCTCTGCCATAACTGAATTACGGTATATTTAAAAGCCTTTGTGTGGTTATTTCAGAGCCTAATTCAATCATTTAGGCAAGTCATGACAAAATGCACAGCTACATTTTCAGAAACAGTATGTTCTTGGTCTGGGGGAATAGACAAACATCACTTACTGTTCTATAGTTGAATGGGATTACACATAGCTTCTTGAACGGTTCCGACGATGAAATCAAAGCAACAAAATACGCAACTGCTGCAGAGAACCACAAAACAGTTTTCACATCTTTGCTCAAAAATCTTAGAGAAGCAAAGTACGAGCACTACGTTTTGGGAACCGAGCAAGAATATCACCAGGAGAAACTTCTCGTTGAATGCTTGCAGGTAAGATTAAATATGTGATTTATTTCGGGAATTTACTGACAATATTATGTAGCGTCTTTCGCAAAATATTGGAGGCCTTCGCAGTGCTGCTCTCACACAGTTTAGTCTTCTTCGACAAGCACAAAACGCAACCAATCCCCAGGCTATAGAAGTGGCATCCTCTCCTAAAAAAAGACAGCGAAATACAAACCATTTATTTACCCCACCAGACCACGACAGTAGTCGATATTTGCCTAGTGATGATTCCAGTGGCGATTCATCGTCAACTGCAGACGGGAACGAGGACGCTGCGAGTGATACAACATCGGCACCTATTAGTGTTTTCAAGGAGTTCATTAACCACCTCGGACCACCTATGGTATGTTTGTCAAAAGCAGGACTGAATCTCTGTCTAATAAATATTAGAAATCACTTGCTTACACTTTAAATTTAATGTTGGATGACTTGCCCTACACAACTGGTGAAAAAAATCCTCACACGATTCAAGTTAATCCTCAATTTGAGGAAAGTTTAAAAGATGCAATTGAATTATACGAACTCAAGAGATCCGAGGCGTTGGCAACACTTTATCGGAGTGATGAAATTACACAAAGTCGATCATTGGATGCAGATGCAGATGTAGAGGAAATAGCAGCTAGCTGTGGTTACTTCTCGTATAATCTTTTACATTTTGCAGAAGAAATGAAGACCTTCCTATACATTCTTAGGAAGCTTCAGTGCTTGCAGGAAGGGCAGCCTCGAACTTGGGAATGGCTCAAGTTCTGGAAGGGTATTTTTAAGAAGAAGCCACACGCTGACCACGAAAGTACACACATATGGCCTACTCCGAACCATCCATGAATGCTGACTTGTATAACCCAGATATTATACCTACAATGGAGACCGTGCCTGTTAAAAGAGCACGTACGATACCCAATGTCTCACCCGAAGCAAAGGTCCAATTTTCCTATAAAGTTTGGAAGGCCCTAGGCGTGTTACGCCGAGACAACATCAAATTTAGTGTGAAGGTAGGAGTTGGCGCAGCTTTATATGCACTGCCAGCTTTCATTCCAGCAACCCGACCAACTTTCTCGTTATGGAGAGGGGAATGGGGATTAGTTTCATATATGATAATCATGTCCATGACTCTCGGCCAGACAAATAATTCCGGCGAAGCTCGTGTTCTCGGAAATCTGGTAGGCGCTCTTCTTGCACTCGTTAGCTGGATTTTGTTCGAAAAGGATCCTTATGCACTCTCAGTCTTTGGATGGATAGTGTGCATTCCCTGTTTTTGGATAATCCTCAACTGGAAACAAGCAACTTTTGGACGCTTCGTACTATTAACATATAATTTATCTGCGCTTTATGCGTATTCACTCTCTGCTAAGGATGATGACGATGATGATGACGAGGGAGGAATAGATCCACTGATTGCAGAAATCGTCCTGCATCGTTTTGTGGCCGTTACTGTAGGCGTAATGTGGGGTCTTTTTGTCAACCGCATGGTTTGGCCCATCAGTGCTCGACAGCAGTTACGGAAAGGCCTCAGCGTATTATGGCTCCGAATGTCACTTATCTGGTACCGTGATCCTCTGGATATGCTTGTTGAGTAAGTGATTGAACAATGATCTTTTTGAAAGTGCGTCTAACCCGGATTTAGGGGGAAGAGTGATCAAAAACACAAAAACATCACTGAGGAGCAGTCTCTACAAAAGGCACTGTTTGGTCTGAACAGTGTTGCCGCTGTAGCTCCCCATGAGTTTCGACTCAAGGGGCCATTTCCAACAAAAGAATATCAAAAAATCCTCAAAGCTAACCAGGCAATTCTCGATGCATTTCACGGAATGAGTATCATGATTGCAAAAGATCCGAATGCAAATCGACGGGAGGCACAGATTTTATCTTATACTAAAAAGGAAAGGGACGACCTTTGCGCCAGAATTAGTCACCTCTTCTATGGTTTGTATACCGTGGCATTTATAGTTGATAAAAAAGTACTGACTATGGGGTTTTAGTACTTGGGAGTTCGATTAGGATAGGATTTCCACTGCCTGAGAATCTCCCCAATACAACCCGTGCAAGAGATAGGCTTTTAGCGAAGATTTTTGACTATCGAAAAACAGTGAAAGGGATAGAAGGCGAGAAACTTGACGAGGACCTTGAGATGCTTTATGCTTATGGTGAGATTTGGATTCCTGTTTTATTAAGTATCATGGGCATTGGGCTTACACTCGCACAGCTTTAGCTACAGCCAGGATATCAGAGGGACTAGATGAGTCTATTCACAATATGGGATTACTCTATGGTGTACTTGAAGATGAGATGTTGGAATTCTAAGCGAAATGACGGGCTGGACAGATCTATTCCAAAAAAGCCAAATGCAGATACCTTTGTATTTCTTGATTTGAATTATTATACCCATTTGTTTCTCAATAATTAGTACTTTTGATGTGTATAAAATGTTGGGTGATGCGAAGAATGGCCAAGAATGTCTGGAACTTGTAACTTCAATTATTAAACGTGCTCAATCATGTAAATCTAAAATTACAAGACTCAAACTTATGTATGCAAGTAAAGTTTAGTTCACTGTGGAGCCGGCTACAGCCACAATATGCTAGTCCTAAACAGTCTAGCGCCAGAAGCTTGATTCAACCTCTACCATTCCTCAACGCCGCAAGACCCGACCTATCACCATCTAAATTGGATGTCCAAATATTTGGAGCTCTCGAAAATCGCACGAACCAGCTAATCCGGTCGCCCGTCTGTCCTTCAAAACGCGCGTCGGGCCCTTCATATTTTAGGGAGACTCATACTGCGCAACCATGGATCTCTCAGGCACCAGCACGACCACTATTCGCCCGCAAACTCTTGTCAATACCGGCCAGACTCTTGCGAACTCTTCGGTAGCATCAAAATCTCTTCCTAATGGTACATCTAATTCTAGTGCGCCAAAGATGGCGAAGCCACCGCCCGCTCCCGTCGCGCCCCGTGTTGATCTGCAGCCATTCTACGACGCCCTCAAATCTAACCTGTCAAAGCCTCAGTGGATGACCTATACCGATGCGCTGAACAAATTCCTCAGTGGTGGGTCTAATCATACCTCTTCAAGATATCTACAAATACTGATAGTTGTATGTTCGGGGCTATAGGAAAGCTCAACGATGGGGAACTCAGGGACAATATCGGCGAATTCATCAAGGGCCCACGTATCCGACAGCACAATCAGCTTATGACAGCCCTTATTTCTAACATGATGCGCGACAGTCCGCCGGCGGAGGTTGCAAGTTGGGTGTCGGCGAGTGACAAGCCAAGTAATGTTGCGAAGATGCCAGCTGGTGATGTCAACGAGAGATTATTAAAGAAGGAAGTAATGGCCATTAGTGCTAGGGAACGAAGGAGGATTAAAGAAATTCAGGAGTCGGTTTGATAACCCTTTAGTTTTTATATCAGGCCCGTACAGGCATAGGCGGAAAGGGAGGTACTGATGTGGATATATGTGGAGGACAGACGGGCGATATTGAGGATATGCTGGGCAATATGCTTCAAGAGTATCATTTAACTAAGCAAGTGAAAAAGCCCCCTGAAATACCACCGCCGCGGAGCGCAACTCTAAATAAAACAAGTTTGTGCACTCTAATCAGTCTTAATTTACCATGAATTTCTAATAGCATTATTCAGACTGGGAGTCCGAGATCAAACAACGGTATACACTCCCTCTAGCATCCGAGACAGGCGAATTCCCGGATGTTGATGCCATTCGTCTGCGACTGCTTCCAATTTGCTATGAGGAAGGTGTACCAGGTGGGCTCACGCCTGACACGGCAGCTTTCATGAATGTCGCTGCCGAAACCTTCGTGAAGGAGGTTCTATCAACAATCATATCACGTGTACGCTCTAATGCGCCTAAATACGTGCAGACCGACAAGTATCGTAAGCTGGCGCCACGCAATAGGTGGACTCCCCACGAACGTCCACTGCTTGGAATGCATGATGTTCGGTTGAGCTTGGCTCTAGGAGATAATTATCTCACCCAGTTACCTCTTTGCGCCAAAAAAATCATGGCTGGGGGCTGGTTTGAACGAGATTATGAAGTTGACGCAGAGCAGCAGTTTATGGACGACCCTAATGTTGGCCAGTGGGCTGGTGCTGCTCAGGATGATCGTAGGGAGCTTAAGGGTTTACTAGACGATTGCTTAGCAAATGGTGCGTGAGACGGGTCGTGGTACACAATATTTAGCACCCCAATCTTCGTACAGGTGATTAAGGTGGTGAGTGTAGACTCCTAAACTTTCTTTCGTTTGGAACATGGGGGATAGGCGTTCATATTTTTGCAAGTGCGTTGGAGGAGTTATGACATATTTATTTGGTCCTTTGGGTGGTCGTTTTGGTTAATTTAAATATCCACATTAAATGTCTTTGTTCACTATAAATTATGTATGAGGAAGTGTATGAGAGATAAAATAATAGTTGAATTACAATTTTGTATTATCTTATATATGAGTATTTATCTTGGTGCGCCTTCAAATGACATAGTTTAAACAGGCATTCCTGAAACTAGCCATCAACGGTGAAGTATCGTTGTTTGTGACGAACCCTCGGCAAAGCTGTACTCGTGCGTGTACTAACTAGGTCTAGCGGATTCTCACTCGAATCAATAAAGGAACGAATTAGTACAATACACCACATATATGCATTAGCAAAAATGAGGACGAAAACTCACCTAAGATGTAACATATGGAAAAATACGACCCATAGGATCATAATTGAAAGCTTCTGGGACTAGATTATAGTGTGAGAACTTCACTCACTTGCACAAATTTCCCTCCTCCCTCCCCCTGCCCGTCAAGTATTAAATGCGCCGACATATAACTTCTTGATTCTTCCTCTACGATCGGGGTATTAACTCTGGCAACTGTTATATGATTGGAGCCAACGTTCACAATGAAATCAGCAGCTGCATAGTACTTACTAAATGTACTTATGTACGCACTCAAAATAGTAATGTGATTAACACAGGAAACATGTATGAATTGACAAATATCCATGTGGATTTGAGGTATATTATGAAGTACATATAATGAGACCAAAGCAACTCCACACCGATTTTTCTCCATAAAGACAAACCCCCAGGACCTTAAAACGCCTACTAACCAAGCGATATTTGCTGCAATGAAAAACAACCCCCCCAACCCTACCCATATAAACATTACCAGTTACTCATATACAAAAAGTGCAACACCTATATCCGGTTCTTCATCATCTCGTCCGCCATCACTTCTCCAAAAGCAGTTCTAAAAAACGAGCGACCATCTCTCCCCCGCGTTGATTCCACTAAACCTAGGCGCACCACAGCATCCCACCGCTCTGTTGTTGCATGCTCCTCTATGGCAATGACCGGAAGCACCAAGTCTAGTGGCAAGGTTTGCAAGCCCATAACCCACAGCTCCAAAGCCTCCTCCATCTCAGCTTCCATGTCCGGGCCAAGATCCGCCACAGCACCGGCTTTCACGGCAGCGCCCACCTCGGTTGTAAGGGGGCAGAGAAGGACACCGATAGATTGGTAGACCTCGAGCATCTCTCTGAGAGTCAGTGGCGAGAAGCATTGAGAGCGTAGCCAGGATGCCTGAGTGCTGGGTGTGGACGGGGATGAGAGGAATATTTGTGAAAAGTGCCATATGTTATAGATGGCGACTTCGGTGTTAGGCGTGTCCGGGAAAAAATTGCAGCGTGTACGGATTAGATGTCGGATTTGGTGAGCTACCATGATGCAGTGTTTGATAGCTCTTGGGTAGGGGAGCACGAGTGATGCGGCGAGTGCGTGAAGTGCGGGTGAGTGATGTGAGATAGGTTTTGAAAGGATTATATTTTCATAAGATGTGTACACCTTATGTAGTGGTTTAGCCACTCTTGAAAAGGTAGAAATAGAGGATGTTGTAGGCAAATGCATGAATATTTTGAGAAGGACTTCTTGAGGAAGTGATAGGAGAGTTTCAGGGCTCGCTGATGCAACTGCTGCCCCAGTTGCCAGGTCGAGAACTTCGTTGTATATGTCATTATTCTCAGCTTCTGTTTTGGCTGGGTCGTCTAAATCCATACTATAGACGCTAGATGAACAAGAGCTTGGGGGTGATAGCGACAACCAGGACTGATCGGGCTCTTTTACAATCTTAGGGGCGATACCCGCAGATGAGAATGCATCCCAATCTGGTAAATTTAGATCAGTAATACACTGAGGTGATTCTGGGGTGTCAGGAGGCGTGAGAGGAAGTTCGACTTCCGTTGTGAGTGGCTGCGAGAATTGGGCAAATGAGAGGTATATCTCCTCGAAGGCATTTGTTGTTGTAGTCGGCGTAACCGGTCGTGATGGGGCGTTTCTTGATTCCGAAGGTACAGGAGATGGAGGACATTCTAGTTCTGCAATTTGGGTCGGGAAATAGCTTTGTAAACAATTTCCAGGTAGTTCAACCAGTACTGGTGCCCTTAACGCAGTCCCAAATTCTGAGGGCAACTCAGGAATTGCTGTAAGAAGTGGCGGTGAGGGTTTTCTTCGGTGACCTATGCTTGGGCCTGTTGTGTGAATATTTTGCACTGGCATTGGTACTAGCGGATCACTGAAGAAACCTGGCGGTGGTGGTAATGGCTTTTTCGTATTGGCAGTTGAAACTACCGACCTTCTCAACTGATGTTTTGCAGACTGCCATGCGTTACTTCCCTCCCGTATTTTTTGTTTGGCAATGTGTGAGCTAGTTCGTCTTGTAGGTCTATAGGACAGACTTGTTTCGCTCAATTTTGCTTTGAAAGGACCATTTTCGTTTCCTTTAACAGTTCTGGCAATTTCTACGCCAGCTGGGAGCTCCCCAGGTGTTGAAATTGGTTTTTCAAAACTCACAATCTTTGGGTAAAGTCTAAAGCTGTGTTCAGACCTCTCCGGTAGTGATTGTTGTGTAGAGAGCACCTGTTTTTCTTCCCCCGGTTGCTGCGGCGTGCTAGTTTTAAGATGCGAAGTTGATTTTACCTTCCTAGGTGGCCTGACTGGTACTGACTGTACTGAAGAAGGCGGAGATTTTATAACTTTGATTTTGGTCTCTATAGGCCTAGAGCTGGTGCTGCGAGAGAGAGATTCAGATATTGCGGAAAGGCCGTCGCGAAGGCTGCGGGTGCGTCCATGCAACGATGAAGACGACTTCTGGGGCGATAATAACAATGAGGATACCATATTCCTCTCAGCTAGTTATCCAATATTATGCGTGTATTTTTGCATAGATCAAGAGGGAGGAAGGCTTAAGAATATATGTACACCCCCAACCATGGAGGAGTTCACAGGAACTTTCTCAGTACCTGCCATGTCGAGAGAATTAGCTAGTCCTTCAGGCTGGTTGTTTTACCAACTACCACGTTCCTGGCTAGGGTTAGTGCTGCACGTCATGGACGATTGCGGCGTAGACTAGGAATAGCTCACTAGACTAGAGGATCTTCAAAAGTGGAAGCATGCAAGGGTCCTCAGAATCCATCCACCTACCAACTCTAGCAGTTGGGCGGTTCGGGGATGGAAAGCGCCGCAACACCAGGAGATGGAGCCGCCGGAATGATACACTACAGTAGTATGGTAATAGTGTGCCAACCTTGAAGTAATACGCACGAAAGGTATGTAATTATGTAACCGTGAAGCAAGCCGAACGGTGAAACTGATGACTCAAACGTTTCTTGAACGAAAGCTACATATTTGTTACAAGTCTTCACCATTGCGCAAATACCAAAAAAGCCCGGATTTATATACGATCAATTTTTGAAACAAGATGCAGAATGGATGAGGTATGTTTGCATGAAGGAGGCAAAGACATAGTGGCACAGCTAGAGTTGGTCTCAGTCGTACCGGGCGTACCGGGCATCGTTAACGCTGCCTGAGTGGGAAAGTGAGAATAACGATGTACGTACACGGTACGAGTATAGACGAGAATAATCTGAGCATAAATTATCCATTTCTATTCATGAAGAATCCTTATTGACTGGAATCAGAAAAATATGGGTATCTCATTCTTCAGGTGGTTGGGTATATGCATGGCATTGTTGGCTATTTTGGAAATGTAAAAATCCGAAAACAAAATCTGCTTCGATTCGCAATCAGAGGTTGAAACTCAAAACCTTGTGGCACAAGAAATAGTGGTTTCAACTGGCGATTGATATCAGACGCCGGACTTCCTCTTACAATATCAAGTTGAGGTACAAAACAAATTACTATTGGGTCTTCTTGTGTATCACAACTAGGATCAAAAAGTTACAAGTATGTACATAGTCGTACTCTACTCTGTATGCATGTTTTCTGCTTTGAGGATGAGCGAATGCCAGTACGTACATAAATGGACTACGCACATGTAGAATACTTTAGAGGTATTGCGCGATGTCCGCCATCAGCATGTGATGATGTATATGGATTTAGTCACAAATGGCCTGCATAAAGTCAGAAGAATACATCATTTTGCGCGCCTGTCGTGCATCTGAAGTGGGGTGAAGTTATGCGCCATAGAGGTTCATGGGAGCTTTTATCCAATCAACGGATGTACTAGTGTCGAGAATTCCTTCCACACAGTCAAAACGGAATAGAAAGTATTGCTGAGGTACTCCACAATGTGATGGGCTGGTTATCACGCGGATACCACATGCGAGCAATCACATCTTAGACACTCTTTTGCAAGCCTCGGCGGTTAAGTCTTGCCAGCATAAACCGCACTCCTCGTCTGTCGCAAGGATTTTTAGAGAGGTAACCTGGAGCTGCATGCAGCAAGGTCAGAATCTTAATTCGAGACGTCTTCCAGAAGCCCATTGGAAGCTAGAAAGAAGGATAGGACCATGAAGTATCTATAAAAGAAATTCAATAAATTGGTCCTTTTGTCGACACTAATTAAAGAAGTATTTAAGTTATACCAAGTTGTACGTTGTAGATGGGTATCCCTTTCGCGGGCTGTAGAATCTATGGACTGATCTTCACTAACTAGAAAGATGAGAACTGATGATCCTACCAACTGAGCAACCAAATTCCCATGAACGTATGTACTATTTGATTAAACCTTGATACCAAGTATAAAATACTCTTCTGAGAGAACTTGATATAAGTACAATACATCTTTACTACTTTTAGGGAACACGCACCAAGCCCTACTGTGCCCCTCGTATATTGAGCACGGTATTTTGAAAAGCTTGATTTAATACGTCGGTATCATATGACTTCTGTCAAGAGATAATTTGTTCTCACCTCACTACCTCAGTTGACAACATCAAATTCTACTTTAGGTTAATGGTTTACTGGCTGACGACATGTCCTGGAAGACTAAACTAATAAGAAGCCTAGGGACGTCCAGCCGCTATCAACTAGGCCAGGGAAACGGCTCGACACCAAAACCAAGTCGTACATAAGTACATAAGTATTACTAATAGTCTCTCGAAGAGATGTAGAAGGAAAAGTAGATCCTTTATCCTTTATCCATATAATATAAACAAGCCTATTGAAAGGTCCATATTCTGCGCCGAAGATCTAGTGACCACCCCAAAAACATGACATCTCCAATGCTTACTATGGTGACCGAGTTTTCTCAATATCGTGAAGGTAACGTTTCCAAATACTCACTGTAACCCTCAAGCATAACAGGCAGATAAAAATTGGCCATACATGATGCTCACACAGTGGAGATACTTGAATTAAGAAAAAAATTAGTATGTTATTCTACTGCATTGCAAGTTACGATTTCAAGGGTGAAAAGGGACGCATAATATATCCATTAAACCGTACAAAGTTGGTGAATTGACTAGAATGTTAGGATAGGCATGGTGGCGTAGTACCTGATATACACCCATTGCACAGAACTGTGGTAATTAATTTACTACGTTTCTACGGCAACAGTCTGTTAGATGTGAATCAGTAATGAGGGTTATTAGTGCAGGTTCTTGTACTGCACGTACATGTAGGCAAGCTCAGAGTTGGGGAGAAGCATCCGGAAGGCAAAACTTTGTAGAGGTCAAGAAAAAAGCATGTAGAGCAGCAACCGGTAAAAGCTGACCATCTCCGGAATCGATCCCGCGATGGTTGTCTACTATATCAAGGTATATAGAAATTGAGTAAATCCACAATCGACACCACCATCACTGTTCAATTTGCAGCGCATGACTGTTTTCAAAATTCTATTCCAAGCAATAGTTTTACAGCTAGCTATAGCTTAGTCTTCTGTGCATTCCAAAAAGGACTCAGATTTTATTTTAAAGCGGCTGTTTATCATTGCTTACCCGAAATGTCTTCACGTATGCCCCCAATTACACCAGTTCAGTTAAATAGTGTAAGTACATATATGCTCTAAAGTAGTAAAAAGATGTAAATTCAAGTCGGAGCTTAATTAGATCTTATCGATTTCGGATCTTGCCATGGAGAGATAACGGAACTCGGATAACGGGACTTATAAAGGTTAGCCCTAGTGCGTTCGGAGCTATGGCATAGCCGCACATACCCCACTGTACATAAGCAAGAGTGTTTATATCCTCTCTTGCTACTACCGAACATTATATTGTACATATCACTATCGATTATAGCAATATGCGTGCAGTAGGTTTGGGCACCTATTTTACTACGCAACTCAACAATGTATTTTAACAGAATTGAGATTAGACGTTAAAAATGAAGCTGGTCCGGCAACAGCATTATACATCAATGAAAATGTCGAAACGCCTGAACCGAAGTCTGGGGAACTGTTAGTCAGAGTCAAGGTATTCTAGAAATGGATATATACAGTTGGACTACCTAAAATAGACTTTCAGGCCTTTGGATTAAACCGAATGGGTATGTCTCCCCCATAATTCTCTTGCCCATCAAAGAGGAAAATGCTAATCAGAATAGATATTCTTCAACGTGAGGGGAAGTATCCACTACCACCGCAGGCACCGAAGACCCTAGGGGTCGAGTTTTCGGGAATTGTAGAAACACTTGGAAATGGCGTTACAGGCTTCAAGAAAGGCGATAGGGTGTTTGGACTGGCCTATGGCGGGGTATTCAATACAGCTCCCACATAACGAAGGATTGATGGCTGAAATGATCACCGATGGAGGAATAGGCTTATGCCGAGTTCATCGCCGTCTCACAGAAGATGTGCATACACATGCCAGAAAAGTTGACATTTGAGAAAGCTGCTGGGATTCCCGAGACTTGGATAACAGCAACACAAGCGTTATGGACCGTTGGAGGCTTCAAACCTGGCTTCAAGGTATGTCTCAAGCGCTTGTCGGGGACTATTGATATATATGAACTGACACTACCAAGGTTCTCATGCATGCCGGTGCATCTGGTGTCGGTATTGCAGCTATCCAGCTAGCGGTAGCTCATGGCGCAAGTGCAGTATATGTAACTGCATCTAGTCAGGAAAAAATTGAATTCTGCAAGACTTTGGGTGCCACAGACGGGTTCAACTACAAAACCCAAGATTTTGCCGAAGAAATACTCAAAGCCACTGATGGAAATGGTGTAGACTTGATAATTGACCCCGTTGGCCAATCCCATCTTCAAAAAGATCTTAACTGTGCTGCACGTGATGGAACTGTAGTGGTTCTTGCCATGATGTCGGGATTCCTTGTCAAGGAACTCGACATTCGTCCAATCTTGTTCAAGAGAATCAGAATTGAGGGTACAACTCTCAGGAGTAGAGATGTTGAATATCAGAGAGTCTTAAGGGATAAAGTTGTCGAAGAAGCTCTTCCAGGTATTGCTGAAGGAAAATTCAGTGTCCCTATTGAAAAAGTATTTCATTGGGAAGATGTAAGTATCTATCCTCTTATGCCCAGAAGAGAATACATACTAAAATTCATAGATTGTTGATGCTCATAAGCTTATGGAAACTAATCAGACACAAGGAAAGATAATTTGTACAATTTAGATGTTCACACAATGTATGGTAGAATGTTTAAATATTTTAAACTTGCCTCCTCTGTGTGATTTAGTGATCTATCATACATCACTCACTAAATGCATCTTCCAGCGAATATACATAGCCAAGGAATAATTCGTAATCAGCCTATTAGAGACAGCTATTCATGTCCAAGATGTCCCAAAGTGCGCCAGCCCGAGCGTCACTTTGAATGTTGGTGACAACTTGAATTGGGTCTCACTAATTCAATGTCGCTCTCTCACACAAGCCCAACTTGACACTAGGTGTTTAAATAGAGCTCCAATTCCAACTCTCAAATATCTTTCTCGACCAACGACCAACGACTAACGACCAACGACTAACGAAAAACGCAACAACGCCACCCTTTGCTAACTAATAGCTTCTCCTCTATATAATAATATACTAACAAAACGTAAGTTGTATTTCTCCGAAATACAGCCCCGTTTTTATTGCTAAACTCCGAAAGAGGAACATGGCACCTGCTCCAAATCCCACAACGATTGTCACCTTCAAGAAACATATTGTCAGGCATACAAAGAAACATAAGAAGTCAAGGATTATTTCTCAGGCAGCCTTCAACTCTGGAGGGCTTGCTTCCGGAGATGTCTTCTCTAGAGGTCCTTCTCAACTAAAGCGTTCAGCTCAGGTTGTCCGCCCGACTACAGTCTCAACACTTAATCGTTACATTCTTGGAGGGAAATCCGTAAATAATTTCAAGCGTGGAACTCCCCAAACTGAAATACCAGCTCTCCTATTCAACAAGATTCAAATCCTAGGAGCATTGAAAGTTGACTACATTGCTGTCACTCTTCGCGAAGATGGTACTTGGGCGTCACTAAACCTAACCCATGATCACTTTGTCATTGCTGGCCCCCAGGCAACTGGTGCTATGCGTAATGAAGTTCGAGATAACATCATCTGCGATCCTGAAACTTGTCTTTGCAAGAATCGTTGCTTCTGTCCCTACCCCCAGTACTTCAAGACTTACTTGTACTGTGACGGTACCTACTCACAAGAGAGATTTCATGCAGATATGGATGACGAGGTAGCCTTTGCTAAAGAAGGTAGTCACAATCTCCATCTCAAATCCTGTGGTAAGTCAAACTGCGGGGTTTGCTGTGGAAAATCAAAGGAAGATGAAGAGGATGGCTTAGTCTTTTAAAGGTGAAGTTTACTTTTCTTTAATACTTACATAACTATTTGTACAGGACAAACAGTAATTCGTAAGTTTTACTGCGATGTTATAGTTAGTGTTCGCATTATTTCCTAAATAAAACGCAACCCTTGCTGTTAATTTCTCCCGGACTTCACAAGTACTGCTGTAAAAAAAATGAGGTAAAAATGATTTTATTACGGTAAAAATTCTGGAGAAGTCTTGACAGCAGCTGAAAGTCATCCAAAAACGCACCCAAACATTTCTCATAGTTGCCATCACGACAATCAACGGGTAGAGCCAAGATTGATTTACATAGTGCAACGCAATAGATTTCCAATTATCAACCGTGCGTGTGATACTTTATTTCGGCTCTGATAAAAACTACATATTTGTTCTTCGAAAAAGAAGTATTTACCAGACATATCTCAACATAGGATCAAACTTTGCATTCATGACGTAACATTGCAAAGCTTGGTATGTTTTTTGATTACAGAGCTCGGGTCAAACAGCTAAGATAAAAAATACCGAAAAAGAGTATATCACTAAGATGTATACGAGCCCTGTATTTATGAAATGGTGCTGCCTAAAATACTTAAGTACATGAAAGTAATTCGGAGTATTGTTCGTTGCTCTGACACTCCTTTCGATGTCGAGTGATGCTGCATGATAGCCATCCGAAAACAAGAGTGAGGTGTCGTTTCGGGCCTGGAAAGCTTTTATCAAGCGTATATTTAAAATACTCAAACAATCAGTTTTTGCCCACCAGTATGCGATTTACTTGTTCCATATGACGAATAAAGATATCGATAGCTTAGTAGTGTGCTATTATGTACCATAAAAACTTACTAAATTCGCTGACGTACGAACATGAACACAGTCACTGTGCCACAGGCGTGTGTAGTAGATCAGTAGCGAATGAGTTACGTTACTATTGCGGTTGCCATCAACCCTCTGGCGGGTCACGTGGAGGAATATCACCTTGGAAGCACGAGTGATCTACTATGTAGACGAGTAATTACTAATCTGCGAGTTACTCTAACCGAAAAATGACATAAAAGTAGTACCGTACAATAGAAACTCTGTAAGCCACATGGCAAATCATATGTAACTTTAACTCAACCAGCTGCATGCTGTGTGTTTGTACACGGTCCTACGGTACAAATAGGCACTCGCAAGGACCCACACCAGTGCATTAAGATGTACTTATGTACGTTAGCAAAGCATGGCTATTGTATGACTATTGTATGGCTATTCCCAGTAACTACCCCGTGGGTCGTTGTTGGTTACATCTTTGTAGAGTACTGGAGTGCGCTTATTAATTGCGGCTCACTTTGAATTTTGAAACGTACGTACTGTACTAGCCTGTCTAGGCCACCACATGATATACCCTGATGTTTTGGATAGCCAATTTTACCCGGTTTTGAATTGGCAAGTGGAATGTTCCGTTGTGTCAGGGAGCTTTGTTTCTCGCACACCCACAAATAATCTTTCAACCAAAACCATGGATGACGATTACGACGGTATCTATGGTAGTGATCGCGGTCGTAAGTACCTCCGAGCTCAATAATCGTCTTCGATAGCCATTAATTTCTTCAAAAGCCCAGATAACTATCAAGGAAGCCGACTCTAGGCACGCTCAAATCGCGCTGTCGAATTGCGACCTTTCGTATTTCCTCCACCTTGCGTATTGGTTCATATGGACCCGGACTGACGCTCTGCAGCTTTGCAAATGCGCTGCGCCGCATTATGCTAGCGGAGATACCAACCGTCGGTATGCAATTCAACCACTGGGGTTGAACACTGATTGACATAAATCCTTCATACATAGCTATCGATCTCGTGGAAATCGAAATCAATACTTCGGTTATTCCGGATGAATTCTTGGCCCACAGGCTAGGCCTTATTCCACTCGACTCTACATCCATTGACGACAAGCTTGTCTATTCTCGGGATTGTATCTGCGATGGAAGCTGCGAACGTTGCACTGTCACACTTACGCTCCACACGCGATGCACTTCTGATAATGTCATGACTGTATATGCACGGGATTTGTGTGTCACTGAAGGTGCACAATGTGGAAGTCCGGTTTTCACAGACCCAGATGGGCAAGGAGCCATTATTGCAAAGCTCCGTAAGAACCAGGAGATTAAACTCAAGTGCATTGCAAAGAAGGGTATTGCAAAGGAGCATGCGAAGTGGAGTCCCTGCGCAGCTGTTGGGTTTGAATACGATCCCCACAATAAGTTAAGACATATCGATTACTGGTATGAAATTGATGCCAAGGAAGAATGGTGAGATTCCCCGTCTAGTGTCATAAGCTCTTATTAATCAATTAGGCCTAAATCAAAATTTGCTTCATGGGAGGACCCACCAATGGAAGGCGAGCCATTCGACTATGATGCAGTCCCAAACAAATTTTATATGGACATCGAGACTGTTGGTTCCATGCCCCCTGATGAAATTATGCAACAGGGAATCAAATACCTCCAAGAAAAGTTAGCCGCTGTAATAAAGGCTTTTCGCGCAGGAGATGAAGAAGGTGGGGAGTACGGTGGAGGTGGCGGAGGTGGTGGCAGTCCTGGTGATTATCCTATGGGGGGCGCACCATATGGGTTTGGAGGAACTACCCCGGGATATGGATCTAATAATGCGTGGTAGTTGTCCAATTCTGGTTCTTTGTAAAGTGTATTTCTATGCGAGGTTATGAAAACAGAAATGATTCAGTTCTAACAATCTTGCAACATTACATCGCTTTCCACCGTGCTATGAAAATTTGAACACAGGCCTTTCTTCTCCCCCACTACATTACGCACATTTCTTAGAACAATTGTACTAATTTATTCCCTATTGGCATAGGCCTACAAAGCTTATAAAGCCAATCTGTAAATCCCTGTTTTATAGCATATGTAAGGTTCTTTCGTTTGACTATTGCGCAGATTACCATATCTTATTATTGCTATATTTATAGTTGAGTAATTTTGGAATACTTCACCTAAAATTTACATCGGAATGTTGTTTAAGGAGGGGCTTTTCTAAAATTTAGGTTCAAGCACACATTACCGATACCTTCTCCCACTCATACCAAGTATTAAGGGTGGAGACCAAAATATGCCATGGTAAATCATCTTTTCTCTCTTGCACATGCAGATATGTTGTGTACTCAGATATTCATGTTCAAATCATGGGAGACAACTCGACCAAGGTTGAAGTCCGCATCGCCGGGTAAATCACAAACCTGACCCTAGCAAAAAGATACAACCTCAGGTTGTCAGTCAAGTGTTCCTACTATTCCGCCGAATCTCATGTCTTCGAAAAAGTATTCGCCAGCGGCGAACCTCCTCCGGCATTCCCGGTTGATGGCCATGCCGGCGCCACTTCCCCCGGCACCTACGCACAATATTTTCAGCCCTCCTCCGGCGCCACATCCGACAGTGCAGGCCATCACGACCCCTCCTTCCTCGGCCTTTCGTGGCGATTGGGGTCTCAAGCGTGACATACCCCTTCGTGTCTCGCATTCGACCAAGTACTTACGGTACAATGAACTCGACACTCTCGAGCATATGACCACTTTCGAATCGGCACACGACGACGTCATTACACTGAAGAAATGGCAGGAGATGGATATTACAATTTCCAAGGATGCAATTCTGGATAACTATAGCTCTATGAGTTCTTCGTTCGCAGCTAGGCCAACCGTATTCGACAGTGATACGAAGGCCGAGAGCTACAAATGGCGTTACAACGGTCCATATCTTGCAGACATGACCGCCGGCGAGATGCGCGATTATATTACAAAGCATGTTAAGCCCCGCCAGGCTGAGTTTTACAAATTTGTTGCTCGCAAACAATTCATGGAACGGCTTCGGGAACAGCACACAGGATCCGGAAAAGATATTTCATATGCAGAATTGCAGATCGAGGCGGAAAAGCATAGCGAGGAACACGAGGTGGATATACTAGAGCTCCGTGCGAATTCCAATTCCCTGGAAAAGTTGGTGTATGAATTCCTGGATATACCTGTGCAGGGTAGACCACACCGCACCCATCCCTCGGCTGGTCTTTACTATGCACGATCCCATGCCCGTATGCAAAACAACCCTGAGACTGGGGCACAAAACCAACGCAAAGCTATACCGGGTAGAGAGTTAAACCACAACAAGGAGTTGAATACAAAGATGATTGGTTTGGGTGGTGTTGTTGCTAGACTTAGCAGAACTGGCTTTGGGTCACGGGGCTCGCAAGGCAGTCGTTTTGAGGTGAGGAAGTTCATGCCAATGAAAGCGGTGGTCAACCCTTCGGGTAAAATCCAGTTGGAGGTCGAGGAAGAAATGCCGGCGTGGGGAGCATCACATTACAAGCTTCAGCCTAATGGTAGGCCCAGGAACTGGGCACTGGGTGAAAGGAAATCCACGAATACCGACAGTATAATAGACATGCTAGCAAATTACAAGAAGAAGTAGTGATTAGATGACATATCTGTACCATATATTGAGTATTTTTTGCGGACAATTCTGTAAATATAACCATGGTCTGGTGATTGCTCTGTGTGGTCGCAGTTTCTGGAACGGTATTATGTAATTAGCATCAGCGGGGAAGCCACACCTCTGGAGCTCACAAGAACTATCGACATTTCCCAATAACGCCGTAATTAGATCAATCCTGTCTCCAGGGCTATATACCTCCCACTAGACAATATGGCAAGCTCTCATATTGCCAGTATGACAATATTCTCCAAATACTGATACAAGCTTTGTAGTTACTCCTCGAATACCACAACCTCCTCCTCAAGACCCTTCTCACAGAACGTTTCAATAGGTTTCCCAACCCTTCACATATCAATCCACCCATGCAACAGCTTACAGTGATTCTTCACCATATACAGCGCCTCTCCCTCCTCTATCGACCAAGTAATCTCCGATTTTGATGGCGTAACCTTCCACGTTTCCACTCCCGAAGTCAAAACCCGCATCCTCATTTCCATCTCCATAAAATGCTTTGCCGACCTAGTTCAGCACGGGGCCTCCTCGGTGCTTTCACGAGAATACGGCGCCTACATCACCGATGTCGAGCCCGGGTACGACTTCTCGCTGCTGATCGACCTCACCGCCCTCCCCGAAAGCCCAGAGGAACGTGACGACCTGATCCGCCGCGTCAGCCTGCTCCGCCGCAACACCATGGCCGCGCCGTTCGAGAAGGCCATCGACGAGCACCACGCGCTCGCCGAGGCCGCCAAGGGCCTCAACCCCGAGACGGCCCCGCAGGCGACGCTGAGCGAGGTGATGGTCATCCGCTACCGCGACGAGGAGGCCATGTACATCCAGGCGTCGGAGGACCGCGTGACCGTCATCTTCTCGACCGTGTTCCGCGAGGAGACGGACCGCGTGTTCGGCAAGGTGTTCCTGTCGGAGTTTGTCGACGCCCGCCGGCGCGCGATCCAGAATGCGCCGCAGGTGCTGTACCGCAACGACCCGCCCATGGAGCTCCGCGGCGTGCCGGGCATCGAGGAGAACCAGGCCAAGGGCGACATCGGGTACATCACGTTCGTGCTGTTCCCCCGCCACCTGACGGCGCAGCGCCGCGAGGAGAGCATCAGCCACATCCAGACGTTTAGAGACTACTTCCACTACCACATCAAGGCTGCCAAGGTAGGAACCTTCTTTTTCCCCAATGCTTTTTTCCCCCGCTGAAGTTGGACATTGCATAGGCGTACATGCACTCGAGAATGAGACGGAGGGTAGCGGACTTTTTGAAGGTGCTGAACCGGGCGAAACCAGAGGCCGAGGAGGGCGACAAGAAGGAGAGGAAGACAGCAACAGGTAGGAGCTTCCGAGTTCAGGGGGCATAGAGGGGCGTTTTGTCAATGTAAGGATCTACTGAAGTGGATGCATGTGATGTCGGAGACCGGTGATGGTAGTGGTTATGGTGCTATAAATACCAAAAGCATGTTTATGCCTTTTCTCATCGTCCTAAGTGAAGGATGTTTGTTATGCTATTCGATTGCAACTGTGTATATGTTTTTAAATTAGATGCCCAATTGTTAGCATCTGAAATAATTTCACAGCGACCTAGCTCTCTCGTAAAAATGTAGTTACTTTCTCAACTGAATTTCTCTTAAAATTTACTTTGCTTGCGGACATTGAGCTCCGAGTAAGACATCTTCTATGAGACAAAAAGAAACAGGAACACAATATAGAAAAAGGAAAGAAAAAAGCAAACAACTGAAAAGAAAACCATGAACTACATACTTTACTATCACTAGCTCGTGCCTGTCGCTCATACTCCAAAACGTAAATTCCTCGATTTCGAAGACTGTTTTTCGAAAGAAAAAAGGCAAGTAGAAAAGGAAACAGATAAAATATACTGTACAAAAAAGAAATATCAACCATTTCCGTTGAAACCATATATTGTAGAGAGAGACAGATGGGTAAAGGGTGGGTATATATAAAAAACTGATCGGGAGTCATAAAGAAAAAGAAAAAGAAAAAAACTCCCTACAACAAAAAAGGATAGATGAAACAAAAAATCAATCCCATAAGAAGTAACGATCAACTGCCAGCAAATGTTCGAAACGTCCAAGAAGACAAGAAACAAGAAACAAGAAAACAACCCTACTTTTTCCACCTATAGTTATGAAGCGTTCTTCTGTCGCTGCCACAAGGATATATGCCTCCCTTGTCCGTAATCAACTCCAAACCAAACCCTTCCCAAAGATCCAACAAGTATATAAAGAGAATTGAATTACCGCACACAGAGATCTCCACCGTTGGCGCAACTACATCCCCACTGTAGCGCCCATGCGACAAGCCACCACACGATTCCACCTCCCATTAGGTACATCCATACCCAACGGAACATGAGCTCCTCTTCACCGCGCCCTAACCGTTCGTCCAGAAATTCACCGACCAGCCGTTCCAAATCCGTTTCGTTTCCCTCAATTACCTCGCCCTCTTTGTCCTTTTTCTCGGTTCGCCGTCTAATTAGACCGCCGCTCAACGAAAAGCTGTGCCGTGACGGCGTGAGGGGTAGAGCTAGTCTCGGGAGGCTCATGCTGCCATTGCGAGGTGTCATGATTCCAGGCGTCATAAGTCCGGGTGTGTTAGGAATTGAAAGGGCGCTGCGTATTGTGCGCGTACTGATCGGAGAAATATCGCTATTTTCGCTATCATGGGTAGCCCAGAAATCGCGGACCTCCTCCTCACCAGCCGAAGGTGATCCAACAGCTGCCTCGGCTTGCGCCTGCAGACTGGCAAGAATTGAGGAGAGGCGCATAAAACTCTCGTCCGCATCGGCATCATAGGCCTCCTCTTGGACAAGCGAGTCGTACTCTTCATAATCCAGACATGGGGAAGGCGATGGGCTCACGGGTGAGCAGCGCCGCCGGATGCTGTCGCGTGGAGATATGGAGGTGGCTGATGTCGAGGCAGCCGAGTCACAGCGCCAGCTGGAACGGGAGGACGAAGCAATGGACGGGGAGCAAGGGGGTAGGGGGCGGTGGTCGAAGAGGTCAGGAGGCGAGGAGGTGATAGTTGGGTTGGGGAGCTCGGTCTCGGAGGATTGCTGCTCGAGAAGGCAGGAGAAGGCCTCAATAGCTTCGCGTGTTGCGGCGAGAGAGAGTACGAGATCAGTGCTGGTGCCGCAGATGCCATCAGCATCGAGGCGAAGAAGAGACTTGAGAGTTGTTAGATGGTCAGCAAGCTGCGAGCGCTCATAGTCTCGGTCCATGATTTTGATATTGTCACCTGGATGACGAAAATCTCATGGTTAATGGGGTGTTCAATTCCTCGCCCACACGAAAAAAAAACAGGTACCGGGGATCAGAAACGAAGAATAGAGGAAATAAAGAACGGGAGAGGGATCTTGGAACAGAGCTGAATAGATAAGAGAAGAGCAGCACCACCCTATAAAAAGACTGAAACGACAGGAGGGGTAAATAAACGAATGGATGGGGTGGATGCTGTAGAAGCTGTTCTGTTTGGGGAGAAGAGAGGGAGGGGGGTGTGTGTGTGAGGAAAGGATGCGTGAGGGCAGTGGTTAGTTGGGTGGTGGAATGGGAGTGCGCTGCAGTGCTAGCGGCTAGCCGCTGCTGCTGCTGCTGCTGGGTGCCGCTCGCCTGCCTGCTTGCTTTTTTGCCTTGGGCTGAGCTGGTCTGGACTCACTTTGGGGGGCTTGCGGGCGAGTGGGCGTGTGGGCTGTGTGCTGCCCGGCTGCTACTGGCCAGGCCGCGTGCTGGGCGCGGTCCCCTGGCACCACGAAAGGAGCGCAGCCAGGGTTACTTTGACAGGACGGGCGACACGTTGACAATCCTGGTTAGGCCTGCACGCGGCATCCCTGCCAACGATGATGCGGATGCGGATGCGCATGATGATGATGTTGATGTCAATGGTGATGATCATGGTGGCAACTGATTCGAGATGCACTCTCTGGTGACCCTGAGGAAACAAATCATTTACTCTACTTCATGGTAGCTCGTTTCTACAGATGGAGGTATAGGTAGGTTCTACAGGGCATGAGAAGAGAAATCTAACACCCAAGTACGAGCTTGGTGCCCTTCTGCAGCTCGCCATCTGTTTGCAATGTTGAAGATCTGGCGCACGTGGACTACTATATATACCATACCGTGATTGCTTTGAATACAAGATAAGCAGATGTATAATATCTCTTTGTATAGGTGTAGCCAACCCATTTTCCATTGTTACTAGTAGTCCCGGATGTGAACTCAGGTCGGTGTAAACACTGCAGGTATCCCCAACAAGATGTTACTCTACACTATAATTGAAAACACGGATAAACAACCTCCCATACCATACACCCTCTCGAATGGAAACGATACCAGCGAGACCTCTATCCACCAAAAAGAAAAAAAAGCCACCTTGGATCATTGAGCCAATTATAAGAACTCCAAACTCCAAAAATTAAATCTAATCTTCATCTATAACCCGTCCTCGCCCTCGCTTTCACTCCAACCAGCCTCGTCCAATTCCGCGGCCTTTCTGTGGACCTCTGCAAGCCCGCTGATCTCTTCCACAAACCCCTTCTCACATAGGGCTCTTTTGACAAAATCCCAGCCGCCCTCCTCGTACCCGTTTATAACACTGTCTGAGCATGCAGAACAGCAATCGTAAGCTTTTCCTTTGACAGTCATGTTCTGAAATCGTCCTAGGAATCCACGCATTTGGTGGGGTATGTGACCAAGAGGATGCGGTTCTGGTGGTTCTTCCGCGGTGTTTAGCGGTGCCGGTGCCGCGGGTCCAAGGCGATGCTGAAGCACAGAGACCAGAAGTTCAACCAGAAAGGAGCTTGCTAACGGTGCAACACCAGGGCGAGTGACTGTGCATTGCTGATCCAGCGTTCTATCCGTCAAGCTCTGCAAAAAAATAGTTAATATTCACGTGGAAACAGTACTTCCAGAGCGAGTTGTCAACTCACATCCCCAGGAGCAACCACATCATTGCAGTAGTAACAACCCAATTCTTCCCCTTCCCCATCCGCACCAACGCGAACACCATGTCTCATAACCACATAGGTATCAAAACCTAGCGCTGCATTCATGACAATCTTTCCCATGCTCTTCCCCATGACTGTAGGTAACCAACGACTCTCCCGTGTGTCCATTAGTAGAAAGATCGCATCGTGCTCCTCAAATAAATCGTGCAAAGTATCATAGTCTTTCTTTACACCTGCCTCCTGCGAGTCACTGAAGGGATGCGCTGCCATTGGAACTGTCATATCATATCCCTTTGCATCAACACCTGGATATATAGATTTCAATGCTTCTGCTGCCCGCGTTGCCTTCATTGTTTTCCCACCGATGCAATCCTCGAAAGTGAACAACGGTTGCCTAACAGGATTCGAAAATGAAACGGTGCCGGAGTCGACAAATGTAATCCGTTTCACGCCCCATCCAAGAAGTATCCGACCCACATAAGAACCTAGTGTGCCTGCTCCTAGAAGTAGGCACTTTGTATTCTTAATCTTGTCTAGATCAAGATCTGGTGCTACACGCCATTTCATGAGCTTTAAGTTGAGATCAACGTTGATATCCGCTTGTCTAAATCACGTCAGTGGAAGCAAGCCCTGGAGTCAGTATGAATTTACATTTTAGGGTCCATCTGTGCACTGAGGTTTGCAATCCGAGGAATAGTGCGATTTTCATCGTTCTTTTCCCATCCCACAACCTTCGGCATCTCATCACCAAGCTGCAGGTCCTCTATTCCGGTATCTAGTTCTAGGTTCAGTATTAAACTCCGTGGCTCATACCGGCCAACATGTGTATCACGGTAGCAGAGCACTTGGACATTCTTCCAACCCCAGCGCTTTCTCACAAGTACAAGAAGATTCCTCAAAGGCCATCCCGGATTATCCTCATACTCACTGGGATCAACAAATGCTACGAATCTGTCCAGGGGATCGATATTTTCAAAAAATCCTCTTTCCATGTCCCCAAGACCACCGATCTCGTAGCTTCCTTCTACCTGTTTAACCAAGAAAAACCCACGTTGTCGAGAGTCCGCCCGGTACCGCCAGGTATTGACACTATCAACAAGTGAGGCAGTTTGCTGTGAGTCTAAACGACCGATGGGGCCCGATATCGACCAAGTCGGCGAAGATGGAAATGCCGGGAAAGCAAACAAGTGATGGAACTTGTACTTTTTCAGATCCGCATATGATAAAACAAGGAAGCTCGATAACAAAGAGGGGCATGAGTATATCGAGCCATCAATAATCGCATCCCACACCTGTAGAACATGTCAGAAAGTCAATACGATCTCACTTCTGGAGCAAAAGAGGAGCAATACCGTCTTTGCAGCGCGCTTCAACATTCCAGCACGGTCCGCCTTCTTGAAATCCTCGATAGTATTGAAGTTTTTAATCATACCCTCTCCCCTACATGCATCCTTTGCAGTGCTGTTTTCGCCCAAATGTTAGAACCTATAGTGTGTTCGGGCTCTGGACTACATACTCGTCTGCACTCAACGCATTCCCTTGGATTTGCATCCGTTGCCCATCGTGTGGTACATATTGTCCAAGCACTCTTCGTGGAGAGTCGTCAAGCTTGTCGTAGTCTATTTTGTGGGAAGCAAGACTGTAGTAAAAAGGTAGATCTATAGCCGACTCAAATGGAGCATATTTCATCGCTCGCCTACCTAAGGCAGGGCTTTCAGTGTTTTCGGCCATATAGTTGTCGATCGGTTATTGCTATTGTACTGAAGTGAATATATGTGAGAAGGTCAAGTAAAACACCTTTGGATAGTAGAGTACGCTTTTATCTCAAAGAAAAATAACAGAGAGAACCAAATACACAAGATATGTTGTTTGCGAAAAGGTAGGTAATAATCTATGCCTAGCAACTTTATTCTGATAGCGATGCAAGCGGGGTGAGACAGTCGGAATGGATTTGGTGATCGCGGGGCGGGGTCAGGGGATAGGTAGCTACCGTGCTAAGTAGGTACCTCACCATGCACGACCTACATGGGTCTCGCCAGCTGACCCCAATCATCTCACAAACTAATAATGGATGACCACAAAACCATCGGTTCTACTAACCTGTCGATATCTGAGTTCATCACGTGCACTCTCTAACCAATCATACCCGCCAGGGAGCAGGACATTAATTCAATTTTGATTGGCTAGAGGTCACACGTGACGAACTCAGATATCGACAGGTTAGTATTCCATCTAATGAGAAGTAGGTAAGTAATACACACCAACTCCTCATAGATTCTTCTGCTTCTAAACGTAGATATCCTCACTAAAACTACACTGTTCAAGTACAATAGTGGTACTAGAATGAAAACCCTCCCTGAGAGAAATAAACAATGCGAGAAAGCACACACAAAACTTGGAAATAAACAAACACCTATCCTTCTCTAAAAGAAGCCTAAGGCAAATCCAATAATAGCTGAAACGTGGGAATGCTGTACGGTATATGAGTTGACGACTGTCCTCCTTTATCATTCACTACAGTGATACAATTTCATATTCCGCCCACAAGACCCGTCAACAAATCCCGCGTGATTTCGTAGCTGAGGAAGCTGCTCCCTATGCTGGGGGCCACTTTAAGAAGATTTGGAAGCAATCCCTTGTACAGACCCCTCACCCCCTCGCCCTTGATAATCACTGTTATCGCATCCCACAGACTCTTGTATTTGTATCCCAGGCCCGACATAGTGTTGACTTGAAATCTTCGCCGTAGTACACTGCGTGGATTAGGTTCAGAAAAACGAGTGATATTGAAGGATGGGGATCTCACTCGAAAGGATAAGTAATGCTCTGTGCGACCGCTCCACTCACACCACCGGCCACCAATTTTCCAATGGCAGTTGGATTCTTCTCGCCCTCTGGTGTCATGAATTTTCTCATAGCTTCGTATGTAGCAAAGTTAATTCCGACATACGGTGCAACGCCAGCAAGTGTCGGTCCAAGTCCCCGGTAGAGAGCAAATATTCCGCCTTCGGTCGCATACATCGCTTTCATGGTAGCCCACATTCCTGGAAGTTTTGCATGCTTATCCAGGGTTGAAAATGAAGCCGATTGTATGGATAGACGTGTGCGTACGATATCTAAAGGGTAGGTTGCAACTTCATGCCCGTTAGCCTGGCCTCGCGCAGGTTTGTCGAAAAGCATTAGTACCGACTGATGTTACACCCGCCATTGCCCCAGCACATAACCGACGAGCTGTGTCCATGCTTCCACTGTCTCCGGCTAAGGCCTAAAGAATATATAAGCAGATTGCAGAGGTATACTTTAAAGATTCACTACCTTCTTATAGATCGTGTAGCTAGAGAATTGGACTGCAGAATATGGTACTATTCGCACACAGTTTGTACCATTTCCCCTATAAACAGGTGATATAGTTAGCACTCCCCATGCAGCTTAAAAAGGGCACTTTTCGCAATTCTCCATGTATACTCCAACAAATGGTCCAGTGCATGATTATCCGGCGCTGTGGTAAAAATACGGGAATTGCCCACCTCATAAATCCTCTCCAGCCCTCCTCTTTCCACATCCTCATCAAAGCAGGTCCAACACCTTGGTATGTGGTAGTTCCTGGAGCCTGAACCTGAAATATAATTTTCAGTCGCTCTAGCGGACTTACGACTGTCCGGCTCACAGCGCCTGCAACACCCCCGGCAATAAACGAAGCGCTGGTCGGTTGTGTTATGTAGTATTTTATGGTAGCGCTAGCGCTCGGTCGTGGTGGAGGACTTTGTACAGAGGGATTGGTAGGAGGTAGTAAGCCGGACGCCTGGCAAAAGGAATTCGGTGGTCAGTAAAACAACCAAACGAAGAAATATATTCATGAACGAATATCCCTACATCTTTTGAAGTATCTTTTGATACATTAGGAAGTTTGGATACACTGGTGGGCGTCCCTCCTGGTGCGGGGGATGTTCGGTCAAGACTCATGATAGTTGAGATCTCCAAGAAGTAGGTAAATGTTTAAGAACAGTCGGCTCGGGGCGTTTGCGCCAATTCCAATGCTGTAGAGTACAGTTGTAGTATGACCAAGGGATGGCTGTTAGGGAGCTAAAGTGATAGGAACTGCAGCGGGGTGTAAAGCTAATGAAGGAAAACACCGAGGTCGACGAAAACAGAGCGGCTCTTCTAGTTCCATCCAAGTCTCTCGAAGTAGGTGAGAGCCAAGTCGTAATTCTGTCAAAATGCTAAAAAAATGTACCGGAGAAAATCAACTGGTTAGACTTGTTATCACAATTTCACGTTAAGAGCTTCGAATGGAACGAGTGCGGACGGCGCGGAACAATTGGTAAGATGTATTTTTCTTCCTAGATTTCCTGGCGGCTGAGAAGAGCTTCAGACTTGCGAAGACAACACTTTGTAGCATGTGTGGCTTGAACACAAACCTTGCGCCACCACTTAATACTTGGTAACACCTTTCCATACAATATAATTAGCATATTACTAGCGAGTAAAGAAAATAGAGATTGGGTTCTTAAGAGATTTTTCTCTCGGGTTTTAATAGAGCTTTATGTAGTTTGTAATTTCTCGTTGCTAGGAGGCACGGAGGATAAAACCTGGGCGCGGTTGTACGAGTACAACCGCGCCCGCTTATACCCGAGTGCTTCTTAATGTACGTTACGTTACCAAACAAGTACTAGACATATATTAGTACTTTCTATTACTGTGTAGAAGAGATCGGAAATTTGGGAAACCATTTAAAGATGTTCTCTTGTATGAACAAAACCGTCGTTCGGTCGTCTTCAAGCTGATTTATCAGATTTTGGAAATTCATAGGACGGAACATAATGGATTTTCCAGATATCAGACCTTTTTCTAATAGGTCATAAAGCTTTGACCGATCAAGATTACTATTCAATTGAACCCTAGAACCTCAGTCAAGGTTCGGAACCCTTTCGAATTCACCTACATACAAGAAGTAAAAAGAACTCCAAGGTTCTAATATCTTTGCATGTAGTACCCATACACATCACGATCACATATTTCAAGGATTAACCAAAAAATCATAATGGCTCTAGTGTAAATTTATTTTGGTTGGTTCTAGTTACTTTGGAGTAAGCACCTCCAAATATCTTTTCTTTGTCGAAGATCGTAGAGTACATTTTAGACCCTGTGCTCGACCCAGATGATGACGAATCGAAACCGGCACCTGAGCCATATTACTCAGCCAAGCCTAAGTAGAGTGCTGCTGCATACCCATCAGATAAATTTTCCCCATCTTCCACACCTCTTTTATCTTACCTTCAATCATCTTGCGTCAGAGTCAGCATTCAGTTCGACCATTCAACAGCAACCCATTCAACAATCAGTAAATATTTATTCGTGTTAAACATCTCCAGCAAACTAGCAATGTTCCGCCGTGTTGCAACATCAGCCGTCGCTTCGTCGGCATCTCGGTTTGTCGCTGGAAATGCGATTAGATCCGCTCCTCTGCGAAATGCTGCAGTTCCAGTGGCAATTTCAAAACGTAGCTACCATGAAAAAGATATGTCACTCCGTCCCAATAATAAATGATATCTCGATCAGCAGTGGTTTTTTTGCGAGAGAGTTCCGTTATTTCAAAAATTTGTTCAACTTGTGCTGACGATATTATCACTGATCGACCACTACAGCCGACCAAGAAATGTTGGATCTATGCCCAAGACTGATATGGATGTTGGTACTGGCTTGGTCGGCGCACCAGCATGTAATTTCTCCCTCTCTGGCAGCCAAAATGGCCTACATTAAGAGATCTCCGCCGGGCTGGGCGTAGGTTGAGTATTATAAACAGGTTTAACAGTAACTTAGGTGGCGACGTCATGAAGCTTCAAATTCGCGTCGACTCCGCCAGCAACACAATCACTGATGTCAAATTCAAAACCTTTGGCTGCGGTTCTGCCATTGCTTCCTCTTCATATTTGACCGAGCTCGTTCGTGGCATGTCACTGGAGGATGCCGGTCGGATAAAGAACACACAGATTGCTCAGGAGCTATGTCTGCCTCCAGTTAAGTTACATTGTTCTATGTTGGCCGAAGACGCAATCAAAAGTGCGATCAAAGATTATCAAACCAAAACAAACCGCCCAACGCCAACTTTGGGTAAGAACTTGCTTTAGATTTTTAGTATAAGCTGAAGGAATTACAAAAATGGAAAACTCTGTTTTGTTTGCTTTATTGGGTTTGGCTTCCTGTGATACTTATTTCTATTGTTGGCGTTCATGTTTATTATTCGTGGTCATTGAGAAGGTGTCTTTTATAGGAATACTGTCGTTACTATCGTTTTAACAAAGATGTTGGCTTATGGCATAGTGTTACTTGCAATGGCTAATATTCCTTGTTGTATATATTTCATGATCTAAGCACAAATGTATACGCGAATGTGAATATGTTTTATAAATATTTTGTACCGTTTAGTGAGAAGATTAACCGTGCATATTGCCAAAAAATAACCGAGTCGTGGTTCACTTTCCCCGCTTCTTGATAACCTAAGATAAGAAAATGGCCTGATGATGACAACAAAAATTTACTCAATTACCTTGTGCATTCCTCCACTCTCAACTAATAAATTACTTCATATGGGGATGTTTCATGCGCCTTATTTTTCACCCAGCACTGCAACTGCAGAGTCACGATGTTATAAATTTTTATTTGGCTTGACAGGTGATGATAAACACTTGCCGGTCGAATGGACTTTAGACACTTAGTTTATAGCACAATGAGGTTCGAGGTAGTTGGTTATTTTAGTTGGTTATTTTTATCATGCTAGAACTCTATCACAGTGGACCCTGGCCCTTTAAAAATGCCCTTTACAAAATCATTCATAATACGGTTCCCCGGTCCTTTCGAAGAACTTCTTGGGGCTGCCACCCATCATTATATTATCGGGACATGAAATCATATTCCGACTTTGTTTTGTATGGTTTTACCGAATTTGTGCAAGTCCTTGAGATAGAGTATATTAATGGTTTCAAACACAGCGTTTAGACACAAGTAGTGTACGAGTACATGTAGCATGGAATGTTCTGTTCTCATGAAAGACTAGAAATATGAATAAGGAAAATGGTGAATACCGAAACGTGTAACCACAACGCCTAATTCACGTTCATTATTATCATTAATGCCTACTCAAGAATTCTATAAATTGCTTGAATGATTCTTTCTGAGCAGACTTGATATTTTGCTCTGGATAGCTTCCGTAAACTCCGAAACCTATGGGGTTTAGTAAAACGAGCGTATAGTAGCACATTGATCTAGAATACCATGTGGAACATTTTTATACACTCTCATGTCAAATTCTGCCTTGTTTTTCTCTAGGAAGCGTCTACCCTCTTCGCGGATATCGTCAGGGAAAAAAGGATCATTTTCTGTAGTAATTAGGCAGGGCATTTCAAGTTTACAGTCTCTGGCAGTCACGCTTACCAACACACGCAAAAGTTGTAGGCTTTGTGATGGACTCAATTTCTTCCTTTGTAATAAGGACCCCTACGTGACACATTAGTTTTTAGAACCATACAATGAATATATGTATGGAAGACCGTGTGCGATAGCGGCAGCAGTTATTTCATCTGACGCAGCAAGCCTCAGTGCATATTTGCCACCAAAGCAATATCCGACTGCATATGTTCCTAGTGATACGGTGTAGCTTTTATCACCGTATCTTTCTTTAATTGCTTTCATGACATCCTCAATGATGGGCATTGTGTTCTCGGGGGTGTGGCGAGCGAGCCACATGTCTTGTACGGACTTCAGTTTGTCGATAGCTACCAAGAGGAAGATAATAACCTATCATAAACCCTTTCACTCCTTCCACAGCTTTTAATTTGACTTGATCTAGGATGCTATTTTCCTCAGCGGTAGCATTTACCGTTACCGTGTTTGGAGCATTATCTCCTGATAATTGTTATCATGATTGTGCCACCCTTCAACACATAAATGCATTTTATTACCTTTAAACCTGTATTCATAAGATTCAAAGTTATTTTTTGGAAATATCTCAGTAACCAATCACTTACAAGTCGGGCATTGCCACGAAGTAACCAGCTTTGGCAAAGTGATCCGCTTGGACTTGGTTGTTCACAGAGTTCACACCAACGCCATTTGTCAATAGTATAAGAAGACTTGTTCCTTGACTCTCTGAGTCGGCAGGTTTTGAAATATACACCTACTTAGTTAGAGGGGAATACAGCAAATATGCCTGCAGCTCACGTCGGTGCCCGCGAGCTTCACAATTTCCTATACATATATCTCTCAGATCATCTTCGTCTCCCCATGATTTTCGAGGATTTTCATGGGAATTAACATACTCCTGAAGAACACTCGGACGGATCTATATAATTTGTCAGAACATCCATTTCTGAAGGTATTACACAATGAACTAGGCCAACCTAATGGAGGATTGCTTGTGCAATGGTCTCCCATAGCTTGAGTTGCTTCATAGGATGGCAGAATATCGGAAGAGACTTTAGAGCTTGTAGATGTATTTGATTCCTCTTGATTATTCATGTTTATTTCGTTTTGATAATAGCTGTTTGGTGGGGTAAGTTTTACTAGTCGCAAGCTTGACAACCGGAGAATGGGGGCGCAGGTAGGTTATTGCGGGTGGCGTAGTGGCTGAGATGCTGTATGACACAGTCTGTTATGCATGAAATCACTAAATTGTGGCAGGGCTACCGCGTTCGTTATCCACTCTACGCGTTTCGTCGCGTCTACTCAACCACTACATAACTTCATCAACTACCCTACACTATCAAACAACTATTGACACCAACATATCGGAATCATGAGCGACGTACCTCTTACGGTTAACACCTTCAAAACGGTGTTTGGTACTCAGCAGCCTCCAGAACAGGTTGTACCAAACCCTATTCTTCAAGTTCTCATGGTCAAGCGGATAGCACCCCAGCCTGGTGCACCCGAGCGGTAATAATATATATCGAGGTTTCTCTTTTTATCATCTAGCTAATATTCATAGATATCGGATCGTGTTATCCGACTCAGTCAACTTTATTCAAGCTATGCTTGCTACTCGTGGGTGTGTCCTTTCGCTGGTAGTTTACTTATGTAACTGAAGTTGACAGAGGCAAACCCACTTGTGCAATCCGGCGATGTGGTCAAGGGCTGCATTGTCCAGTTGAATTCATACCAGGCGAATCTGATTAAGGAAAAAAAGTAACATCCGTCCAAGGCCTAAGTTGAAACGCCTAGTAACCTTGCAGTAGAATCTTGATTGTAATTGATTTACATGTTTTACGGCAGTACCCGGTTCAAAAAACTATTGGTGAACCGCTTTCGATGGATGAGCCACAACAACAAACGGGCACGGCTCAGCCCCAGCCCAATGCTCCACAACAGGCAACAGCTAATTCCTTCTATGGGGCAAAGCCCGCCCAACCTCCCTCTAGAGCTGTGGGGAATACAGGGGGGCGCTCCGTACAACAGTCGTAAGTTTGAACTGTGGAATAAAAGCGATGATTAATAGTTAACTTCCAGCCAGGTCGAAGACAGATACGCATGCTAATACCTATCCGATCGAAGCCATATCACCCTATCAGCAGAATTGGACTATTAAGGCACGAGTTGTTTTCAAATCAGACATTAAACACTGGACAAATAAGAGTGGCGAGGGAAAACTATTTACCGTTACTTTCTTGGATGAAACTGGAGAAATCCGTGCGACTGGTTTCAACGCTGAATGTGACGCATTCTATGAAGTATTGCAAGAAAATCAAGTCTACTACGTATCCCAATGCCGGGTCAACATAGCAAAGAAGCAGTATTCAAATATCAACAACGACTATGAGCTCATGTTCCAGAGCTCAACTAATATCCAGCCGGTTTGTTGCATACGATAAAGCACTTGGATATTACTAACTATTACTAACTGAATGTGTGTAGTGCGAGGACAGCAGTGTTCCACAAATCAAGCTGAACATCGTCAAGTTAGCAGATCTTGAACAGGTTGAGCCTGGCGCCATGGTTGATGTGCTTGCAGTTGTCAAAGAGGTCGGTGAACTTGGTAGCATAACATCTAATGCTACCCAGAAAACTCATGACAAACTCGAAATTACTCTGGTAGACTCAAGTGATGCATGGGTCCGCTGTACAATTTGGGGGAATCAAGCAAAGACCTGGGAGGTGCCTGCCGACAATGTGATAGCATTCAAGGGAGTTAAAGTCAGTGACTTTGGTGGTCGTTCACTTAGCATGCAATTCAGCTCAACCATGATGGTTAACCCAGATCTTGATGACGCGCATGCTTTGAAGGGGTGGTATGATGGGCAAGGCACCAGAGACTTGTCCACTTTTACTAGCCATCAAGGACTGTCATCAGCTGGAGCTGCCACCGGCCGCAAAGACCCACTGAAGACGATAGATCAGGTCCGAGATGAAAACATTGGTTCGGGCGATAATCAATATTTCTCACTGAAAGCCACAATAGTGTTTATCAGGACAGAAAACGTGTATTATCCGTCATGTAACGGTGCCACTTGCAAAAAAAAGGTGACATTGAACGACGATGGGAGCGGTTGGCTGTGCATGATGTGCAACGAAACGTGGGAAAAGCCACATTACCGGTACGCATTTACTCCTTGACTGTAATACCTATATTGATAAGGTTACCAGTTACATTATGAATATTTCTGTCAACGATGCTTTTGGTCAATTATGGCTCAGTTGCTTTGACGAAGTTGGAAATTTGATCATGGGTAAAACAGCCGACCAGCTCCAAGAGCTGCATGCAAGGTCGGAGCTTCCAGATGAAGACAGCATGGATGCTAAAATTGCCTACGACGCAACATTCAAAGATGCGTTTTGCAAAACTTACCTGTTCAAATGTCGAGCCAAGGAAGACAATTACAATGACGAGAAAAGGATGAGATATCAAGTTATGAGTGCCAGTCCCTTGAACTTTGCAGCAGAGGCTGCTAAATTGGCAGAGCAAATCGCTTTGTACAACATCTAAAATAGCTTATGATCTCATTACAAATATGTACTTACTTAGTTATATTCGTAGCTAAACCAATTGAAATATCAGTAGCCCTGGTATGGTTCAAAAAACGGTGCTTTTTTGAACTTACCCTTGAGCTGCGATTGATGAGTAAAGAATAGTCGTTCAAAGATCAGTGAAAAGGACAGGTTCAAACACCGAAACTCTTCCTCCTTTTCAAAACCCACGAGTGCTTGCTATATATGCTGGTTTGCATCGAGTGAGAAACAGACTAGGTAGTGAACATCGACTCTACGTCTCCTACGTCGTAGTCATTCAGCAGCATGCAAATACAATCATCTTCATCTTAGACGCGCAGAATCCAGTAGGATTTATTCTGTTTTCTACACCAAATCATGGTTGTCCCTTTCTTGATTCTGCTGAGGCACCAGTCCGAATATACAGTGTGTTATGAACGCTCTTCAATTTTTTGTATGTCTCTCACTAACTAAAAACATTGTGGGTTTCGTAATCTATCTTGATCAGGACAAGGCCCACCAGCCACCGTCGGCTGTTGTGTAAGGCATGCCATAGTAATTTGGCTACACTCAGGTGTCCTGTAAACATCAAGTGAATCCTGCATGATTTATAGTGGACCCCAAGATTTTACTCTCTAGTTAGTCTGAGGTCGTTAAAACCTACTTCGGATACCTATGTTTTCGTTAGCTGAAACTGTATTGTGGAGTCTTGGCAGATGATCGTGATTGAGATTAGGGTTTGCGCTGTCGTAACCCTCCTGTGTGGTCAGCAGTCAAATTGCCGCACAGCCTCACAAGCATTGCCAGGCGAATTGATTCTCAAAGATCAATAACATCCCGCCCAACGACGTCGAAATACTAACCCATCCACCACAGCCAGCACCATGGGGTAAGATATCCCTTGTGCATCAATAATGATGGATCGGTGAAAATTAACGACCTTCTAGTATCGATCTCGATCACAGGAGGCCGACGCACCACCGCAAGGCACGACCTGAAATCTACCAACCCGAAACCTACGAAATCTGAATATGCTAACTGGTCTACACAGGCGGCCAAGTCAGACAATGTCTACCTCAAGCTCCTTGTGAAGCTTTACCGCTTCCTCTCGCGTCGTACCGACTCGAGCTTTAACAAGACTGTCCTGCGTCGTCTGTTCATGTCCAAGATGAACCGTCCCCCGGTTTCCTTGAGCAAGATCGCTCGTCACACCGCGAATCCCAACATCAACAAGGATTCTCCCAAGAACAACGAGCGCACAGTTGTCATTGTCGGAACTGTCACCGATGACAACCGGCTCCTTACCATCCCCAAGGTTTCAGTTGCTGCTCTGCGGTTTACCGCCACTGCCCGTGCCCGTATTGAGGCTGCTGGTGGTGAGGCTATCACTCTGGACCAATTGGCTCTGAGATCGCCCACTGGTAGCAACACCTTGTTGCTCAGAGGACCAAAGAACTCTCGGGAGGCAAACAAGCATTTCGGCATGGGTCCTCACCAGAAGAAGAAGCCGTATGTTATTTTTTTAATATCGATATATGTACAAGGTTGTCTAATTCTGGAAATAGTTACGTCGAGAGCAAGGGTCGGAAGTTCGAGCGGGCTCGTGGTCGTCGTCGCAGCAGAGGTTTCAAGGTTTAAATTTGTGGGAGGGTGCTGGATTGGTGTTCAGGAAAAGCATGTCCTTTACGATTGTCGACCAACAAAAACCAATTTACAGATCCTTTCCTTTGTTGGTACAATTGGGGATTCTTTGCGTTCTTACTTTTGTCATCATATCTTGGGCAAGGAAAATGGCATTGGGTTCAAAAATGGGATGGGTTGTTTTTTCATGAATGATGCTCGGTCGGTATGGTTCAAGCTTGGAAGGTGTTCAATTATACACCATCATACGCTCTGTTGCCCAGATTATGAAGTACTACAAAGGTTCCATAATCACAGTTGGCATGTAATGACAGAAGACCTTATGAAACCCAACAATGATGCATTTAATACACTTGAAGCACCCATAATACCCATCTAAAGTTTACCATAAAATCCCATTGGTATCTATGCCAATCAGAAACTCCCTTTTCTAAACATTCGAATGACGCGAATACTTGGCCGCATTTCTCGAAATTGAGTTGGGATGTAATCAACTACGTCTGTAGGCGTCTCTAAGCGTCTCGGTGATGTACTCTACATACTACAATCCAAATACAAGTATAATTCCTTACCACTTTGGCCTTTGGTGTGTACTAGTCTCACAACATTCTATCAACTAACACATTTTGAAATCCAGCGGTTTTGCCAAAGTCTTACTGGCTGTTGTAATATACAGTTGAAACTACAAATTACTGCTAGCCGTTAAAAAATTATGTGGCTAACTTCTCCTTCCTCACCGCCCAGTCCACACCATATCGCTTCCCATAAACCCTCCCCTTCCCATGCCCATCGTCAAGTTCCCCAATCCTGATCCCCCACCTCCACCCCCTCCGCCCATACCACCTCTTGAATTACCCTTCGCATGCTTCCCAGCTTCCCGAACACATGCCACAATCTTGTTCAAATCCGTCTCGACGACACACCCGCCTATGATCATCTCTTCAAGAGTAGCATGCAGCGTCTCGAAGTTGAAGATCAGGTCTAGCTCGCATACGTTTTCGAACAGCTGATCAAGGGCTTGAACAAAGACTTGAATGAGGTCCAGCAATCCCAGCGGGGACTCAAGTGAGTCGGAGATGACTATGAAATAGAGAGTTGCATAGTGACGATACAGCAACGTCAGCGGCTCGTCGGCATCCGATGTGTTCCAAGAGTTGGAGCCAGCTAGAAGAGGAGGAAGGGGGAGGAAGTTGCAGGCAGACGGAGACCGGTTTGAAATGAGGGAGAAGATTTGGGAGAGGAGGCGTTGCTGGAGAGGGACTTCCTGCACAGGTGGGGTCAGCTTTGGTGCATGATTGATGGTAAGAACAGAGAGGCACTATTTGAGAGTAGAATTTGGTCAATCGGGGCGCCCCTTGGTTGTTGAAGACCAGAACGGCATTGATCATGATTGAGGTACAGTTGTAAGTGAAAGCTACAGTGTAGAGAGTGCGGCTCTGCACAGCTTTGGAAGTATTACTCTACACTGCAGTACTCAGTTTACTTGGTAAACTGTGGCACCTGATCCCTGGAACAATCTTGAGTGGTGGAACAGATCTTGGGTTATCTTGATTGTGTAATCTTCTTCTGTTCATGATGTCCAGCCACTTAGCCACAACCCCCGCCGGAGGCGGGGCCGCACCTGTAAATTATCCAGGAGCTGTACGCTAGTTAAAAGTTTCTCAAAAAACTCAGTCTGATACGCAGATTTCGATTTTTCACATACTTACCATAACTTAGCATCTTGAATTTTATTATTGCTTCCGGTTGGAATATTTGTCATAAATTAATGTTAATCTAGGGTTAGGGCCATCTGCCATTTTTGATAAAAACGGACAAAACAGAGAATATTAAAAGTACATGGCAATAATGTCTACTGGCAGCCAAAAGTTCATCATCATTCAAGCATATGACCAGGTATTTGGGCTCCAGCCACCGTTTAAAAATCCATCCCCATCAAGTAGCTCTCCAAAATTCTCATGAACTTCGCCACAAATGCTTCAAGGTGAAAAATTACTTTGCTTCCTAGGTGGATCCGGTGTTCAAAAAAGGCAGACCACTTGATTACGTCGGCCTTCAGGGCGTCATCAGTCTTTTCGATCAGGCGGAATGTCAGGAGCTTTGATGTGTTAGCACCACGTAGCCAAGCGGCCGAGCTAAGCGACCATGAGAGATTTACCTTGAGTATTGTTGTCGCCGGTATGCAATGTGTCAAAAGGTCATACAGCTTAGCGCGCACTTGCATAATTCTGCATACGCCCGTTAGTTCCTAGACCCAGTCTGCCATAACCGAAGGCATGTTTCAAACCTAGCCGGAGTATGCTCCGCCAGTATTTCATCAGCAATCTGTGCAATCAACGCCTCAAAATCCGGAGGAGGTATCGGTGTGGTATCTTTGACCGTTTCACTAATAGTATACCGGTCAACGTCTCTGCATCTGTTCGAAGGACACCTCAAACGAACTTTTGGGCATAGACAGCTTCTAGCATCAACAACGCACGTCTCAAGTTCCGGCCACTTTCTTCAGCGATTCTAATCGCCAGTTTCTCTTTAAACTCAACCTTTTCTGCAATGGAAGTATGTTTCAATATAGCAACGATATTTTCCAACGTAGGGGCAGCCACCCTGACTAGCAGTGTTCTACTTTTTATCGGAGGAATTATGTTTGCCGTTGAATTTGCGACTAGTATTAATCGTAAATTAGGCGAATATTTCTCCATAGTCCGTCGAAGAGCAGCCTGTGCATCTCGTGAGAGATGCTCTGCCTCATTAATGACGACAACCTTGAAACGTTGCTTGGCCGCGAGATCGACCTGCTGTGTCTGTGCAGTTTCCTTGAGAAGCGATTGGATTACCACCCGATCGTAGTTACCAACATCTGAGGGAGTGATCTCAAGATGATAGTTAGACGATACGATGTTAAATTCGATCTTTCGATTCGAGGTAGTTTGGAAAACTCGAGAATCGACACGAATCTAAGATTATAGATATTAGCTATCAGGCCAAATATGCCATTTAGTATTTTTACTTTCTCCGCCCCAGGTCCATAAAGCTCCTTCAATGTTGCTACTATACGTGTCTTCTTTCCGCCGCCTGACGGGCCGTAAACAAGCAAATGTGGAAAGTCACCGCTGTTCGCCTGACGTAGTGTTAACTCTAAATCCGCTGTATTTCAGAATTTTGTCCGACAACACACAAGTGCCTTCAGCCTCGATGATAATCCTTCGTGATACTACAATTACCAGTCTTGATCAGTTATACGTAATATTAACAGAACATACTGCGTCAGGAAGGCAGACTGACATGCAAAGCTTCGAGAGAACGCGGCCGATGCTTGTCTACCCAGAGCTGAGGCATCTCGAGTGGCTGAGAAAAGTATGTCGGAGGAGGCTGAGTAAGGAGTACGTATATCCGTAGGAATCGTTGAGGCCGCTGCGGTCGCTGGCGGGCTGGCGCGGGGAATTTCAGGAGGTCTAGAAAGTCAAGTGGACGCGATCGCGCAACGGACGCGTAAATCACGGCGCTTGGCGATTCTAGCATGAACCGAATGACCGGGATTATCCAAACATCCAACTGTGGCTTGTGCAAACACACAACATCATAGGGAAGCGAGATTTCAGGTTTTCACATAGGGGGCGGCACGGCGGCTCAGGTGCATTCCAAATTGATCTGCAGGCATCGACAGGCTTTCTCTTGTTCCCAGGTGCCAGGTACCCAGAGGGCCAGAGAGCCTGAGCCTGAATGATTTCCCCACCCGCAAGAATTTTACTGTGCCATGCTTGTGACTTTGTCTTGTGTGCTTGTGTGGTGCTTGTGCAGTCAAGCTGCGGAGGCGGAGCCGCCGCCGGATCGGATGTGTTGTGCTGCGCCCCCCAGCAGTTTTTGGCCTCCGCCACCATCAACAACGTAACGGATACCCGGTCCAACTCCGAGATCGATACAACACAGCAACACTACCGAAACCACTCCTGAATTAACAAGCGCCTATTAGTGTTATAAAACATCGTTGCTTCCGCTCGTTGTTGACTTTCATTTCCATCATCAACACACAGTTACATCAACACATCACACATCTACCCAACTCTCACTATCCGCACAACCCAGCACTCGCTTAGCAACATCACTAAGTACATCATATGACAATGGAATCACCACAGCAATCACCACAGCTTTTGCCCACGGGTGAAGGATTCTCATCTCCAAACCGCTCTCGTGCTTCATCACGAGGATCGCATCTGACTCTTGATTTGTCGACGATCCCTCCTCTCACACAGCCGGCGACCCCCTCAAACACTCTTCTCATCACAAACCTCAACCAGCTTGAGATATTCGCACAGCCACATATTACACAGCTGCGAGACATTATCAATACCACAGCTGCTTTGGCGTCCTGGTCACCCCTGAAGTCCTTCCGCCGCATTGTTTGTTCATTCAACACTGTCGAAGATTCGATTGCTGTACGACAAGCACTCGATGGCGAGAGCATCATGGGAGAGCGTGTTAGAGTTTACTTCGGCGAACATACACCTCTACAACCAGTTGACCAACATCTGCAAGCACCCGAATCCAAGAAACTATTTTTCATTTCGCCACCGCCATCACCACCTCACGGTTGGGAGTCCAAGAACGAAGATCCACCGAACGCAGTAATCGTTGCCGAGGACTTGGCACATGCGCTCTCAAAATTATCGTACGACCCCAAGAAATTGAGCGAGACAACTGGAGATATCACCCACGAAAACAAGGATGGCGTACAGACTATCAGACGTCCGAGATCTGCGTCGAGCGTTGTTCTTTTTGAACCTGAGGATGCAAATGCTAGTGAAATGCCGGCAATCAGTGTCGATGATTACACCGATTCTGGAGATGAAAGGAGCCCTGTTTCTCCAAGTCTACCCGTTGCAGCACAGGTATTTCACACCACAAGACCACCAGTAGAGTTGATCCAAGACGCATAAATACATCCGATCGGTCAATAAACAAACAGTTTTTTTTTTTTGCTTCTTAGAGCGCCTAAAGTTACTTCTGTTTTCATTTATTAGGGTGTGGAAGATGTGGTATATCTGGCAGGTTATTGGATGATAGTAGGAGATGGCGTAATCGTTTTTGTGCTTCGGAGTTTATTTTCTGTTTTACAAAATCCATAGGGAGAGGCGCCATTATACTTTGCTTTGGTTTGCTTATTTATCTTGGGGTTTATTACTAGCGGGATTATATCGACAATTTGTTGGCTGCATGCCATTCATTATTGTCTAAGAAATAGGAGAAAAAAAGAACAGGTTTCAATCGAGAATTGAAGTTTTCTCTCAAATAATTTTATTTCCTCAAAGTTCTTTCTGTCGTATCTTTTAATCTCTAAATTGTGAGACTGATTTGTTTGTGGAACGAAACGGTTGGATAGAAAACCAAACCTCAAAACATTTATGGATACCACCCCGTGCTTTGACAAAAAACAATGCAAAATAATGAGACAAAGAAAAGTATTAACAGACCTTTGCAAAAAATGTAGAAAACAAAACAGAAGATAATACAAAATAACCGGACCGAATAAACCCCGTTTACAACAGAACACCTGTCCTCTATGAACAAAAACAACCTGAAATTTTGTTTTTTGCTCTCTCTTTCTCCAAAAGCTTTTCTGGAAATTTCCCCGCGTCAAAAGAATAAATACGGGAGGGAGACTACTGTGAGCTCCAACGAAGTCCGAGAGTAGAAGAAAGCCAAATTCGCAAAACAGGAGAAATGGACCACCCAAGAGTCAAGATTAAATCCTCCCTCTCACCGAATCTTTGAAATATGTTCCATTTAAAGGACCTAAGAAAAATATGAAATTGAATTTTTTTTCCCCAATGTCCACTTGCGATTCGTAACCCTCAAACCAAGACTAGGAGATCGCGCCCAAATCACCTACCGCAAGACACTACTCCGATCAAGCGCTTCTCTGAGCTCTGGTCTGTTCATTAGCTGAAAACATCTTGCAGCCTCTTGATATGTCAGCCATCTCCGTTTTCGCTTATGCATCTCTGGCCATTGATTCTCCTCCTTCTCGACCATAAATTCGAAAAAGTAATATAGTGTTCTTGTGTGCGTTTTTGTAGGCTTCATAGAAGAGGGTGATCTAGTGTCCCAGATTTCTCCCAGATTTCGAGTGACACGGCCTAATATGCCTGCCTCTTCCCATGCTTCACCTGTGGTTAAAAAAGCATTGTCAGCAAACTGTTGAGACGTTGAAATACGCGAGATTTTGTTGTGATGTGCAAAGTGTCAGGGGTGTAGAGGGTGCATACGGGCTGCGGCTTCCTCCGGTCGTGCTTCATCGGTTTCGTAACCGCCTTTGGGAAGCACCCAGTGGTTGGTGCGATTTGTGGATTCTACAACTAGAACTTTTCTTTTGTCGAGAGAAACGGCCACTACGCCGGCAACCAGGCGGGAGCCATCAGGTGCATATCCTAATTGAGTAAAAAAAATGGCACGTCAGTTATTGAACAACAAAAGCCCCAAAATGCTGCTACAAAGAAAGATATGAAACCGCGGAGCATTGGATCTCCGGATAGATGGAACGTACTCTGCTTTACCCTCCCAACACGCGCCTGGAAATGTAGGTTTCAGTATGAGCACTAGGGGGCGATGAAATTGACTACACCGACCTCCATGGATCGACATTGGGCCATCTCAACTTCACTCTGTGCCGTATAGCAGAGAAGTGCAACAGGTACTTGTCGAGAAAAGCGGGCGCGAGGGTGCGAAGGCGTATGGAGTAAAAGAAGTTTACAGCGGTTTTAAGATAGATCGAGGGGAGAAATGCTCTTTGAACCGCCAATGGCGTCGAGCAAATCTTGTCCAGAAGTTTGCGCGCGGAGGTCGTGTGCTGCTTGGTTGTTGTTCACCGCAGCAGAAGGTAAAGTACCTGGAGGACTGTGCACGCAAAAGACAGTACTCGTGTGCTTACCGGAGGATATGGGGCTGAATAGGACAATTGGAAAATAAGCCTGGGGGGGCGGGCTGCGGGTCCTAACGACGTGGATATATGAAGCTAGGAAGCACTGAGGCGCGAGGACTTTACGGCAGCCTTAACAGTATTTCCGGGGAGAATGATGAGAGGTAGTAGGTCTTGGGGGGGCAGTGGTGTGTGCTGGTGCTGCTGATGCAGTGCTGCTGGACTGGTTGCTGGTAATGAAACGTTGTTTTAGGGGATGGTCGATCAACTAAAGGCACGAGAAAGTCATGTTTTGAATAAAAACAGAAAGCATGCCTCTGCTGCAGGCCTTGTATGGTTGGAAGAAGGAGTGCCTCTGAGGGGACTCGGAGGTACCGCGACGCCCGGCGGTGGGATGAAGTACCACTATGTACTTGTGCTTTCTCCTCATAAAAAAAAGGGTCCACAGTCGTCACACCCGGTTCCAACTTAGACTATTTTTTGTGTCGCTCTTTTAGGAATGGCTCCCAACTGTCCAACCGGGGCACAAGCAGGCAGACAGGAGTACCGCTGCTGCTGTTCTGCTGGTGTTGCTCTGCTGCCCTTGGTTTGCTTGGAGGGAGGGAAGGGGAGGCGAAGGCAGTGTGTGATTATTCCTGATCCCACCAGGCGACGGGCAGCACCCTCTCGTCCTCCCGGCCTCATCTGCATCCGCAGCCCCCCTCTCCTGCTCTCCCCCTCAACGAAACAAAGCCCGACGTGGCGACGACCACCAGTCTGTACCGCTGCACAGCACTGGAGAGCGAGCGAGAAGACAGGAGAACACTGGGAAGGAACTGTCCGTGTCCCTGTCGACACCCATCCCACATGGCTTGAAGATTGACTCGATTCGCTCGAAAGCCTCTCTCGCTCGCTTGTCACTGTCCTGATGATGAACAGAGATGATGGCCATGAAGTGAGATGGAGTTTATGCGGGTTGCGCAGGGATAGACATGTAGGATCTGGAAGGAGGCGGGGCGCCAGAGCAGTGTCAAAAGCTCATTAATGGAAGGGCTGAGGAGGAGGGGGGCCTTCAAACCGGAGATCAATCCAGAAAAAAACAAACAAATACTGCCTTGCCCTCACCAATATATACGGATACATGTGTTTACGGGTACTCGTACATGTACTGTTTGTTCTATGTATCCACTTGATATTGTTGACTTCATCCCGATGTTCCTCTCATCTTCCAGCTACCGTTTGGGTTCTTCAAGTGGTATTCCTACTGGCCGTTTACTCGGATATTTACCAATTTCAACGTAACCTTGGTTCTGCTAAAATCCAAAATATTCAAATATGACTCGCAACGATAAGTTTGTTATGTTTCGTTGGTCTAAACTTCCCAGCTGCCTGGGCTGTCTACCGATTCGACTGATGATGATGTGATATTCACCCCACACACCCCCTCCATGTATGGATTCAAGTTCTCGAAGCTTCAACGAACAGAAACAGTGAAACCGTGAAACTACAAATAGTCCATCCAAGTCCTCCGAATTCAAGTGCAGACATATTATTGGATGTCGAGGTCCAGTCCGCTGCCTTTTCTGCATGTGAACTGTTTCCTCACTACATAATACATTGCATTGCCCAGCTCTGCTGCAATACTACCTCTGTTTCTACCCTGCTTTATCAACCTATCTTGGAGTAGGCCAGCATATTGTGTACCCATCGACGCATTTAATCCCACTCCTCCACCATACACAACCTCGTTCTACGGAGTATACTTCGACAACTGTCTATAGGCCCTTGCACATTCTTCGCGACAAACCGGAACCTTCCCCACTTGCAAACCAAGCTTATGCAATGTCCGTCGCCGCCGCAACCGGGCCCGTCACCGTTGTTTCTTACCATGGTGGGTTTGGAGCCTATCATTGCAGCACGAGGTCATTTCGCTGGTGTTGTAGCAACGCGGCTAATATAATCGCTCTCGTCTCGAAGGTTCGCTTTCTGGCAACACATGTAACTACTGCCAGTCAACCGGAGGTAATTCACCCCGCTTAATTGTAGTTCCTAGTCATCATGATCGGGACTTTTTTTTTCCCATGGCAGCATTGAAAATCTGCCGGACTTGGGACCTGATGCGTAAACTAAACGGAATATACAGGATGTTCATTTTACCTACAAGTGAAGTCACTTACCGTTCAACATTATCAATTTCTTGTTGATCGTGGATGGAGACGGTGGGGGTTTTCTATACGTGTATTTATGTTACATATAGTTTTGTTTGCTGATTCAGTTTAACTGGTCGATAGAAGTGGGCATCTTTTATACAAGCCACATATGAAACTAACTTGCTGCAAACAATACACAATAAGGTATGTATAGGAATTGCACTAATAATATATCACGCTTGAATGATTGAAAATAGTTGGTTAACAAAGCTATATACTGCAGGCTCAACGCTAAAACTTTCAAGCCTTCTAGAGACCAACGCCAGTGTCTTCACAAATGGACAAGATACATACTTGGCGATGAATATATTCGGGATGTGGCAAAAAAATATCCAAAGTCTAAAGAGTGAGTCTCCAGAAAGCTGGTTCGATGTTCCCGATTTGTGTAAACAAGATCCCGGTCAATGGCCGGCCCTGATCGACAGAACATGGGGTCGAAAATCATCCGTTCCGTAGAGGCTGCTGACCCGTTTGTTCGGCTTGTTGAAAAGGGAAAAGAAGAAACAAAAAAACGAATTCGATCTCTCGGAAAGCGTGCATGCACCGGATTACCCAGCCCTACAGGGCCACATACCACCCGAGCCAGCGCATAAATTCGAAGTCACATTAGAACTTGCCTCTTTTACTGAAGAAAAGTAGGTTTTCTTTTCCCTCTCAGTGTTAACGATTCTTTTTTACCTGGAGCATACTTTTCATGCATCGCCGAACCAAATAAAATTAGACTGATTGAGTGATTTTTTTGAATCAGGTATGCGGTGTTTGAAAACTATCAACGTAACGTCCACAAAGAAGAGCCGGAGGAAATCAGTGAAAGTGGTTTCACACGCTTCCTCTGTGATTCTCCGTTAAATCCTGAAATAACTCTCGCGGGGAAGAAGCTTGGCTCTTATCATCAATGTTATCGTCTTGACGGTCGACTTATTGCTGTTGGAGTTTTGGATCTCCTACCAAATTGTGTTAGTGGTGTTTACTTCATTTATCATGAGGACTTCGAAAAATGGCACATGGGGAAACTCAGTGCATGTAGAGAAGCCTGCTTAGCAAAGGAAGGAGACTATGGATACTACTATATGGGTTTGTATTTCTGCAATGTATTTCGAGACAAAATGATGTTGATGGTTTTAGGATATTATATCCATACTTGTGCTAAAATGAGATACAAGGGGGAATATGGCCCATCTGAGCTGCTGGATCCTGAAAACAATGAGTGGAATGAATTAGACAAAGAACTAAAAACTTTGCTGGATAACAATCCGTACTGTTCACCTTCGTCCACAAATAATCCAGGAACAGGAAATACCCGGGCGAAAGAGCTTGCGGGAGAAACCGACGGAAAAGATGAAGATGATCAAGACGAGGAGGAAGATGATGGTAGACAGCACTCGCCAGGCTTCGTTTTGAAAACAAAAATGCCGGGCGTAATGACACGCCAAGAGATAAATTCGTTTCCTGTCGGTCAAGTACGCATCAAGTTGGGTAAAACAATGGCTAGGGCTGGGGTAAGTTCGGGCCTTTGGGAAATAGCTTATACAGTTTACTAATACTTTGTAGAACCTAGTCGGTTTCAATGATAAAGACGGATACCTAAGGAAACTGCTCGATGAAACAGTTGCAGCTGTTGGGCCCGAAGTTGCACGAGATATGATAATGTCTTTTTGAACAGTGACAAAGATCTGCTTACAACATTACTCGTATCTATATTGACTGGTCGTACTCAGTTTTTTGGCTTTTTGTTCAAAGACCCGATCGAAAATCATATTTAGTCTAGTTTCGTCAAAATAAAGTCATTTAGTCTTGGGTTGCACGCTCTGCTTTATTGGTAGTTTGATTTGTATATATTAGCTGTCATATAGGATTTCAAAGATTGGTCCGTGAGTGGGACACTTATCACTCGTTATCAAAAATAAAACTGGCCGTGTGTCGAGGCCTAGTTTATGGCAGTAATGAATCTATCATATTTCTCAACAGGCATCAACGCTTTATGGTGTTATTAGATTTAGTTGGGTTTATGTGTAAGCAACTCCTCTATTTATGGCAAAGATAGCCTATCGATCATAGTTGGATACCGGTGCGACGGCATGTTATCCGTACTAGGCAAATTTAAGTATTAGACGTTGGAATGCTGAACCCAATGTGGTATAGAATTACCTAGTTGGCTTTAGGGTGAAATTTTGTAACAGGACGCACAATATAATGTCTATATACTTATGTCAATGCATCCGGCCATAATGATCGTTTTTTGGGTCTTGTTTCATTCCAAACTTGATAAGTAGTCATTTAGCTCTTCTATGAAGGGCTATTTCTTGCGTCTGGAAGTGTGACATGGTTACAAAATTGATATATCATGCATAGACTATCAACAAAGTAGTACTTCTGAAAATATGACACCTAGAATATTGAAACAAATACATAACTTCATCAATCATGCGGACACACTATATCATCCGTGAGTTAGGGTATCCGATATCCTTCCATAAAGAATCTGTGCTGCTTGCAGTTTTGAAAACTGCTTCCTTCTCCGTTTCCCATTTAGAGTGTGTATTCTCTCTTGGAGGTCTCGATGGTGGGAACTTATCCTCGCACTCGTTTACTGGCTCATTCGGCCACTTTCCAGTCCTGAATCGCGCCCATATACGCCTCATTTGCACACGGCTCTCCAAAGTTGTGCCAAATACCAACAATATCAAATACCCGTTCGACGAGCCTGCGAAGAAGAAAGACCAGTCGGACAATTGGGCGTCTTTGGTCCAGCCGGGGGTTGGTTTTGGTGCATCGAGGCTTGTGCGTGCCCGGACAGATTTAGCATAGACCCATTGTGAGAGCAACAACGTCGATTGCATGCATCTAGCCATACGTTAATTGATTGGTGCGAAAGAAAAATATTATGATTGACTGGAGCCTACGCTATTGTGATAAATCCAAAGATAAAGCGTATTATGATATATCGGTCTTCCTTTGAGCGGGGTTCTGGCTTGCCTTCCGGTTTAACAATGGGTTCCCGGTTGTAGGCAGGAGGTTGGTCGGGAATGTAGGAGCTGCCTATCTCAAACGGGCCCTCCGTCTTTTCGGACTCCCCGTTGTCGTAAGTCTTCCAGATATGTTCTTTTCCCCAGGATGAACCCAACCGGACCCGGGCACATTTATACAAAATGAACCCCATGAAAATGGAACCAATGCCCAAGTTTGAGACAACTATGGTGCATAATTTAGCTCAAAATACTAGGTTAGATCTAATCCTAGATGGTGGACCTACGGATACAATTGGCAAGAGCGATATGCAGTATTGGAATGTTTAACACAAATGGCATGTTTGTGAGCCCGGTAATCAAAAGTGGAAGGACGAAGCAAGCCCACTTCGAGATCGATATAAAGCGGGTTGACTTTACAGCGGCCCATGGCATCTCCCATACTGATACCAGAAGCATAAACGACCAGAAAAAGAACAGAAGACTTCCAACGTTGAAAAAATACATCCCTATTCAACATGTTTAATTGGTCATGAAGTACTAAGTCCGAGAATGCAAAATACATACGGACGGCAAAAATAGCTTTTATTACAGAGTTTGCGGATGTGCTATATCCAATCGATGTTTTGGGATCCTTCCATTGTTGAAGATATAGATTGTACTCTTCTATCTGTATCTGTGGCCACCGTGCAAGCTGCACGGCTACGTGCGCTATTGTAAAGAACTGTTGTATAAAGGCAGATATAGACAGCAATGACACATCTAAAGAAAGTGAATCAGTTTCCGTGGCTCATTTGGGTCAGAGTACGCACAAACAACTTTTTTGCCGTTCATTCGATAGAGGATGTGGGTAAGGGCTGCAGCCACGGCACTTCCTACAGTATCTAAGACCAATTAGAGATAGCCAAAATACGCCAACATTACTAGTTAGCCATACACAGTATAACCCCAATAGCCATAGCTATTGTCTCTGGGTAGAGGTATATTGTTTTTTCTGTTCCGACCATCCTGGAAGTGCTTGATTGGGGTGCTCTCGTGAGCGGATGATAAAATGGAACTCAGTCCTCTTATGAAGATGAAAACCAGCCAGCAGGTTTCATGGATTTTGGAGAACAGAATCCGAGGCAGTGCTCTTCAACGAATATGGGGTGAATCTGGGCAACTATGGCCGAAGGCAGCTCATATAATTAATCAGAGCATCCACTGCCTCTGTGCAACGAAGCAAGAAGAATTTTCCAAAAAAGACTGTGAAGAAGAAAACGAGCGAGTAATTTAGGAAGAAAGCTAACTAGAGGGATAGAAAATCTACTCTTGAGGCCCACAGATCCAGTCTGTAACCCCACCCATTGATTAGTATTGGTTATCACGAGCTCAGCCATTTTCCAGCCTTAAACTATAGAGTGTTTTGGAGTCCAGAAAAAGTGGCCTAATGTGGAATACCCCTGGGCCTCCTGGCATGTAGAGTAGAGTGTGAAAGTAGGAGACGGTATCCCTCGCATGTAAGACATGGTTGGCCCCAGATCTTCGGTTGCTACCGCTCAATGCAATGATAGAAATGTAGCAAGCCATCATTTTTATTCTGTCAATTCACGAAGATTGATCTGTCATTTCCCTACATGCTACGTCTATATCGGTAGTAATTTACTACCCATATGTATACAAGCACTGTACTACAATGTTTTATTGTAAACTAGCACAGAGCATCAGATAGTTTTCTCAATGTATTTTCTTTTTCACAACTACATATCATAAGCTTAAGGATACGGCCATAACTCTTCTTATCGGAGGCCCCGCTGAAGTGTGGCAAGTTAGTATCACCGTATATCATGTCGGCATACACTATCGATGTTGGTTTCTTGCTGCATGCTCTGTAGCATCAGGTACAACATGTGGCATGCGCAGTTAGCCAGGATGCTTCAATCAAGATCCACCAGGATACATGCCTATCATGCATAGCCGGGCTGAAGCTTGGGCTGGAACTTCAGCTCCTGAGCTCCTGGAAGTACTCCCGGATTACTAATACATAGCTGAAGCTAACGGACGAACCATGGGGACGGACGTCTTGCATGGCAGCATGAAGCGCCGTGTGCAACCCCTGTCTCGTTGACAGTTAGAACTTTGAGGGGTCATTAGTCTAAACATTGCGGAGGCGCCAGTGCTTGTTATCCGTACTCTGTAGAGTCTAGATAAGCTTGATCCCATCATTAAGAAATATTCACAGTATAGAAAGCTGACAATCCATAAATTTGCTATTAATCTAGTTTTTTTGGCTGTATTTCAGACAACGTCATGTGATATATCAAAATATTCTGACTTCTGAACTTGAATCGAAGTTCCCGTGCAGGTCGTACATGCAAAGTACTAGTACAAGTTAGTTTGTTTGACCACAGCTAAAACTATATACCCAAATAGTTGTTCGCTCTCGGGGGTCAAGGAAGAATGCCCAGCAAAACTAGGTACGAGATTCTACTCAGAGGTAGCTAAACATCGACTTGAAGTATTACTACTTCCGATATTTCTACTTAGACTCCACTGATAATATTAGCACAAATATCAAGGACACCAGCTGCAAACTATATGAGACATAGATTTAAAAAGGTGATGTTTTATGTTTCTTGGATTGACTTTAAAGTATCCTAGCATTAATAGACACGTGGAGAAGCATATACCTGGAAACCTTGCTCTACCTATATAGTTACGTTACGACATGGATATATATCTCGTGGGGCGATAAATTACATTTTACACTGCGCCTCCGTGGAAAACACGTCCTTGTCATGAAAAACAGAGGCTGGCCAATAATTTAGATTAATCACATCGGGCTGATATCGCCTTGTTGGCCTTGCTGTGCAAGTACTTTCTGTTGTTGGACCCGATGATTTAGTTAATTCTCAGCTGTTGTAAGGCTACACATGAACCGAGCTCGTAAGGCAACTACTGTGTACGAGTATATTTTGTGGCGCATGCATGCAGTTTTACGAGGTAACACATATAATTCTACGTGTTGGTCAGACCCGAGATGTATATGGCCACTTAACCAGTTTTATCCTACTATCTCTTAATTGAACGCAGTTAGAAATGTCAGGCCTTGGGTCCAAACAACACTATAACCAACGAACCTATTGTTAGATCCAATTACTTAGGCCTGATCGAATTCATTACTATGTTTATCTTACCTATGCATGCGCTTTATATATGTTTCAGGCCTCCTCTCGCGCTCGGTTGTAATGTTGGATATGCCATAAAATAGATCAATATAATATAATGCCATACATGATGCGCATCATTGACTTTCTCACGGCCAGTATTTCAGATATTTCGCAAAGGAATGATTTTGAAAGTTTCGCATATACCACTAAAATTTTGGATTTGGGCCTGATATCTTGAGGATTTACGTTATTCTCTTCTCTTCGAACGTCAACACCATTCTAGAATGCATCTGAATATTTTCCCTAAAAGGTTTTATCAGATTCGTTTACCGATATCAGATTCCGCTATTTGTCAGCTACCACAGCCTACAGCAGTAATTGCAAAGCGCTGATTGGCCAGTTAGCCATTGCCACCCCTGACAAGTTGATAGCCGGTAGTGGTTGAATCATCCGACGGAATTCACTTGAGCCTTCGGCTTCGGCCACAAATCTACTTCAGTCAGCCTGCTTCAAAAACCACCTCCTTCATAGCTTCCGACTTAACATCTCGCATTCATTCTGCAGCATAGCTACACGTCCCAGCTTTGCCCGAACACACACATTTTACACCATGTCAGCACCACGCACATTACTGGCCTCGGTGACATCACACCCGTTTCGCTGTCTGTTCCATCCTACCGCCACAAAGCCTGCGTTGCGTCTCGTCGCTGCCCGCCACTCGTCGTCGAAGCGTTCACTACAAACACAGACCTACTCAATACCGACAACACTTCCAACAGAGACGATACACTCTAATGTCGGTGCCATACCTCCCGTCACCCCCGCACACGAGAACACCTCCGGACCCCCGCCTGCACCTCCCAAGCCTTCGCCACTAACCCGGAAAATGCGTCCTCGCAAGGCGGCCATGTCGCTTACCCCCACCGCCGTTTCGCAGCTGAAGAGCCTCATGGACCAACCGACGCCACAGCTGATCCGGGTGGGAGTTAAGAACCGGGGGTGCTCTGGGCTGGCCTACCATCTAGAGTATATCGACAAGCCAGCAAAGTTCGATGAAGAGGTGGTTCAGGACGGCGTGCGGGTATTGATAGACAGCAAGGCGCTATTCAGCATTATTGGTAGTGAGATGGATTGGGTTGAGGACAAGCTGAGCGCCCGCTTTGTGTTTACGAACCCGAACATCAAGGATAGTTGTGGTTGTGGCGAGAGTTTTTCCGTTGGTTGATGAAGGGTGAACGGATGTGCATGTTTTCTAGTTGTTGTTGGGTGCGGCGTACGCAACTTTAGATTGTCGATAGGTTCTTCTGGGGTTTGGCATTGGCGTTATTGACCACTGCTGGCTTTTTCTCTTTTTTTGTGTTCCGTCATGTTTTTGTCATGCATACCAAAATGCCCTGAAAAGGTTTAGATGTGTTATTTTTAGAGATGTGTGTAATTTTTTTCTTTTCTGTACAAACAGCAGTAGCTATTTGGCCATCTGGAGTGCGGTGAATTAGACTCTCTTCACAATATTAAATCGTGAGATAAGTGCTCGCGCCTGTGATCCGGGGTAACCTAAAAAGTAGCAATGTGGAACCCAGAGCCGCACTATCCATAAATTTCCCCATCCCACCTCAATACCACCACCACTACCACTGCCACCACGACCACCACCACCATGTCGTCGCCGATGTCCTACTTCAAAATCACGCTCATCCGCTCCGCCATCGGCATGACCAAGCGGCAGAACGCGATCATCGCCTCGCTCGGCCTGCGCAAGCGCATGAGCATCGTCTACCACCCCGTCAGCGCCGACATTGCCGGAAAGATCATGAAGGTCAAGGAGATGCTGGCCGTCAGCGAGTGCGATGCGCCCGAGACCAAGCAGGAGGTGCATCTGCGGAAGAAGCCGGCGACTGGATTCGTGGTGGAGGGGAGGGTGTAGAGAGGGAGCGCGGAGGAAGACGAATTTACGATTGGGGAGGCTGGGGGGTTCATGGATGGATAGGCGTGGATAGGCGTGTATACGACCATGGAGGTACAGATGTATGCTCCACCGACATGCGAGGACGGTGGAGGCGGAGGGACGGATCAAAAAGCGAGTGATTGTTCAAGATAAAGCAAGCATTCTAGATTCAATTTTTACTACTTTTTCGGCCCTTGTCTTCTAAACCTTCTGCCATTCGGATTCTGTTGAGCGGTATACGAAATCATAGTTTGCAGGAATTCTCGGTGGTCTGATCTTCTATATGCCTACATTTTGCTGTTGGGACATCTATGTTCGCTGTGCTGGTGACGGAGTATATACAATCAATGCGTAATGAAGAAAAGGCAGCTTTGGATTTGGCAAGATGGCTCGGAGGACCCGTGGCATGCAATAGACTATCGTGAGAGCTGGATTTGCAGAACCCATATGAAATCTCATGACTAAAATGTTTATTTGAAACGCACACAAACACCGAAGAGAATATGACAAATACATCCCAAGTAGCAGTAATAATAGTGCTAATATACTCATTGTGTGTGCTTGAAGAGAGATTCTCGTTATCCTGTGCTGACACCTTGTGCCCGAACCTGCATTTGTCGATATCTTAAGCGTATGAGAGGTATCGATTCAAGTGGTGCTCACTCTTTATCTAGCGGGATCCAGTAAGCTGCCACCTCATTCCTGTAATGGGTATAATAAGTACTCATGCGCTTACTGATAATGTTTACTCAACTCGTCACTCAGGCCACCACCAAAATTTGTGCCCGTCCAAATCTCTATTCTATTTGAGCGAATCCTCCCTCTAGTCAATTCCTTCTGTTCGGTCAGCTTTCGGGGATGATGGCTTGATTGAGAATGAATATGGCTAGAATACTGGCTTCATGAGATGATTAGAAACGAGCATAAGCTGGCTTTGCTGTTAGGCCCGGGTTCTCGTCAGGCCCGGGGTTCGAGTCGCGCCCGAGTGTTTTTGCCTGCAGCCGACTTTTCGGTCGAAACACCAAAAATCCTTAGACGCGCGCCGTCCGGGCCGACTAGCCTCCCCCACCAACGAAAACCACCTCACCACCGGTGACTCCCAGGTATACATACCACTCCGCGCCCTCGCCTCTCAACCCAATTTCGCACCCCCCTTCCTCTCTCGCCTCGTTTTTTGCAGTCCGAGCGGCATAAAACCCAACCCTATTTCACCATGGTGACCAAAGTCTGTTGCAATGCCATGCCCCGCTCTAGTGGTGCCCCGCAAACTGACGATGACCTCGCCGCAGACCAAAGTCCAGCCCGACCTCGCGAGGATCCAGGAACATGTGCAGCAGGCGCGCGCGGCGGACCCGGCGACGGCCCCGAATGTTGTGCCGCTGTATGCGTCCATACCCGCCGAGTTTATGAACCCGTCGGGGTGCTATCTCAAGCTCGCCGCCCAGTGAGTCATCCTCGCCCTCGCCCGCCGTGACGGAGTTCTGCAGGCGGCTTACACACCACGCAGGTCGAAGACGAAGAACTCGTTCCTGTTTGAGAGCGCCTCCAGCCGGGAGACGATTGGACGCTACAGCTTCCTCGGGTGTGGTTGGTGGCCCCCGTCGTCGTCGCCGCTGCGTGGGCCGAATTGACTGACCGCTGCGGACAGATCCTCGGAAGGTCATTAAGACCGGCACTGGCCATGGCGAGGAGGTCGATCCGCTCACGATCCTGCAAAACGAGCTCGCTGGATACCGCCCGGCGAAGTTCCCGGGGCTGCCGCTGCCGTCGATGTCGGGCGGCGCGCTGGGCTATGTGGCGTACGACTGTGTCAAATACTTTGAGCCCCGCACAAAGCGCGATCTCAAGGACCCGCTGCAGATCCCCGAGTCGCTGTTTATGCTGTGCGACACCATCGTGGCGTTCGACCACTTCTCCGAGACGCTGAAGGTCATCACCAACATCCACCTCGACGATGACACCGACGATGAGCAGCTGGCCAGCCTCTACGAAGCCGCCACGGTGCACATCAAGGAGATAGTTGCCATCCTGCAGGACCCTGAGACGCCGCTGCCGCCGCAGCCAGCCATCACGAAGAACCAGGAGTACGTCTCCAACATCGGCCAGGCCGGCTACGAAGCCCACGTCAAGCGCCTCAAGACCCACATCACCGCCGGCGACATCATCCAAGCCGTGCCGTCGCAGCGCTTCTCGCGGCCCACCGACCTGCACCCGTTCAACATCTACCGCCACCTGCGCACCGTCAACCCGTCGCCGTACCTCTTCTACATCGACTGCGACGACTTCCAGCTCGTCGGCGCCTCGCCGGAGCTGCTCGTCAAATCCGACGCCGGCCGCATCATCACGCACCCCATCGCGGGCACCGTCAAGCGCGGCGCCACAACGGAGGAGGACGACCGCCTCGCCGACGAGCTGCGCGCCTCGCTCAAAGACCGCGCGGAGCACGTGATGCTCGTCGACCTCGCGCGCAACGACATCAACCGCGTGTGCGACCCGCTCACGACCACCGTCGACCACCTAATGACGATCCAGCGCTTCTCGCACGTGATGCACCTCGTCTCACAGGTCTCGGGGAAGCTCCGCAGCGGCATGACGCGCTTCGACGCGTTCCGCAGCATCTTCCCCGCCGGCACCGTGTCGGGCGCGCCGAAGGTGCGCGCCATGGAGCTGATCGCGGAGCTGGAGGGCGAGCGCCGCGGCGTCTACGCCGGCGCCGTCGGGTACTGGGGCTACGAAGCCGACAGCATGGACACGTGCATCGCGCTGCGCACCATGACCGTCAAGGACGGCGTGGCGTATCTGCAGGCCGGCGGCGGCATCGTGTTTGACAGCGACCCGTATGATGAGTGGATGGAGACCATGAACAAGTTGCGCGCGAATATGCACTGCATTGAGACGGCTGAGGAGCGGTTTTCGACTGATGAGGAGGCGACGGCGGATTTGGAGGGGGGGCCGGCGCCAGCGGGAGGGAAGAGCGTGCATTTGGGGGATGGGTCGTAGGGGGTGGTGGTACCGGGGTTTCAGGTGCCCGCAATATGAGTTGTGGTCTGAAAAACTGTGGCAGAGAGGTACTTTTGGTGGGAGGGCGTTTATGTGATTTGTTATTTTCGTCAAGGTGGAATATATTAAGGCTTCTTTGTTCTCGAGTGACATCTCATGATCTGACTTCGCCTCCATCACTCGGACTGGCCATTGATGCCGAATCAACACCGTCACATTCCACAGGTCTAAATCGAATTATAGACCTAAAGCCGTGTTTCTGGCATCTCTCTTTTGTACATACCGTACAGGTCGACGTGTGGGAGTGCGAGTGGTAATGGTTGGCGGGCGGATCGCAAGTAGCTACCGCTCCGCATAGAATTTCCGCATCGACGCAATAGAGATCTCTCTATGATCGACCCGCATCTGATTCTCGGCTGCCAATTGGTGTCACGGGTGTGCGGTTGTGCAGGCACACAAATACGAGATGCAACGCTGCAAATTTCCCAATCACCGAGAACAAGTCGGTACTTCCCACTCAATTTATACTTTATGCGTCTCGTATATCTGGCCCTCTTGTGAACTGCTGTCCAGATGAAACGGCGTATCAAAGAGGGCCCCTGGTATAAATATCCTACAATTCAACTTTCTTCTCTATTATATACTTCTTGTGAATTAATCCCCCGGTATTAATTGGACCCAGAACACTACTTAACTAGTTCTCAATTGCATCACATCCGAGCTCTCCCCGGTTACGCTCGTCCGCACTCCAGGTCCCAGGATTTTTCCGTCAGCCCTACCAACTCCCTACCACACCTCCCTACACCCAAACCTCGCTCCCCACAAACAAACCGCCCTGCACTAACCACCACCCGCACCACCACCACCGCCACACAATGTCACCACCACCACCCACCCCCGCCGCGAAGGCTCCGAAGATGCCGAAGATGAAGCGCGACCGCCCGCACTACCCGTTCTGGCTCGGCGGCAGCGCGTCGTGCATGGCCGCCGTGTTGACGCATCCGCTGTACGTTTCCGTTTCCCTTCCCTGCGTGGGTGCTGGTTGCTGATTGCGCGCAGAGATCTGATCAAGGTATGAACGAACGATTGCACTGCTGTGGGGGAATTGAGCGGTGGATTGGGCAATGGAACGGGAAAGGGCTGAGGTCGGGGCTAGGTTCGGTTGCAGACGCTGGGCGCACAGACGGCGCGGCCGAGCATGAGCGGGACGCTGGTGACGATCCTGCGCACGGAGGGCGTGCTGGCGATCTATAGCGGGGTTTGTACCCCCCGTCTCTGCACAGCACAGACACATACTGATGAGGTGTGGTATTTATCTAGCTCTCGGCGAGTTTACTACGGCAAGGTATGCCAATATAGCTATGAATGGCTCAATGAAGAGGTGCTGACGTCTGTGCAGCAACATACTCCACCACGCGCTTCGGCGTGTACGAAGAGATGAAGAGCCGGCTCAAGACGCCGGGCGGCGACAAGCCGGGCTTCGGCGCACTGCTGACGATGGCCTTCGTCTCTGGCGGGTCTGTCCCCCTCCCCTATTTCTCCCTCCCCCTCGCCGTTCCCCCCACCAAACCACCACTGACACACCACAGCATCGGCGGCCTCGCCGGCAACCCCGCCGACGTAATCAACGTGCGCATGCAACAAGACCGCGCGAACCCGCCGGGGCAGCGTCGCAACTACCGCCACGCGCTCGACGGCCTCGTGCGCATGACACGCACCGAAGGCGTGTCCTCGCTCTTCCGTGGCGTCGGCCCAAACGCGCTCCGCGCCGGGCTCATGACAGCGTCGCAGCTCGCGACCTACGACCACGCCAAAGCGCTGCTCCTGACCTACACCCCGCTGCGCGACGGCATGGGCACACATTTCGCCGCCTCGCTGCTGAGCGGGCTCGTCGCGACCACCGTGTGCTCGCCGGTCGATGTGATCAAGACGCGCATCATGACGAGTCATGATACGCATGGTATTTGGCACCTGCTGAGGGAGACGACGAGGCGCGAGGGACTGAGGTGGGCGTTTAGAGGGTGGGTGCCGAGTTTTGCGAGACTCGGCCCGCACACCGTGTTTACGTTTTTGGCGCTGGAGCAGCATAAGAAGGTGTGGCGGTGGTTGCATGCCGACCGGGAGGACGGGGCGGCGACGATGGCGGTGTAGAGATACGGTACGTAATGAAATGATATGACAAAACCGGCGGAGGGAGAGGGCAGAGGGCGGAATTGCATGGGACAACTGAAGTTTCACAAAAGCGGAGGGGGGTTTTTTTTTTCGAGATGATTGACATGACCTAGACGTTTATCTGCATGGCATATATGGTGTCTTTGCTTTGGATGGGGCTTTTTACAACTTTGGGCAGCGCAACTTAGACTAGATGTCTTTTCTGTTCTTGTTTCTTTCTTTCTTGCTTTCTGCGTGCGGCGTGTGTTATGATAGACCATGGCTGTTAGACGGAATGCTTAGAGTCTGCTTTTTTTTTTGGACGTCTTGAGAATCTCAGAGCATATATAGCATGTCTGTACACACTATGATCCATATTCACAAACATGCAATACAACAAAAAGTGGTATCAAATCATCACCAACCCAGCTCTGCACCCTCCATTTCCACCTCAAAACGGCTCGCCCTGCACCACCGTCTCGCCATCGCCATACCACAGTTTCCCCTTCCGAAAATCCACCCCGCGCTCCTCGCCAATCGTCCAGCTGCCACTCCACGCTTCCAGGTCTCTATTAATCCCCGCAATAGCGTCCGTCCACTCCGTCATCCCCTCGCCGCCCGCGCCCGCGGGCGCACCCACAAACCGTGCCACCGTGATGTGCGCGCTCGGCACGACATAGCGGCTCGTAACGCCCACGCCTGCCTCCTTGCTCATCCTGTAGAAATCCCGGCGCAGGTGGTGGTAGCTGTACTCGCTGTCGTCGGCGGGGAGGAAGCTCAGCGCTATCGCGGCGGCGTCGAACGAGACCATCGGCCGCACGAGGCGCGCGCGGTGCGCGGGGTCGCGGACCCACTCGACCATTGCGCGCGCGGCGGCGGCGCCGATGCGCTCGACTAGTGACTCGACGAATGCGGCGGTCGTGGAGTGGGTCAGCTCCAGCACTGTGAGATGCAGGTTTGCGCGCGGCATGCACCAGAGCTTTGCGGCGGCGGGGGCGGCGGCGAGCAGGCGCTGCTGCACGGTGGCGATGAGGTCGAGGATTGGCGAGGGCGGGCGCGCCCAGAAGACGAGGCAGTTGCGGGGGTCGGCGGCGGGGTCGGGGGTATCTGCGGTGAGCGCGGAGAGGATGGGGTCGGGGGTGAGCCCGGTGAAGTCGGATGAGGTGAGGCGGGCGGCTTGCGCGGCGTTGCGCGCCGTGCGGTGGGTCGAGTAGGCGCGTGCGATGGCCGCGGGGGAGTGCGAGCAGGCGCTGAGGAGCGTGTCGTAGGGGTTTAACGGCGTGCTGGCGCCCGACGCGGCGGTGCTGGCGGGGAGGCCGGAGAGGTCTTCGAAGCTGTTGACGGCGTCGGTGCCGATGCCGGTCAGGATTACCGGCTCGATGGGGGGCGGGGGCGGCGGCATGGCGATGTGGGTTTGCGACAGTGTGTTGGATGGGGAGCAGAGGACAGGAACAGAGTTGGTGGTGGTGGTGGTGGTGGTGGTGTTTTGTATGTACGGCAAAAAGCCTCAGCTGGGCGCGGAGTGCCTAAATGCCAAACAGCTAATGAGATGCGACGCCGAGGGAATGAGATGCGACGGCCAGGCACGAGGGTGCACCCGGCCCTGCGTGCGTCTGCTCATTTCCGGCGGGTTATGTAATCGATGATGGGCTGAAACGGTGGGGACGGGAATGGGGAGCGGTGGAGTTGCGAGACGCTTGCAAGCATCCAAGTGTGTGGTGCGTGTTGGAGGCGTTGGAAACTTTGGAATGGTGGAAATGATGCAAATGGTGGGAGCAGTGCAGGAGGGGAGTTTCGATGCCACAGCTCAACATCGACGCCGGTAGCAGGACATGAACACATTTCGATAGAACTTTCAAGTAAAGTGGCACAGTAGCAGGTCCTGGCCACTGGTAATTCCAAAGACGTTTGGAATTCTGCCGGGATGTCTGGTATATCCATAATTCATTGCGGATAGCAACAGCCCCAGGCTTATATATTAGCAACCACAGCTAAAGCTCATGACAGCATGCGGCTGAAAAAAACGCTCACGTTGGCTGTCTTGTAACCTTTGAATTCAAGTATAACGCTCCAGCCGCAATCCCGAGGTCCTGTAGGTGGATGGCCGGCCGTTCGAGACTGTATTTGCCAGTGATTGTCATTTTACACAACTGCTGGATGCGCAGTCAAGTTGAAGCCTGCTACTTTCCCAGGCGCAACCTTGCACACTGCGGTACAGAACAGCAACGTCTTCTGAGCGATTATCATGTAGTTGGTAATAATCTCACGGGGCGACGTTTGAAGAGAAACACAATGTTTCGTTGTTTGCATGCATGAAGTATCATTGAACTGTCTCGACGTTCTGCGGTGCACTGTCACGATGAAGCCCCGGAACTGCCCCACTCTGCACTATTGCCGCTCAATCTCCCGCAATACCCGCTGATCATCTTTTTCAAGGGAACTATCCTGACAGATGATATCGTGGAGCTCCACAAAAAGCGGTCTGATGGCTGTGACGGGCAATTGACTTTATCCAGTATATTCCATCGGGCTGATGTATGTACACACAACAAGACTTGTTGAAGATTGTATTGAATGGTTCGGTTGAGTGTGCTAGAAAAGAAAGAGCAGAGCACAAAAGGGCAATGAGATGCTGGGAGGCCTGGTTCCACATGACCAAAATCGAATGACTACTGGTGCAGATGTGTGTCTTCAACAAGATTTACTTACGGAAAGTGTGAAATGGCATTCCCAATCATGATCGGAACTCTATGGACCGCACATGCAGCATCCCCAATAGGAGTGCGTGTTTATATATGGGCAAGATTGTCTTTTTATGCGGGATGGTGAGTGTCTGTATGAGGTAGATTTTACATTTGTGGGCACTGGTATTACTATTACTGGGAGCAGTGGTTGTTTGTAAGGTATTTGCATATGCATCATCCTTGTGCCGTCCCAAATGACCTGTCCGAAGCCAGAAATACGGGCTCAGAATTGTGTTATATCCATATCACCATTTTGCCAGTACAAGTGGAAATGCCCAACAAAAAAAACCCAGAACAAAGAATTTTCCCCATCTAAAACACAAGCGCAGCACCCTTGGTCTTCTTGTCTCCTCTGTAGTGCAACCATGGTTAGCAATCATATCTCTTGATAATCTCGGACCGGGGAGAGCATACCCCAACTCGAAGTGCTTGCAACGCTTCAGTGCCAGCTGTGCCTTGGTCTTGCACTGAGTGCACTCCAACCGCAGAACAACCTTCTTGGTAGTCTTAGCTGCAGAGGTTGTCAGCATGTAGTTCGATCCTCCCGAATGATAATCATGTCACGAACCCTTCTTGTGGAAGACAGGCTTGGTCTGACCACCGAAACCGGACTGTTTACGATCATAACGACGCTTTCCCTGGGCAAAAAGCGAAGCCTTTCCAGCCTTGTACTGGGTGACCTTGTGCTGGGTGTGCTTCTTGCAGGACTTGCCCTTGCAGTAAGTCTTACGTGTCTTGGGGACGTTGACCTATTGACAGAAGCCGAGTCAGCGATTCTGCTTGAGCAGTACATTATGCAACCATAAGGTTGATTTTCCTCCTCTTTCTGGCTGCTTCTGGTCTTGGTGCATTTGATGGAGCGCGGTCATTGATTCTTGTGCATCGACGTGGGTCGTATTGTGTTCCGGGTATCGAGTGTAGTGGCGAGTAGAGGTTGGGAACGAGTGATTGATCAAATCCTCAAAAGTCGAATGTGGTATGCATTTATGCCCGCGCGCCTCCTCCACCTCTAAATGCTCCACTGTCGAAACCAACGCAAAGTCCAACAATCGCATCAACTCGCTTCCTCCATCATCATGCAGCCAAGGCCCAATAGCTCGCCAAATGCAGAATTCTTGCAACCGGACATAAACGTCGAAGGGAGCTTTCTCACCATTTTGAAGAGTCGCTAGGGAAAAACTGGGGGTGGGGTCGTGTCGGTCGTTGGGCGTCGGTAGTCGAAGTTGTCGTTGCTCACCTCTCGGAAATGTGGCGATAGACCGTGGGGATTGTGGGCGGGTGGGCTGAAGTAATTAGGGTAAGGGCAAAGCTAACCGTCCCACAAATGGTGGGGCTTGGCTGGCTTGGAGCTTCTTCCGCAAAATACTGTAAATTACTCGGTAATATCATCGAATTAATTAGGTAAGGTTTGAACATAATTGTGAAACTGTTTTTAGTGGTAGTTGTTTCATTTTGCTGGTGGGTGTTTCGAGGTTGAAGATGCCAGATCATGACATTCCTCAGCCACAGCTCAAGCCACGGCGATGCGCCTGAGCTTTCGATGTAACCTGGCCTCACTCGAATCGTCCATGCGGCCATCTCAAGTGTCCGATCCCCCCCTCATTCTATCCCGTTAAGCTTCTTCTTCAGCAGCATTCGCTACTCCAATCCTTTGGCGTGTGACCTTCTTGCGCCATTTGTTTACAAACCATCTCCTCTGTTTTTAACGAGTTCATCACGATTTACGACCAAAAAAGGGGAAACAATCAACCTTAGAGCATGGCCAAGATAAGAGATATCCAGCGGACAGCGGCATTCGCCTGGGCGCCGGATACAGTTCCATTCATTGCGACAGGTACCCAGGCTGGTGCCGTCTCGGCAGACTTTTCGGACAACACCCAGCTGGAGCTATGGGATCTCGATTTGGCAGGGAACCCTCAGACAGAGCTCTCCCCCGTAGCTTCTGTCAGCACAGACTCGAAGTATGTGATATCCACAGCAGCCATCGCCTGAACTGAGCTCGTGCATTGTGATGATGGGACATTGGATTGACCGGGTTTCTTTGTGATAGGTTCTACGATATTGCATGGGGACGGGTGACGACCGAAAGACCCCGGGGTATCATCGCGGGAGCGCTGGAGAATGGATCTCTTGATCTGTGGAGTGCAGATGCTTTGATAGACAAGGCCGAGAACCCTTTGATTTCGCAAACGACGAAACATAGCGGTTCGATCAAGTCCCTTCAGTTCAATCCGTTCAAGTCGGAGCTTCTTGCTACAGCCGGGGCCAAGGGCGAGGTAAATACCAACTCTTACATGAGCAAAGTAATCATTAGCTGATGTATATGTGGTAGTTGTACGTATGGGATCTTAACAACACTGATAACCCATTCATGCTCGGAAATAAGGCGGCTCGTGCAGACGACTTCGATTGTTTAGATTGGAACAAGAAGGTGCCCCACATTCTTGTTACAGGTGGAAGCGGAGGATTCCTTACTGTGTGGGATGTAAAAGCCAAGAAGGAATCACTTACGTTGAACAACCTTGGCCGGAAAGCTGTGAGCGCAGTTGCATGGCACCCGGAGCAACAGACAAAGTTGATCACGGCCATTCCAGACGACACGAATCCAGTTATTCTGTTATGGGATCTGAGAAACTCGAATGCACCCGAGCGTGTAGGTGTTCATCCAGTCGTTGTTGTGTGCTTTTCTGACCTTAGTAGACCCTCACCGGACATAACGCTGGTGTTTTGTCTCTGTCTTGGTGCAAACAAGATATAGACCTGCTCCTTTCTTGTGGTAAGGACAACAGGACGATATGTTGGAACCCTCAGAGTGGTGAGATGCTTGGCGAGTTCCCAGTTGTGACCAACTGGACTTTCAAGACAAGCTTCCACCCTCGCAACCCCAACTACTCAGCCACGGCATCGTATGATGGCAAGATTGTCGTCCGGACTCTACAGAATACGAACCCAGACTCATCGCAGACCGACACCGATGCGGTACCGACCGACAGTGACGATTTCTTCAGCAGGGCAGGCAACGCTCAAGCATCGTCCTTTTCGCTCAAGCAGACTCCTAAATGGCTCCAGCGCCCTGCCGGTGCCACATTCGGATTCGGTGGAAAGCTTGTCAGCTTCAGCAGCACTGGGCCTAAGCAGTCAGTTGTCAAGATTTCCACAGTTACTCTAGACTCTGGGGTCACTGCGGCCACGGAGCGATTCGAAAAGGCTATTCAAGAAGGAAATCTCGTTGCTGTTTGCGACGAGAAGAGTAATGATGCCAAAACAGAAGAGGAAAAGTCTGAATGGAAAATACTGAGAGCTTTATTCGAGGAAGATGCCAAGACAAAACTGATTGATCATCTGGGATTCAGGGTGGATGAGACACCTTCTGAAGAGGAGCCGGCAGAGAAGGAGGAGGAGGAAGAAGAGCCCAAGGAGACTGAAGAGGAAGCCGGAGAAAAGCCAGCGGTTGACAAGTCCAACAGACTTTCGTCATTCTTTGCTGATTCTGGGGCTGATTCGGACAGCTTCCTTGCCGAGCTCTCCATCCAATCTACACAGACCGCAAGGACCAATAATCCCTTCCATATCTACACTGGGGACGAGTCTGATGCTGAGAGAGCAATTACAAGAGCTGTTGTCCTCGGTCAATTTGAAAAGGCTGTAGACGTTTGCCTCAAGGAAGACCGTATGTCCGACGCGTTCATGCTTGCCATTTGTGGTGGTGAAGATTGCATTGAGAAGGTCAAGACTGCTTATTTCACCAAGAAGGCCAAGGGACCCAATTATCTACGTTTGCTTGCCTCCGTTGTGGGTAAGAACCTGTGGGATGTTGTTCATAACGCAGACTTGTCGAATTGGAAGGAAGTCATGGTCTCTGTGTGCACATTTGGCGAGGAGAAGGATTTCAACGGTCTCTGCGAAGCACTTGGAGACCGTCTAGAGGAAGAATATCGTTCAAATAACGACACCGAGATACGGCAAAATGCTGCACTGTGTTACCTTGCCGGCTCCAAGCTACACAAAGTTGTTGACATTTGGATTGCAGAGTTGCAAGAGTCTGAAAAGGTTGGCTTGCAGGAATCCTCAGAGGAGTCTACTTTCTCTATCCACGCACGTTCGCTCCAGAACTTTATCGAGAAGGTTACTGTCTTCAGACAGGCTGTGAAGTTTGTGGACGACGAGAAGAATCTTACTTCTGGCTGGAAGCTCAATTCTCTGTATGAGAAATACACTGAATATGCCGATGTTGTTGCATCACACGGACAGCTGAGCATTGCCGGGAAATATCTTGATCTTCTGCCCACAGAGTATCCCGCTGCTACGGTTGCCAGAAACCGTGTCAAGCAGGCAACTCAGAGTGCCGCAGCCCCGGCCACCCAGGCACGTAAACCACAACAGCCTGCTGCTAGAGCCCAACAGCCGTACAATCCTACTCAGCCTGCTGCTCAGCGTACAACATACCAGCCTACAGGCCCCGCCCAACAGTCTCCATATGCACCAGCGGCCCCCGTGCAACCACAAAACCAATATATGCCTCCCGCACAAACTGGTTACAATCAACCTGCACAGACTGGATACCAGCAACCTGCACAAGCTGGATACAAGCCAAGTCCTTATCAGCCAACGCAACCAACTCAACCTGCTGGGCCGTATGCACCTCAGTACCCAGGATATCAGCCCCAAGGGATGTCTCAACCGCCTAGGAATTTGGCCACCTCTGCCCCGCCCCCTCCTCCTGCGGCAAAGCGGACCGATATTCCTAACTGGAATGATACGCCCGAAATCACAAGGCCTCCAAGACGGCAAACTCCTGCAGCTCCACCGCAGCCTTCAACTTCGCCATTTCCCGGAGCACCTGTCACACACTCGCCTCCTCAGCTTGGTGCACCGTGGGGTGCCCCACCGCCGAAGCCTACTCCCCCTCCTCCCCCGAAGGGTGCACAACCACCAGGGAGGGTCCAGTCTCCTGCAATCAGGTCACAGTCTCCTGCTACTGGTTATCGTGCAGGCTCTCCTCAGCAGTTTGGTCAGCCTTCGAACCCTTACGCCCCACCTGTTGCGCAGAACTCTGCAGCCGCTGGAAGATATGCGCCTGTTCCTGGAGCTGCTCCAACCGGTCCGCCAGGACCAGGAGGTATGCGGCCCATGGCTCAAGGCATCCCTCCTCCGCCACAAGGTGCCTATGGCGGCCGCACAAGCGCCCCGCCCGCTGGGCCGCAATATGCTCCACCTCCGACGGCCTTCTCTCAGCCCCCGGCTCAATCCCCATATGCGCCACAGCAGCCTCCTCCCCAGGCTACCCCAGGGCCTTATGCCCCGCCCCCGGGCCAGGCTCCACCGCCCCGACACGGCAGTGTCCCGCCCCCGCCCAAGCCGGCGACCCCGGCGCCACCGCCATCTAAGCACCCCAAGGGTGATCGCACTCATATCCCGTCCCAGCATAGACCAATCTATGAACTGCTGAGCGCGGATATGGAGAGAGTCAAGGCCCGTGCGCCGCCTGCATTTGCTCGTCAAGTTGCAGACACAGAAAAGCGGTTGGGAATACTTTTTGATCACCTCAACAACGAAGACTTGCTGAGTGCCGATACTTTGGAGAAGATGGATATACTTGCCAAAGGTACGAACTTCTAGCCCTACCATCCGTATAAAGCTTTGAGATTTACTAACATATTTTTAGCCATCGCCAATAAGGACTATGGAACAGCCCACAGCATTCAGGTAGAGCTGGTTACTGACCGGACCGCCGAATGCACCACCTGGATGACAGGTGTGAAGCGGTTGATAGAGATGAGTCGGGTGGCCGAGTAGTTTCCTATTGATAGATATTTTCGAGAAGGTTTAATGAGGGGAGATAAAGGGCACAGGTTGGGCGGTTTGGTTTGGAAAAAAAGCGCTCTGCGTTTTAGTTTTTGCAATTGAGAGATGATTTCATGTCGTTAAGAACTGATTTTTATGTTTAAACACAATTCATGAGAAGCCGATGCCGTCATGTTAGAAAAATGTTAGATTGTTAAAAGCTGCATACCATATGTGCGAAGTGTCCTCGTAGTAAGCAATCGCCAACAAGGCTGAGACAACTCTAAACCCAGCTTAGATGCAAGCAGGCCCGTTGGATGGATCGTCCGGGGCTGACCCGAGCGGCGGCAAGCGCATGGGTCAACACCAAATTCTTTGACCACAAAGTGTCCCAAACCACCCGCACACCTAACAGCCGACCCGCTCGCTCGCTCCAGATACCGTACGCCCTATCTACGCCCAGATATACGTCAACGCCCCCGCCGACCTATACTCCACGTTCTCTACTCTTCTCTCCAGCTCCACAGCGAGGCACGCACCCTCATGGCCTCTACCGCCTCCCCCCTGACACAGGACGCCCGTCCAAGCTTCCAACCCAAGATCGTAACGCTCTACGAAAGCCTGTTCACAGTAGATAACTCCCCTCCTCCTCTGTTCCTCCAGCACTAATATCCCCAGGACGACGGCACCTCCGCCACCAAACCCGAAACCTTCTGGACCTCCTTCTTCGTCCTCCGAGCGCACCCCCCCGCGCTACTCTCGCTCCTCGGCCCTCTCTCCTCCGACGACCTCTTGCACCTCCAACCCATAACGCGGCAGCTCTTCACGCACTCGGTTGCGGCTTTCCGCGCTGGCCATGCCCCACAAGACGAGATTGCACTCGATACGCTACAGACGCTGCTCAAGGCTGTGCTGGCCAAGCGATACACCAATGCCAGTAGCGATGTGATATCGATACTGACGGGCTTGGACGAGGTGGATAGAGTGTTTACAGAGTTTGTGGCGGCGCTGGAGGCCGGGATCAGGAGCGGACGGACGCTGGAGATGAGGAGAAAGGCGGTGCAGGTTGCGCTCGGAATGGCGAGTGGCGCGTTTTCGACGGGGCTGGTGAGCTATTTCACGCATCGGGATTTGTTTCCGGCATTGATGAAGGTGCGTGAGACTGCTAGTGGGAGAGGGATGGAAGCAAGGGGGGCTGACTGGTGTGGCAGTTTGTGAACGATCCCGAGACGGCGGAGCTGACATATGAGCCGTTTATGCTGCTGGGCGTGCTAGCAAACTGTAAGAGCGAGCCCGGCGGGACGGGAACAAGGCTGACAGCCCGCAGACAATAAGTTCGAGATGCAGAACCCGTACCAGCTGCGGCTCGACGACTTTGTCAACGAGGCGGCTATGAAGCGTATCGTGCATGAAATCGGCATGACTTGCATCCGTTGTCGTGCTGATTATGTTGCTATTCACGATGATTTGCCCGAGGGTTGGTCACTGAACAGCATGCTGACATACGTCGGCCTGACGATTCTCGCTGGCGCCGGCCAGAAACCGAACACATCTGCGCCGGGTGGTGATGTGTCCAAGCTGAGCTTCTCCACGCTGTAGGTGGCTGCTACTGCTAGTAGATTTATATAGGATGATTGCTGAGACGGGGGAAGGTAGGCCGAACTCGAGAGCAGCAATATTACTGCCCACCTACGATTTTGTGCATGCCAATAAGCTTTTCAGCCATAATTTTGTGAATTATCAGGAGAAGGATCCGAAAGGTAAGAAAGGTTGTCTACCTTCTCGCCTTATTCCTATCCTTCATCCTCTCTGCTAACATCCTCCAGTGGAACCACCTATTTGCGCCTATATATCCCTAACCTCCTACCTTCTCCACCACGCCCACCGCTCCTCCCGCTCCTCCATCTACGCCCGCACAAACCTCCTCGTCTTCCGCCTTCTCCTCGAAGACTCCAGCTTGTGTAAACGCCTTGCCTCGCCCGAGACCCAGGGGTTCGTGCGCCTCTGTCGCCAGCGCCCCCCGCACCTCCCCGTCGTCCGTGGGAAACGCATTCTCCTTGCCGCCATAATTGACACCGTGGCCGACGGCCTCAACCACAACCTCAAAAAGACCCTTGACATCCCGCTGTACAGCATCAGCATCGCCGTGCTACACCGCGCTGTCTCCTTCCTTGCGCGCAGCCGCACCCGCCTGCCGTACCACTGGCCAGAGTTGTGGCGCTCCATACTCACGCTGCTGCGCTTCCTGACATCCTATGCCACGTCCCTGCAGGGACTGCCAGGCCTCCCGGCGCTTGTAGCGGACCTCGTAAGCTTTTTGGTGCTGGCGTTAAGAGCGGGAGACGCATTTCTTCCTGCTGCTGCGGACGCCGACGATCTATTCTACAAACTGGTCGAGGCGGGCGACGTCCTCCCGCGGCTGCGCGATGCCTACACCGGGCTTGCGAGCGATCCCGCCATGGCTGTGCTCGTACGGGTTGCCGAGCACTATGCGACGCTTATTGAGCAAAGGGGCGGGAAGAACCTCAGCCCGGGGGATGTGCAGGAAGTCATCAAGACCGGCTACGAGACGCTTGAGATCGGAGAGGGAGGGGGCGTGGAGGTGATGGGCGCCGGCGTGGCGCCGTACCGGGAGAGCCAGGAGAGGCCGTTTTTGAAGAAGGTTGCGCGGGTGGTTGTAGAGGATCTAGGAGAGGATGTGTAGGGAGAGGTAATACTGGGGAGGAACGGTAGATTATTTGTGTTATATACAGTAGGGAGGCGTGCGCGGGGGCTGGAAATGTAACGATATGCGTCAGTGCTTGTTTTTTTTTATAATGATAATCAGGCGCGGATGCGTTGAAATACTGTATTTCGGTATGTCGTGATGGATTGATCACCTCTAAATGATCCGGGTATGCGAGCGAGAACTTGTGATTCATGTAAATGTGGACACTTTATGCATTGGCAATTCTCTTATGATCTCCGGTCATCATAAAAACCTACATAGTGTCCTTAAGAAAACATCGCCATTTTGAGCCTATATAAAGACCACTGAGCTACGTACGATACTGTGCTACCGTGATCCTGCATCCGATCCTTCACAAACCATGATCCCGAAAGTCCAAAGCCCCCCTGTAATCCCGGAAATTCCATAGTCTCTCTCCATGCCCTCCCGCTATAGCCGTACAGCAACGGATCCCTCGTGCTACATTTCCTGTTGATGTGGGCTTCTACTGATGCAGCTCGGGGAATCGCATTGAATGCACGCCGGCCTATCCGGACGTTAGACATAGGGATTTTTTTTTTTCGGGACACTTCTACATTTACTCGTACATTATTTTGGTACATGGTCTGGGATGAATATGAGTATTGGTCGGTTCGAGTGATATCTTGTCATGCTGAGGGGTGTGTTTGTATGGGAGGTAAATAGCTGTGCTTGGTGGATACAGGCCTGATAACGACGGAGAGTGAATTCAAGCGAGAATTCTACGATGTATTAGATGGCAGATCCAGGTCAAGCGCAGTGGGAAATCTATCACGTCATCGCAGTACACAATTGGACTGAATTCAATCTTCCACTTAGATATTCTGTATCTGGACATTAGCCATTGTTATCTAAATTCTCCATCAAGCATGGAGACGATACTTACGCTTGGTGGATTGGTTGATAAATGTGCTAAAAGCACAGTAGATTGAGTGGCGTAAAAAGTGTATGACTTGCCATTTGGGCGGAATACTGGACGAAGAATGTAAACTGCTACTTACAAACCCCAATTCCATCACTCGCATCATCACACAGCTATTTGTTATATCATCAAGTCCCGCTCTTCTAATTTGGACGTAAATTTGTATCAATTAGCACATTCCACATCAAAGTAACATTCCACCGCGACAGCCCATGCTTCTGCCGTTTTTTGTACTACAATTCTTCAGCTACTACTTGCATATGTACCGCCCGCTATAATATCAGACCACATATGGATGGTGTGGCACAAACATTAGATCTACATATCAGGAAGTCCCAGGCAGTAAACATGCTGTCACTGCTTCCATCCGTACTTCCTTGCCGGGTCTTGTACGACTGCGTCTTCAGGACAAACAGCTGCATATGCCTAGCCTAACAGTATTCACTTTTTGTGCTTGAGTAACCATCGAGCACGACTGGTCTCCACCACCAATACCACCATCACCACCACTTCACCCTTGTTTACAGGCAGGTCGTCCTGCACGCCACCCCGCTACGAGTTGCAAAAAACATGTTCCCTGCCCCCGGCCATGCTTGCTCGCTCGCTCGCCTAAGTACGCAATCCACCTAACTCTGGACACTGCTTACCGACTCCAGTCCAGACGAACCTCGGTGTTCCTGTTCCTGTTCCTGAGCCCTTCCCTGCTAACTCAACTTCTCAGGGGTCCGCCGAGTCGGTTACCTACTCAGCTATAAATACCTCCCTCCCTCCCTAGCTAGGCCCGCAATTTCGGTTACTGACGACGATGGGCTCGGGGTGGTGACCGGATCGTGGAGCTTGCCGATACCCATGGTGATGATGATAAGTGGAGTTCGAAGGGTCGCGGGGGCATTGGTGGGAGTGATGCGTGATAATCGTGTGGCGCGCGCTGCTCTCCCGCTTTGCGGCCGATCACTTAACGGCGTTTGATCCAGATGGAACACTGGACCTTCTAGGCGTTCGCTGCATGTCGCACTGCGGATGTAATGGCACGAGATCCGTAAATCTTAATCAACTGATGTCCAGCAACGACTAGATTGGCCACTGCCGGTGCCGGGCGTCTGCTGTGTGACTGCACGTCTTCTTCTTCTTCTTCTTGAGCGCACCTCTCTAAACTTCGTTTGCTTTTTTTGATATTATATGGACTGGCACAATCCCGATAAACAAGCCCTTGGCGTCTGCGCTTCCGCGGCTTCTAGATGGCATGGCATGGCATGGCGGCGAGGGTTCGCGCGAGATCGCGGCGCGGCGTTCGGCGGTCGGCGTAGGGATGCCTGGCATGGCATGGCATGGCATCTTAGGCTGAGGTCGAGTAATAGAGTAGTGGGCCGAAAGAAGTAGCAGCAAACAAAACAGACTCCTGGTAGACTACGTACTAATTGATATTCTAGACTAAATAGTAGGTTTCAGTTTAATGTTTAGCGTGTCGTCGATGCTGATTAGTTATTTAGAGTAGCATGATTCAAGGTGGAGTGCTCTTGGCCGTTTGAGATATACAGATCGTGGCGTGCGGTCTAGCAGCTAGAGTATATTGTCGAGATACATGTAACTTGTTGTGCTCGAGCAGAGTCTTAGAGGATACCAGCCGCCCTCTTTGGTGGTTTGCCCCCTTAAACCTGCTCCCCTAGTTCGTGATACCTCCAGAAGAAGAAGAATCCATCCCTGTCCTCGGATCGTCCGGAGGATAATAGTCCTCAGCTAGAAACAAAACCAGACATACCCAGTTTGCTTGCGAGCTTCTGGGATGAGCGTTCTTGTCCGAGAGCGACGGGGGGCGGGCAGCGGATAAGTACAAAACCCACAGCAGTTGCGCTTTCAGGATTCCATTCTGCCATCTGCACACCTCTTTGCGGTACTACCTTCTGACCTCTGCCAGAGCCCGGATTTTCTTTCAATTCGGTGCTCGTTACACTCGTTGCAGCTATTGCATACATTCGTTTATAAAACAATCCATCGTTCTTTTATTTGATTGTTTCTTCTTTCTTTCCGCCTTCCGGGTTTTTGCAGAGACCTTGATTCGTTTCTCTCAAATCTCTTCCATATATTCTAGCAAATATGAGTAGTAGACGCACTAAGTTGGGCAAACTTATATCCGCCTGGGCCGGCGTCTTTGGGGGCAACAGCGGCGTAAAGTCGCAGTCTAAATGCACCTCTAGCCTGTCAATCGACAATTACTCCCAATGGTCGAGCAACGCGAACAGTTTGGGAGGATGGACAAGTGGTAATTACCAGCTTGTAATATTCAACAGGTGCAATACATACTAATAACACACTTTAGATGATGGCTCTATGTCCTCTATCTCGGCGTCGGGCAGCTCGTTATCGTTCACACCTAAGACCGACGGGTCCTCGTACTTCTACACGACTTTCGATTGCGTCCAGGCGTCTACTGATGGCTATGAGGCCATAACTTTCCCCATCAAGGGGCCCGCTGGCGGCAGTTTTAGTCTGGAGATCCAGACATCCACCTCCTGTGCGGCAACAGCTTACACTAGCCACTACTTCCAAGTCAGCGGTTTGACAGGATCCTCTCAGACTATTACAGTGCCGCTTTCGAGCTTCAGTGGCGCCTCGTTGGGCGCTGTTAAGGCCTTTTCATGGGCTGATTTTTCAACTGGTAGCTACCAGCTGGGAGCGACTAGCTTCAAGTGCAAGAATGGCTCGGGATCCAGCAGCACGTCCGCAGTATCTGTATGTTTTATATACCTAGATCTCAAATATGGGCGGGCAGCGTGCTGACTTGTATTATAGACGTCAACAACTGCCACCCCTACTACCACTGGCACAACCTCAGCCCCAACAGCTACCGGAACATGTGCACCGCTTCTGATTGACGACTGGGCGTCCCAGTCGCGTCTTACTTTCTTGTATTACAATGCCATGCTCCAGCCCTCGAGTGATGATGGAACCATGACCTCCATTGCCGTCTTGAACAACCAAGTCACCCTCACCCCTGCCTCGGGCTCGTACTTCTACTCTCAATTTGACTGTATCAGTGCCACCAGCAAGTATGGTGGTATCGGTCTGAAAATCAAGGCTGCTGCCGGAACCACGTTCTCCATCGATATCCAGACAAATGCCGACTGCACGACCACAAACCCTGTTTCCAACGTACAGACAACTACCGAGCTTGGTTGGACTTTTGATGGAACTGAGAAGGCGTATTATATTCCCTTCACAAAGTTCTCCGGCCTCAACACCGGAAAGCTGGTGGCTATCGTTTTCCAGGAGTACAACAACAAGGCCGTTACCTTCGGTCCTATGGCCTTCTACTGTGGTAGCACCGGAAGTCAATATGTTCTCCCACCCGCCACTACTGTTGCTGCCCCCACTGCGACCGTTCCCGCCACCTCTGCAACCGCTTCTGCGTTCGTGATTGATCAGTTTGCTAGCTCCAGCAGCAACGCCCTTGGTTACTGGCACGGTGGTGATGATGACACAGGACTGTCGTACAGCGGCGGAAAGTTGTCCATCAAATTCACCGACAGCGACTATGCTTTCTACACCCAGCTCACTGACAGCTGCCGTGACATGACCACCTACAACAACGGATACCTGCACATTGCCTACACTGGATCCAACAAGTTCACCATTGCTCTGCAGCAGCACAACGCGGGATGTGACGAGACTATCGCCCCCTACCCTGAAACCTGGGATACTGTATATGCCTCGCATTACTCTACAGCCACCGACATCTACGTGCCCATCGCGCACTTTAACATCGTCAAGTCCCGCGTGATCGGTGTAGCACTCAAGGGTTTCACCGGCGCCGACGCCACGGTCCTCTCTAAGATCGAGATCGTCAAGACCATCCCCGCCGCCGTCATAATCCCCGCCAAGATCCCCACGTCGCCGCTGGTCTTCGCCTGCAAGCGCCCCAACAGTCTGGCCTTCGCCATCGACGACGGCTCCCCAGAATACGCGCAGGAAGTCATGTCCGTCATCAAATCCGAGGGCATCAAGGTCACCTTCTTCACCGTCGGCGCCGCGCTCCTCGACGAGGGCACTAACCTCACCAACGTGTACAAGGAGATGATGGCGCAGGGCCACCAGGTTGCCCTCCACTCCTACACCCACCCGAAGATGGAGGGCCTGCCCGCCGAATCCGACATCGACTGGGAAATCACCAACGACATCAACGCGGTCCAGAAGACGCTGGGCATCACCAGCAAGTACTTCCGCCCGCCCTTCGGCAACGAGGGCTCGCGCTTCCGCGAGCGCCTCGCCGCCCTCATCCCCGGCTCGCAGCTCATCAACTGGAGCATCGATGTGCAGGACTGGATGTGGGGCACTTCCGATACGCCTGAGAAGCAACTCGATGCGTTCAAGGCCGACTTGGCCAAGGGCGGGAATCTGGTGGTCATGCACTACCTGTACCCGTCCACCGTCGGGTATCTGCGCGAGTTTATCCAGCTGGCGAAGGCGACTGGAAAGACGCTGATGCGCGTGGATCAGTGTATGGAGGACCCAGATGCACCGGCATTGTAGACCGGTGGCTTAATGAGGGATGGAGGGAAGGAGTTGGATATGGTACGGGAAATGAAGTGGGTAATACTTACATAGTAGGTTTGGAATAATTTAGTGTAATGAAATGGAACAATGGATGGCCCATGGGCCGGAATATATAATAACTATTCAATTAAGGCGCTGTTTGGTATCTTGCAACTCGTGGAATGATCCTCATCATATGTCACCCGATAGAGAGAGAGTGATGTTTGATGATGCTCCCCTATATTTACGTAATTTCTTGATGTCCCATACTCTCTCTCATACTTTGTTGAAAGGGTCTGTAGATGCTTACTCTAGATTTGCTCTAGCTCCTGCGGGTATACACTTTAGTATTGGGATTGCGGTGATCCTCAAATTGACAACACACATATGTACACCCAATTTCTCGCCCATACATGAGAGAAAACAAACAAGCTACCAGTCTATTCTACCAATTACCGTGCCAGGGGATTTTAAGAGGACTCCTAGGGTGAAAATTGAGTCACTGGCAGCTCTCTGGTAGATGTGATCTTTAGGACTGGGGACCTGCCGGAAAAAAACGACGTGCACCGTCTCACTCCTGCCGCTGCTTCCTGCTTCAAAATTGCAGATCTCGTCAATCCTTCGTCTGCGGCGGGAATGGGATATGGCTGATCTGACACCGACCCCCCATTGCGACCACTCTGACATCTCGGATTCTGAATCCTGATACCAACCCCTCCATCGCCCGCAAGTTCAGCCCAACCACCCACCCCTTCTTTGCGGAATCCCCGGGTCAGGTAGGCACACAACATGTGTTGGGTATCGACAGCACGGTGTGCGTTTGCTAGACTGTTACGGGAGACGATGTAGGGGAGGGTGTGGATTCAGGAAGAGTAGGAGGGGTTGCGGGCTGGATTAGATCCGTTTTGCAGTGCAGGAATATACTAGAGATTGATTACTCAAATGATGCATTCTACATCTCGTAAAAAACATTCCTAACTGGCAATCGAATTCGAAGTGCACGCCTATCACCATATCCTCAGACTGCTCTTCATAGGTTGTGTTTCGAGTCTTACGATTGCAAAGTATCTTTACCAGTGCAATATTTCTGTTTGGCCTTCTCTGGCGTAGTTGAGAAACCGATACATCAGCCACACATTCTTCAGACCAAAGGATTGTTATCACAACATGTCACTCGGTTGAGCGGGAAGTTTGCACATCCGAGTGTTATCGTAGACATCTCTACTAGCTTGATTGATTGGACGCCGATTATGTGTAGATATCTCGTAGGAGGTACTCGCCTCACAGTATGACCACACGTCATCATCCAATGTAATTATCCCAAATATGGGTAGCGATGAGAAAAGCAAAGGACTGCGTCTCCACCAAGTCACGCATCCCATCCAGGGCAGACTCTGCACACACGTGGGTCTGCACTGTGTGTCGTAGATGCTGTCTCTTTTCTTTTCTCCCGCTCACTGATTCCATAGCGTAAGGCAAGGCAGATCTCGATTCTCACGTTGTTTTCTTATTTCGCGAAATCAAAATCCGATGGTAGACCGGCTTGCTGTTGCGGAACTCGAGAGTTTGCCCAACTACCGTCTTTCCTTGGCCATACTGCCAGAAATGCAATAGTGTGCCAGTTTTCGGGGGCGGGGCCGGGGAGGTTTTTTCGTCTTGTCGTGTTTTTTTTGCGTGAAGTGATGAGTTGAGGTGCACCCGCCCAGCGAAAAAGAAAAAAAATAAGGGTTCATGATGCCTGCTTCGGTAAATATATTAGACATGACACTTTAAAGCTCTCTGGTACGGTACCGTCAGGGCGGTTATGGTTTTTTTGAGCAATGGTGCATTGCATATTGTGTTGTGCCGTTCGATCCGGCTTGGAACTTGTTTTAGTTTTTTAGGCCTGGCGGTTGGGATTCGGTAGTCCCCGTTGCTGGGTCAGGTTTGTGTTCCCGCGTGGGGAGGATTAGCAGTATGGGGAGGAGATAGACGACGACGACCGGGTGGTATTGATAAGGCGGCGGTAGGTGCGGGAACCAGGAATTGGTATGTGTGAGTATTTGGCATATACCTGCTTCTAAGGTACAGGTGTGCACATTTGGTTTAAGGAACATACGATAGCAAGCTGAAGATACGAACAATGCCATCAGATCCCTGGTGGGTTTCCGTTCACGATCAGCACATACCTATGTCTCTTGTTGTGCCCATGTAGCTAGTCATATTAGCAGTCAAGTAGTAGAATTGTCATGAAACCAGTTGTCTCAAGTACCTCCGATAGGTACAAAGGATAGGTACAATCGTTAAATGATGCCTCATATGGGCCTTTGTCCGTGTTGCTAAGTACTTACATGGCGAGAATCAACTAGCCTTCTCATAGGGTTCCCTATTTCCGGAATCGTGATTACCAGCACACAGTCCCGGGTGTCATCATCGTCAATTGACACCCCAATGCGCCGGCTGGAGTGAAACGCCAGCTGCTTCCTGGATATGGCATAAAATGGATCAGCTGGGAAACCAATATACACCTTCCAACCGAGCTGCATGCACCCCACCTCGACTCCCCTCTACCTGTGCCGGAGACATCCCAGGACCACACGGTAGTACTGCATGTTGCTACTGCGGGAAGTAGGTGAGAACTCTACCGCGGTGGCGGAAACTCCCGTCAAAATACGTAGGGATGAGACATAATGTAGGGTAAGCCAATGCAGTGCAGAAGATCGATTCATCGTCTGTTCTTGCTGCTTTATTTTTTGTCCGAATTTATAGCCAGGAACAGTAGGTTAGGCGGATGAATTGAAGCTGGGCGTTTTTGCCCAAATTCGGCCCAGGCAAGTAGATGGTGGCTACGAGGGGCTTGAACACAGCATGGTGAATTAAGGATTCAAGATAATTATAGATTGATCTAAGGGATGAACAGGTCGAATGGATGGGTGGACCCATAGATGGTGGGCTAGGGTGGGTCTGTCGTACATGTTTCATACGATTGTTTGGGGATTTTGGGTTACACCAGCTTTTAGCATGTAAATACATGCACATCCTTAAGAGTTACGGGATCTTGCAGCAGGGAGTATTTTGTGCGGTGAACAGATGGACAAACGATGTCGTTGGTTACTTTATATTGGAGAGTTTAGCCGATAATACAATAGAGACTCTACAGACCGGAGAACGTAGGCGCCAAGTCGTTATTATGGTCGTCGACAGGGGCTTAGCGTCTACGCTCTCATGTAGAGTACTCTATTACATAGAAGTATGCAGGTATATAGACAGTATACTTATACTTGCCAATTACGGCCAGAATTCGCAAATTCGTGAATGTGAAACTTGCCCCTTCGCGCATAACATACAAGCAATACTCTAGAAATAAGTATACACACGGGCTGAAATAATCCCGTAACCACGTCAGGACTATTGCACGGCTTTCTCCATGATCGTGACAAGCTGTTGGAACAAGAATATTAATCAATAATATAATGGATCCAAGAGATAAATAACGTCAGACGAGATATTCTTGATTCGCTCGTTAGACATACCAACCACCCCATTATCACACTAGATAGGTATATACCTGCTTCTCTTGCGCGTACTACTGCAAGATATACCCATCTCAGTATTTCGACGCTATCTTAGAGATTCCGCGGGGTCGATCGTACATGCGAGTGTATGTATGTATGTACTCTACATACTTTCTCGGTCCCGGCGACTCAGCGATTGTGGGACCTAGACCCTGAATGACACATGTATCGTCGCCAGCCCTCATAACACCATGTATGAACCGCTCCAAGTTCCCAAACCCCCAACCGAAACCACAAAATAAGAAAAAAAAAGCTTATCCAGCTCCCGGGATAGACCTCGCAGATCCTACACCGCATGTAGCAAGATGGCCAAGAAATACTGCAGTTGCCCTCCCAAGTGCCGTGCCTATGGGCCCCGGCTTTTGCGCAAATGTCTTGCAAGCGATGGAATGAAAAAAAAATTGCAAAGACTATGGCTTGCAGGATTTTAAATGCATTATGTTGTCAGAAAGGAGGACACTAGAGATTCCGATCGAATCATTCGATGTTTTTTGAAGAGGTTCTCAGCTGGACGCCCGCCAAAGTCGATTGCGGGGACGGGAGATAAAGCACACAAGGTAGTGGCTGACGCACGGCCTAGGAGCAAGCACGAAATACACGCAGGTGGCGCATCCAAAGTCCGTGCTTAACGCCAGAGATCCCGTCGCACAAGTATCATACCTCAGACGGCCGTTTTTTGAGCAAGCAAGTCGGACCGTTGTCACTCGATTTTCTAAATTGAAACCATCCGATATCCGGATGCCGTGGTCCATAAAAAATTACAAGGTATCATAAAAACACATGATCTACAAAAGCGAGTTCTTAAGGATTCTCCCTGGGCAATTCTTGCTTCTTCAAGCAGTGGTCCTTGACCATAGTTCGCAATCACCTGGGAAGCGTGGCAGAAATGTATCGGTAGTTTGGGTCCACATGAACGAAAGGGCCCATATTCATAGGACCTCTCCGGAAAACTGCTCCAGCCTTTTGAATCTGCATATCCTGTTAGTATATGTCTTATGTAATGTGCAGCACGAATATCTAACCTGCTCCTCGCACCAATTACGTGTCCCATATGTTCTATAGTAATTCCCCAAGGCCCACGCTTGACTGACGACCCAAGCCGTCATTTCCAACCATTTTGGTAGTGTTGCACTCTCTAACCCGTGGATCAAGCTTTCGCCCGTTTCATCGTTTTTGCCGAAGGCTAGTACTAATGGTCCATGGCAAATTGCCCCGAGTACTTTGGGTGCCGAAGAGTTCTTAGGTCCGCGCTTTGTATATGGTAGAAATTTTGATATATGTCTATGTAAACTCTGGGACTCAAGATACTGTCTAATTGGCTTATCGTGACCCCCTGGCAAGATTGCGATGTCGTACGAGAGTATATTGAACGAAGGATCACTCCAAGATAAAGGGCTTTTGTACTCTAGAGAAGCTTTCATAGCCTCATATTCTAGATGTTCATTTCTAGATGTCGTGTTTGTTCAGAGATCACCATGCACAGTTGAACGATGATGATGATATTTGAACCTTTACTTATGGCAATAGGATGCAAGAAGACAGGTACGTTAAAGCTTTGGATGGTGGGTAGGCGAGGAATTTGAACATCACTAACTCTCACTCTCATTCTTGCACGTTAGCAGCAGCTGGCCGCCACAAACGTCTCTCACTCAAACACTTCAATAAAGACGAAAAATGAGCTTACGACAACTGTACCCTCTAATATTCAACACCTTCGCACACCCCTTACAGAACCCCAATCCCGCCATCAACCCTCAGATCCGCACCAGTAATAAAGCTCCCCGCCGGGCCAGCCAGCAACACCACAGCACCATCCAGCTCATGCCTCCCCCCTCCTCCCCAACGGCGTGCGCTCCTTCCACACCCGCCTATGCTCGTCCAAGCACCCGCCCACATTCAGCACGGTATCCATGTACCCGGGACTGATCGAATTGACCCTGACGCCGTGCACGGCCCACTCCGCCGCCAAATTGCGCGCGAGCGATATCACGGGCCTTGGACGCGTTGTACGCCACCTGCGGCTGCGGGAAGTTGACCAGATGGCCGGAGATGCTCGCGATGAGCACGATCGCCAGCCCGATATTCTGCGGATCGAGCACGTGCTGCGGCACCTGCGCGGCCTGCGCTGCGACGCGCGCGGCCACGACCGCCTGCGCCACCAGAAAGCTGCCGGTGGTGTTGACGTCCAGCACGCGGCGGAACTGCGCGGGCGAGTGCTCGAGCGCCGGCGTCGCCTGCACGACGCCGGCGAAGCACAGCAGCACGTCGATGCCGCCGAACGCATCGACGACCTCGCCGACCGTGCGCGCCACCGCGGCGTCGTCGGTGATGCACAGCGCGAACGGGAGCACGCGCGCCTGCGGGAAGTCGGCGGCGAGCGCGGCGGCCGCGGCGGCGAGCGACGGGCCGTGTAGGTCCAGCAGCGCGAGGCGCGACGCGCCGTGCTCGAGCAGCGCGCGAGCGGCGGAGAGGGCGAGGCCGCCGGCGCCGCCGGTGATGACGCAGCGGCGCCAGGCGAGGGAGAAGCGGGTGAGCGCAGGGTTGGCGGAGGGGGGGGCGGCAGGGCGGGGGCGCTGGGGGCGCGGAAGGTCATGCTCGGGACGGGCGTGGTGGGGGGGACGTGGACCATGGTGGCGATGGGAGCTGTAGGAGTGGGAGGTTGGCGGGGGGGCGAGCACTCAGATGGTGTGTAAATGCTCAGAGGAGTCGAGGGAGAGTTGAAGGCCGAAGGACGAGGACGAGGACAAAGACGAGGACGACGACGAAGACGACGATGAGGACGAGGGGACGGCGACAGATACAGCTCAGCTCAGCTCTGAACAGAGAAAGACGAAACACATAACGCGGGGAAGCCCAAGCTCAGACCAGCCTGCGGTCGCGGGGGACAGTGCTCCGGCGGGGCTGCGACGCGGGGAAGCGAGGGGGTTGCACTGCTGCAGCGCTGATTGGCGCCGTTGCAGACAGCGGCTGCGGGTGCGTGCATGGCGTGCTGCAGGTGGGGCGTGGCTTGGGTTGGGGAATGTATGGGGCTGGTATGGGGATGGTATGGGGATGGGAGCAGTGCGGGCCGTTTGTGGGGTGGTGTGGGGTTGATAGGGGGGTGTGGGGATGGCTGGGGGGTCTTTGAAGGTGTAGGAGGTATTCTATAGCTAGCCGGCGGACTACCTGGTTGACCTGCGGAGTGACTGGAATTCTCCAAGAAACCAGTTGACCGACGGAGACAGGTAGTCCACGGGCTGGCCAGTTAGCCCATGGAGTTTGGCAATCCAATGCAGCCCACGTGCAACCGCCAACCCCGATGATATTGCTCGTACTCTACATACGTCGTGGACGTAGCGGAGCCTGCGACGGTTCTCGCTATCAGTACAAAAAACCCGGCGAACTTGCTCTCCGTTGGCATAGCCGGACCGACACCAACAGCCGTAACCCTCCAACGGTCCTGCACCATGCGAGTCCACTCCATCGGTCCACTTCCTCCAGAAACAGAAACGCAAAGTCGACGTTTGCATCGATCCCCAGCGGACACGGCCTTCGAAGCGGGTGTCGCCCCAACCCAAAACGCGACAGCGGTCGGCAGCTCAGGCAACAACGGCCGTGTGGTCGCAGCAGAGCACAGTATGTACCGCGGTGGCAATCCAACCAGTGGGGAAAGTAGTCTGACTTGCACTCCCAGTCACTGAGGTTGGTGGAGCAACCGAGGACGAGAACACGGACTGTGGACTGTGGACAAGGCGGGGCGTGGACAACTTCAGCAGTCCGCCCCGGATGCGGAGACGATCCGCTTTATCTGTCCTCGTACCTAATTTACTACTCATGGTTCTACATCGAGTTCTATTCCTGTACGGAACACGGTACTCGTACGTGCCGGCCAGGCTCGGGCGCCTGCACGCTCTGTGGGCCGCCTGGGTTGACGGTTCGGGTGGGGTGACTGGTCCACCCGTGGACTGGTTGGTCTGGGTGGTCCGGTCACTCTACGGGCACGGGTCAGCCGGTCAGTCTGCAGACCGGTATTGTCCGCTGGCTGACTAGAGATGGAGGTAAGGTGTAGGAGAGCTCATTGGGTGGGAGCACTCGATAGGCAGACGATCCAGGGACCACGGGTGTCAGGTTACTGACGCTTCCCAGTCCCAGCCAGCGCAATTCAAATTCTTGAACTCCAAGGTGAAGGCCAGATGTAGGAGCTAAGCATGTAGGAGAGCACTCAACAGGTAGACTATACATCACGAGTGTGAGGTCCTGCATTCGCACAGAACCAGAGTAGAACCCGCATCAACCCAAAGATTATATTAGATCCGCCAAAAAGCACAGGTGGATAAAAAAGCAAGTAGGTATAGAAACAGAGGAAAAAGAAAAGCAGAAAAGAGAAGAGAAAGCGAAACGAAAAGAAAAAAAAAGAGAAAGAGAAAAAAAAAACAAAAAAAACCCCCCCCCCCCCCCCCCCCCCCCCCCCCCCCCCCCATCTCCCCTCATACCCACTCACAACA